>CP139506.1:14638985-15203156 GCA_021014915.2 Artemisia tridentata subsp. tridentata | reverse complement strand
ACATGTTTGGCATCTGAAATAAAATAGCTAAAATTCAGCCGTTGTCTCTTAAATCACTAATACCATGTGATTTGTGACATCATTTTGGTGTTGAAAATTTTCGCCTTGAAAAATCACATGTGATTTGTGAAATCACTTGTGATTTGTTATTTTAAAAGTCACGTGTGATTTCACGAATCACATGTGGATTTGTAAAATCACTTGTGATTTGTTATTTTAAAAATCACATGTGATTTTTAAAATAACAAATCGACTTGATTTTAAAAATCACATGTGATTTCTCGGGACAGAATTTTCAACTCGAAAAAAATGTTCGTCGAAAGTATATAGAAGTGTCCCTCTATACAAAGATGATTTAATTCCCGTCGCGAATATATGATTCGTTTCGTGTAACGATTAACGGTTTGTGAGATATTTAATTTTAAAAAAGAAATGATGAAAGTGATTTTTTTTTTAATTTGATAAAAAAATGAATCGTCGTGATTTGTCTATTTAATCTTTAGAGAATTTGTCATGCATGTAAAACTTTTCACACCTCTTTATACCACATGACAAAATATTTAAGTTGCGAGTCTAATTCAACTTTAAGACTAAAACCACTAACCAATCACAAGCCTTTCATTTCTTATAATTTCTTCTTTACCCATATTTTACACTAACCTAAACTATACACACTCACACTCTATCTCTTCAAATTAACATAACTAAAATCAATTGCTAACCCTAAAAACGTTAAAGGTTAAAAAAACAAAACGTTAACATTCTATATTGTTGGTATGGTGTTATAAAAAAAAATTATAACCTCGCCCAAGCTGCTAAGCATATATGACACATGCCAAGGCAAGACCTCAAACGACTTGTTTTGCCTACATAAACACATACACATATTGTAATCTGTTAGACTTAATTAAAGTGAGTGTCATTCTTAGATTAGAAACTCGTGACTTGTATTTATCTTATATCAATTGTAAACGGTTTATGGAAGTTGTAAAAACCGTAAGTTAGTCTCTTTTGTCTAAAACTCTAACCTATCCCACATAAGTCTAGAAGGGAAACCAAGTAAAGGTTCCTTATCTATAAAAGGAACCCATATCTTCCCATTTGATGGGTGGAAGACTAGGGGTAAGGTCATAGTTTCCTACATTCTCTTGTATCTCATCTTCTTATTCATCTTAATCTAATATTATCTTTTCTCTTCTACTTGTCTTCTCAATCTATTCTTTAATCTATTACGTGTGAAATGATATGTTATTAAGGGTCCTACAATTGGTATCAAGAGCCTCAAGATGATTTAGAAGTGTATTATTGCTTAAAAATCCTGTCTTTTAATCTCTCTTAGCATTTTTTAGTCTTGGTATAGCTTATTACTGCTTTTTAAGTGATTATTTTGGTCCAAGAAAAGCTTTATCAGTTTTAAAATACGTATTTTTGTCCAATCTGTCCAGATTTATCACCTCTTTTTGTCCAAAACAGCCTCGTTACGGCTTTTTGTCCAAATCAATCAGTTTTTGTCATAACAGCTTCATTCTAAGCTTATTTCGAACTAATTCTGTGTTCAAAAACTGGTAAAAACTCATCGGAAAAATTTTGGTCGAAAAAGTCAACAGAAGTCCTTTATCGAAATTGCTTGTAAAGCAATTTCGACAAACCCTTGTGATGCGCGTGATGTGTCGTTGCGTTTTAGCAGTATTAATGCCTACTCAAGTTTTAAATTTATATTTAGCCGACTTATCAATAACACACACACTTAACGAGCAGTGTACCCGGTCAGTATGAATATAATGGTAAGCAGAGTGTCGATCACTAAGAGTGGAACGTATTATCTAGTTATTCTAATCAGTATTTTAATATCCTAAGTTAGTTATACAACCTAATCTAACGCAAGGGGGTTCAGCCTGAGAGACTGGCACAGTTTGGTTATAATTAAATAGAAAACTAAACTAATGAGCACGAATCAGCGATTAGCATACACGTACACAGATAGATACTCGAGACAATAAGAAGACCTGTCCTGATAATTAAATAGCTTGTCACTTGTTTTATTGCTAGTTTTATATGAAGTGTATATAATTAAACCTTTATCGTTGGCTCTAATCTTATCGGCGAGTAAACCCTTAATGATTACTTATGTCTATCCTACTTTTCTAGAGACGCTAGAATAAATAGGCGAGGAAGGGGCATGGCGACCCAAGCAAGACTCAGCTAGGCACAGAGGTTATCAATGCACTAATAAAAGTCACCAAAGACATCAACATATAAACTTTAATTAATGGGAAAACAATATTAAGGGGAGTGCATGATCTTCCGTAGTCACATGACACAAGCCCATCAATCCTGATGAATTAAAGCGTACTAAAACAATAAAACAAAACTACTTAATGAATTGAATACATGCAGGACATTCTTACAGCTCTTGTATCTTTGTTTGAGGTGTGTCTTGTGATGCTTGGTCGTCTGGATTCGGATCTAGGGTTATATAAAAGGTCTCTTAAATTCGTCTGACCTTGGGGTATTTATAGTTTCTGTCTGAGGGATCGATGCGGCGCATTGAGTTGATAGATGCGGCGCATTGACTTAACTTCGCTGGGGTCCAAGATTAATATATTCTGGAATATTCGTACACCGTCTTCAGATGCGGCGTAACTTGATCTTTGTATGCGGCGCATGTACTTTAGCTGTCTTGGATTGTAACTGGTGAAATCTTGATAGTGATACGCCGTATGTTAGAAGTATATTGCGGCGTATCTGGAGTAGAACGAGCTTGATCTTCTTCTTTGACCAAAGTTTCATATGCGGCGCATGACAGAATTGCATGCGGCGCATTCTTCAAAGTCAGGCAATGGTCTTCGAATTCATCTATGTATGATATTGCGTCGTATTTGTTGAGTGAGATACGACGCATCTTCTGGATTTCAGTAGACTTTTGACATCTCGCTTGTTTTGCTCCATAATTAGTCCAAAATCGCCAAGTTTCACATAATGCTTGTTTTTACCTGAGAATTACTAAAGTAAACATTAATGTATCAATTCTCATATATAATATAATAAAACAAGTCAAATAAATAGGATAAATGATGATAATAAAATGTACTTATTTGAGTTCATCAAATATCCCTCCACTTGAACTTTACTTGTCCCCGAGTAAACCTTAGAATTAATCATATGAAAATGTATCCTAAAAGATATTAGGATTTATTTTTATATTTAAGCACGTATTCGTTTTGTCATAATCACACAACCAAACACTTAACGAAGCAGAAACCAAAATAATTTTTAATGTAAAACAATTCTAAATCGTTTAGTTGCTTAGTCATGACGAATATTCTATCATAGGCTTGGCAAGTATACGCATCTCCCCCACTAAAGCCAAGGAGTAACAAGTCTAAAGCGGTAAAAAGGGTTTGTTGGTTAAGGGTTGATCATCCTTTTTAATCTCTACCGATCTCATATTCCAGAAAAGGCGACAAAATTACAAATACATGATCGAATCCACGACCACGATACTTGCAATTGCTCAATTCCTTAACTCGAATGGGATAAAGGTAGGACCAAGTAATCTTCACCAATAATATTATATCAAAAAGGGCGACAAAATCATAAATACATAGCCGAATCCACGACTACGATACTTAAGATTGCTCAAATCCCTAATCTCAATAAATCAAAGGTTTGGATGAAGAATGATATAGGGTATGGATAATATTTGGGATACAAATTGGTGTAAAATGAAAAATAAACAAAACAGATAAATTAAAATCCTAAGTGTGGTTAATCACTTTCCCAACCATCCCATGAATAAGACTCATATCATTGAATAACTCACGCTTTAACACTTGAAACACACGCTTTAGGTAGACACGAATTATACTCAACAAAATCTCAATCAAAGAATAACCTTAGTTGGCGTTCCCATAACGGCCAACTCCCATTCAATCCATAAATATAATATACAACAACAAATAGTGGTGATATCTCCCACTTAATACAAAACTTTACATAAGTTGGTTAAAACAAACTTCCAACTTTTCCTTTTTCTTTTTCTTTTCTATTTTTTTTCGATTTTTTTTATTTATTTATTTTTATTTTTTTTTGACATCAACATATATGTGTAAAATTTCACAACTTTTCTATCACTATTTTTCCGGATAATTTTTCCATACTCTTCATACTTTCAGAAATAACTGTAATAGTGAAAGTAGCAAACACACGAAAAATGAACTAAAAGTTATACAATATTTACTTTCATACCAATTGCATTGTGCAATTTCCCGACCTAACCAAAGATAATGAATTACGCACGCGAACACATGTAATGTAAGGAAACACACTTTACCTAAAGCAATTAACCACAGATTTTAATCTACAGGGTAGGCTAAGGTATAAGGGTGTATCGAAACATTATAACAAAGGTGTAAGAAATGAAAGGAATGACTCTGAGGGTTTTTCTAGGGGTATCTTACTCTAAAAGTGAGAGTAAACAAATGGTTTATACGGGGGTTAACTAACCAGTGTAGTTAGTTAATATCACATAACATATAAAGGCTATTTGGGTGTAATCCTAGAAATTTACCAATTTAGACAAGTCACTCCAATTATATAGATAATACTCATTATGGTGGTCTCGAATAGTATACAATCCAAGTTCTAAAGTTTACAAGTCACCGTCACACTAAAGTTTTAATATTTTTGAAAGAATAGAGTTATGTGTGCGGTTATGTAATTTAGACTTTAAACAAAAACATGCTAAAAAAATTTTAAATTTTGATATATTAAGCGCATTTTAAGCATATTTTGAAAAAGTTTAGGACAAGTAAGTGTTCTAATTCTCCATCCCCCCACTTAAGTTAAACAACGTCCTTGTTATTTGTGTCAAAGGTTAAAAACTGGAAAATAAAAGAATTAGAACTGAAAAACTCCCCTGAGATTTGCTCGGTATGATCCTCCATTATTCGTATAAGAGCAAAAATCAACTTTCTTGTGGATGAGAACGTTTAAGCTTCATAAATGATGTATCCACAAAAATGCAGGAATCTATAATACCATTTAGACTTTAACACACCTGAGTTAAGAAGGTTCAAACTTGCATAATACATTAGTAGTTAGTAAAAATAAAACCTAAAAAATTAAACTGTAAATCATCAGGTCAGTCAATACGCCGTATCTTATGGAAGAAGATACGCCGTATCGAGCCTGGAATAAATACGAATCAGAATAAAAGATGCGTCGCATCCTTAACCAGGGATGCGCCACATTAAACAAACTGACAGAAAGTTTTAAAGTCAAAAATAAAAATGCAGAAAATGAAATAAGATATGACCAGTGCAGGTGATGCGTCGCATCTTATGATGGAGATGCACCGCATCTTCTGCAGGTCTGACAGACTCGACACAGAACAGAAAAGTAAAAATTTTTCCTTCGGGTTGTCTCCCGGTCAGCACTTGTCTTTATTCCAGAGTCTTCAAGTTAGACTCACGTTCAGCTCCTTATTTTGTTCTTATTACGTGCCATCCTTCTTCTTTCATCCGAAAGATGTTACCGTATAGCTCCGCAACATTTTCTTCCGTTCGACTTAATCTAATATATTCTTTGGTCTTCGTCGCAACATATTCCTCATATGGTCCCAAAGAGTATTTGATGACTTAAAATTTTTCAGAAATTATCATGGGTGGGTTATTATAAGTGATCCCAAGTAGTCGACATTTTCTCTCGATGAATTCTTCTTCGTCTTTATCAACAAACTTGAAATAAGGATCCTTATTCAAATAGTCATCAAGTTCATCAATTAATTTTCCTCGTGACTCATCGTTATTATCATAGGGATAATAATTAACCAAGTTAATGGATTGATAATAATCTTGAGTCTCGTCCCACTTTCTTTTCAATTCCCATTGTAAGCGTCGATTAAGCCTTGTGTAATCATCACATTTTCTATGCACCCATTCCCAGAAAGTAGTATTCGATGCTCCCTTTAGTTCTTTTAAGTATTTGATTCTACCTTTTTCTTGCAAAGCCTCTGCTCTACGTGGGGAGTCTTCAACTTTTTCATACCAATCATAGTCTTCAAAGTATACATCGTTTCCAACTCGTTTCATTCCAATTATACTTCCCCCATTGCAGGTTCCATCATTCTTCCAATCACAGGTTGGCCATTCACTACTTCCATCCTTGAAATGGAAAGGTTTACAAGTGTGATTAATATGCCCAAATTCCCATGGTTTATCCTAAACCCATAGTATCTGGTCATTCCATTCGTAGTACCAGGGGTTTTTTGAACTCATCATAAGTTTTGAATCCTGGTAGATCTCCAGTTAGCACATCAGCGTCGATTTGAAGGAGGTAATTAAATTCTTTGAATTGTTTGCACAGGGGTGTCTCATAATTGAACACATCAATGTCTATGCTGAACAATTCTTCAATGCCTTCCTCGATCGTTGAATCGTCATGTGATGATCCATTGTTGCTTTCTACTTCCTCATCTTCCCCTCTCATCCAATATACCCATAACACATCTTTAGTAGCTCGGTCCATGATCTTATGGTTATTGAACTTACTACCTAACCAATCTGAAAAATCAACATTGTTAGGATCGTAGTTAACGTCAAAGCTAGTATTACCAATCATTTTCCTCCTTATCTCCATGAACCCCTTAAATTGTTCTTTAAAACTTCGTGTCAACCATGAGGTCACAATCCGTTTGGCTTCATTCGTAGGAGCAAATTTGGGATCACCGTATTTAAGTTCAAGCCATTCTTCTAAAGAGATATCCATCAACCTTACCAACTTTTTATGAAACAGTATCTCCGATTCAGCATAAATTCTTTCATCATCCAGATTGCTTTTATCTAATCCCCAATACTGTTCGGAATAAGGCATATAAGAAGTTTGTATAGGTTGGATATTTCCTCTACCATAGCTTTTGTTGCTCGATTTGTTGACTGCATTTACTGAGTTCATGTATTCAATTTGGAATTTCCCATATTTTTCTTTGATAGTCGTCCAAGTTAATCCTTTAGATTCAATGATAGGCCATAAGAGTAACAATTCATCTTCAGTGTAGCTCATTAGTAAATCATAAGAGAATATCCCATCTTCAATATTGCATAAGCGTTTGAATTCCATATAAGTAGCTTCAAGAGGAGTTTCCCAAGAAAATAAATCGGCATCAATCGTGAGTACATCGAAGTTGACATCTTCATAAACTTCCACTGAGTAGAAGGGCATGTTGGTTTGAGATACGGATTTGAGTAAAGCATCGATCGTAGGTAAGTTGCAAGTAATAGCATCGAAATTTTTGAATGAATCCAAAAGCAAGAGTTTCTTTTCCAATTCTGAGCTTTTAGTAATGCTTAATGCTGGGAACTTGCTCAAGCTAACTTCATAGTTATCACACTCGTCATCACTTTCCAGAATTAACGGCTTTTTGGTGCGGGACTTTTCATTGTGCTTATCTTTCATAAGTTCCTTAGCAAGATATCCGTTCATTGACATATCTTCCATAGCAAAACCTGTCATCATAGGTAAAATCGTCAGTAGGATCTGTTCGCTAGAAGAGAAATTAATGAATTTAGAAACGAATATAAAGAATAAAAATGGCTGATATCTGCGGACGATGCGCCGTATCCATAAAGTTGGATACGCCGTATCTTATTACGTTAAAATTTAATCAGACTTTTATTCAGAAAATAGATACACCACTTATGAATTAGAATGCGCCGTATCAAGTTTAAATTATCAAAAATCGATTATATTTATTAAAATTAAATGCGTCGTATTAACAAAAGCTAATGCGCCGTATTTTCGTTACGTTTCAAAATACAAGATTTTTGATTTAGTAGATGCGCCGTATCGATAAAGATTGATGCGTCGCTTCTGTTAATAATTCGAAAAACTGTTTTTAATTTAAATAGAAAATACGCCGTATCTGTTAAAACAGATGCGTCGTATGGCGTTAGCGTTTAGAAAAATTTCTTATTAAAAACAGAATATGCCGTATCTTGGGGAAAGATGCGTCGTACTCGAATTTATTAAACGCGTTGTATTTTATAAAAATTAAACGCAATACGCCGTATCTGTGAAAACAGATCCGCCGTATTGTTTGTATCAGCACAATACAACGACAGCAGAATGCAGAAAAATACAGAAAAAAGAAAAACAAAAATAAAAACAAACAAAAAGAAACAAAAATTACAGAAAACAAAAACACACAAAAACAGTAAATATGCAAATTATACAATGAATGCAATCTATCTAATATACAACAGGGTTAGTGGTTAGAATCTAAAAAAAACTAAAAAGAAAAACCTAATTAAAATACTTAATCAAATTAACAGATAATAACAATTCACTCCCCGGCATCGGCGCCAAAAACTTGATGCACGTGATGTGTCGTTGCGTTTTAGCAGTATTAATGCCTACTCAAGTTTTAAATTTATATTTAGCCGACTTATCAATAACACACACACTTAACGAGCAGTGTACCCGGTCAGTATGAATATAATGGTAAGCAGAGTGTCGATCACTAAGAGTGGAACGTATTATCTAGTTATTCTAATCAGTATTTTAATATCCAAAGTTAGTTATACAACCTAATCTAACGCAAGGGGGTTCAGCCTGAGAGACTGGCACAGTTTGGTTATAATTAAATAGAAAACTAAACTAATGAGCACGAATCAACGATTAGCACACACGTACACAGATAGATACTCGAGACAATAAGAAGACCTGTCCTGATAATTAAATAGTTTGTCACTTGTTTTATTGCTAGTTTTATATGAAGTGTATATAATTAAACCTTTCTCGTTGGCTCTAATCTTATCGGCGAGTAAACCCTTAATGATTACTTATGTCTATCCTACTTTTCTAGAGACGCTAGAATAAATAGGCGAGGAAGGGGCATGGCGACCCAAGCAAGACTCAGCTAGACAAAGAGGTTATCAATGCACTAATAAAAGTCACCAAAGACATCAACATATAAACTTTAATTAATGAGAAAGCAATATTAAGGGGAGTGCATGATCTTCCGTAGTCACATGACACAAGCCCATCAATCCTGATGAATTAAAGCTTACTAAAACAATAAAACAAAACTACTTAATGAATTGAATACATGCAGGACCTTCTTACAGCTCTTGTATCTTTGTTTGAGGTGTGTCTTGTGCTGCTTGGTCGTCTGGATTCGGCTCTAGGGTTATATAAAAGGTCTTTTAAATTCGTCTGACCTTGGGGTATTTATAGTTTCTGTCTGAGGGATCGATGCGGCGCATTGAGTTGATAGATGCGGCGCATTGACTTAACTTCGCGTGGGGTCCAAGATTAATATATTCTGAAATATTCGTACACCGTCTTCAGATGCGGCGTAACTTGATCTTTGTATGCAGTGCATGTACTTTAGCTGTCTTGGATTGTAACTGGTGAAATCTTGATAGTGATACGCCGTATGTTAGAAGTATATTGCGGCGTATCTGGAGTAGAACGAGCTTGATCTTCTTCTTTGACCAAAGTTTCATATGCGGTGCATGACAGAATTGCATGCGGCGCATTCTTCAAAGTCAGGCAATGGTCTTCGAATTCATCTAAGTATGATATTGCGTCGTATTTGTTGAGTGAGATACGGCGCATCTTCTGGATTTCAGTAGACTTTTGACATCTCGCTTGTTTTGCCCCATAATTAGTCCAAAATCGCCAAGTTTCACATAATGCTTGTTTTTACCTGAGAATTACTAAAGTAAACATTAATGTATCGATTTTCATATATAATATAATAAAACAAGTCAAATAAATAGGATAAATGATGATAATAAAATGTACTTATTTGAGTTCATCACCTTGTCCATCGGAATTGCACACGAGGGTTTATCAGAATTCAAGACTTCGTCGGAATTGGAATCAAATTTCTTGTAAAGAAATTCGATAAGGTTGTCGGAATTATACCTTTCTATCGGAATTGAATCTCTTGTCGAAATTGAACTTTCTGTCGGAATTGTATCTTACTGTCGGAATTGTACCTGTTGTCGGAATTCAACTTGGTTATCGGAATTGGATCTTGATTATCAAAATTGAAGTTGTTGTTGGAATTGAAACTTTTTGTAGGATTTAAATTTGTTGTCGGAATTGGTTTTTGTCGGAATTAAGTTTGGGTTATCGGAATTGTGTTGTGTTTGAGTGTGTTATCGGAATTGGACTACAACAAACAACAACAGGTAACATCATCAAAAAGGAAAAAGAAAAATAGACAAACAACAGTTAACAACAACAACAACACTCCAATTCAAACACAACTCGACAACATCAACATCACATATCCAAATCTTACAAGATAGTACAAAAACAACCATCACCTAAACCATCTCACGACAATAGTTCTCTACTAAAACTAAACTTCTGTCTTCTATCCTATAACTCATTTTCGACTACAACAACAAACACACATCAACAAATACATCCTAAACTCAAATCGAAAAAGAAAAATCAAGTAACAAGATCTCAGATTCAAAACTTGTTTTCTAAATCTTAAATCGATTCATAAGTTTTTTTCCATCATAGATCCATTTTAGAAGCATAACCTTCATCTTAAATATTCGAATCTCATAAAGAAAGAACAAAAAACCAAACAGGTTTTCATCCATACTTTGATTCGGTTTGAGAAAAAAAAGGAGGATCTCAGCATATCTCTTGTAGCATTAAAAGTTTTGTTATTAAACAAAACCAACAAGAGATTTCACCATCATTGATCTCTTTTGAAGCATAGCCTCTTTGAATATACGATAATTAAAAGAAGAACAAGAACAAATCTGTTCCTTTCTACTCTTCAATCGGTTAAAGAAACTCAAAACAAAAATTAATCAAAACAACACCCTACCTGTATACCCACAAAAGATCTTGAAGCTGAGGTAAGTGTGTGCTTCGAATGAACAAGAGAATAAAGGGTTGTTGGTGCTCAACTTTTAAATCAGAAAGGTGATAAAGTGAGTTTGCTATTCAGATTTAATCAAGAAACAAAGGTCGGATTTTATTTTGGTTGCTGCGTTTTATGTGATACGGTTGAGAGAAAAAGAAAGATGGTGACTACGATTTTATTTGGATTAGGGTTATGGTTTGCAAGACTTTAGGAAAATTAAGTGGTGTTATATAGTGTGGATTTTTAGGGTTAGGATTCACTAATTGGACTTGCGCTGTGATTGACATAATCTTGGGCTGAAAATTGGAAGTGGACACAAGGACGATTTTATTAGTATTATTTTGAGATATAATTTAGACCACAATTTCGATTGAGCTTCAATTATCCGAGATTAATTTTAATTTTGGGTGAAATTTTTCGGGTTCGTTGGATATAACTTCCGTGCTAGTTATTGGATAACTCGATTTGAAACAAAAAACAAAAATCACTTCTTTATCGTCTACAAGATCCGTATTCATTTCACACGTTCACAATGTCTTTTCTCAACAGTAGTGACATTGGTAGAGATTGCAACGTCAATGCAATGACAAAGGTACAGAAGATCCAGTACATGTTGATGCTAGCTAATAAAGAAGAGTCGGGAATACCGTTAAATGCTGAGGAATATGACTTCATGGTTACAACAAGTGTTAATGAGATTGCAATAGATCTCAATGGAAACTGCAACTTTATTGCTAATCAGCAAGAAACAACATCAAGCAGTGATTCTGATATTCCTCCTACTTACGACACATAACCACTCCATGAGGTACCAAATTATAGTAATGATGCTAATCCGTTTGCTCATGAAAAGCCACATTCTGTTGTAACCGCTGTGAAAATCCCACATTAAAATAAACTATCTCTTAAGACTATTTATCCTTTTCTACGTGTAATTTTTTTTTAAAATTTGATCATAACTATTATCCTATGTAACGTAGATCACATCCTCGATAAACGTGCTCACACAACCCAACCTCAACGTACTTAATGTTTATTTTATGTAAACATTTTCTTATATATAAAACCCTAAGATATCTCATTTGCCACTTTACATTAATTCGTTAACGTACGTGTAAAAACTAAATATTTCTTATCTAATAGAGTTACTATAAAACCCTAAAAATATTATAACAATATTTATGAATGATAAAACCCTAGAATACAAAAGTACAACTCATTGAGACTAAGGTACAAGTATCAAAAACATAAAAACCCTAATTCCGTTTCAATTCCTGATAAAATCCTAATTTCATAAAAACTATGATTTTATGTACTAAATTCACAAAACCTAATTTATTGATAAGAGATTTTTACAAAATATAAAAAGTACAAGTTTTCCAGGACAAGGTACAAGTCAATAATGCATAAAAATCATATATTAATAAAAACCCTAATAGAACCCTAAATATATTTATTTTAAAACACAATTTACAAGCTTTTCATACACAAATCTTTAAAAGTTAATTTTCCTAAACTCATTAAATATAAGTACAAGTCTCTAAACTCAGTGTACAAGTGCCTAATGCACAAAATTCAAACATTTCATTTATACACTTTATAATTTAACAAAAAGCTAACATAATATTTATAAAAATCAATCAAACATTAAAAGTGGATTTTCTATATTTTTAAACCCTAAGAACAACTCCATAAAGCTTATAGTACAACCCTTTATTACATAAAAACCCAAAACCCTATTTATATATTTTAAAACTCAATAAAATGCATGTATAATTAATATAACATAACCAAACCCTAAAAATATATTTTTCTCATTTCTTAAATCTTAGTACCACCTTGTTAAGCTCATGGTACAACTCTCATAAGCACAAACCATTCTCTTTTCCCATCTCCATAAAATTCGACCTATGTATATATAATTACAAAACCTAGATAATTTTTCTACTCAACAAATCTAAAACCTAAGCCTTGAACTAGCTTAGTTACTTCATTAAACCCTAAGTATTACCTACTAAAACCTAAGTTACCACTCAGTGAAGCTTATTCGGTTCCCATCTCAATCCCTAGTTCGAACCCTACAATTTCCCAACTAAACTAATTCATTTCCATTTCCTAAATAGAACCTACCTCACATTCCCCCTCCTCTACATCACCATGACTTCACCAAGTAGGATACTTGTATGGTTTGTAAGCAAACACATCATCCCTTTCCCATATAAGCCACGACACACCCCCTCCTCTATACAAATGGAACCAATAAGAAATAAACACATCTACATGTCCCCTCCTAACCCTAAATATCACTTTCAAAAACCCTAATCCATTTCCTCTATAAATACCAAACCCTAATTCTTCCTTTTTCTTCAAACTCGACATACAACCAAAACCATTCATCCTCATTTTCCTTACTAATCAAAGGAGTCTCATATAAGCCTAAGTGAGGTCTTAAGAAGCTTAAAAAAAGGGAGCATTCGGTATCTCATTTCCCAATAAAGTAGCCACAATAATTCTATAGTCGACTAAGAATCCAAGTAAGTTTATCAAACCCATTTTCATACTGTTTATATACTTTACATATTCTCAAAAACATCACTAAATGAATTATAATATGTTATAAGATCAAGAGCTAAGCTATATTTTTCTTTTCTTTTTCTTCTGTTCGAACCAGAAACCGAACAAACCTTATATATTGTTATTATTATTATTTATTATTTATTTATTTATTTATTTTTGTAAAAACAAATCGAGAACCTATAAGATATGTTAAAGAAAGGTTAAATATGTTCAATATCATCATATCATGTGATAAAGATCAGTTGGAACCTTTAAAAACTAAAACCCAAATCATTTTCTTCTTTCTGGTTAGTATCGAGAAAACAGTCCAGCAACCCAACTTTGAGCTTAAAAACCGACCACTAAAAGACCTTCATAAATTTTGAATTTTGGCAAACCTAAAGATCACCTAACTAACTAAATTTAGAAAGAAGAACGGTGTAAATTGGTTAACATATCACAAAGTTAGGGTGTCTCAAATATTGCCTTATCGCTGGACTAAAAGACCCAACATATATTTCTTTTTCTTTTCTATCGCTACAGCCTTGAGTCGCCAACTTTGGACCTAGTTTTCGACCATCAACCAATCTTTATAAAATCTGAATTTTTGCCTAATTATAGACCACCTAGATGTCTAAGTTTAGGAAGAAAAACCTCGTAAAAAGGTCAAGTCGTTACAAAGATATCGCGTCCTAAATATGCCCCTTATCGCTAATTGAAAAACCTTATGTCTTATTATTATTTTTTTAAGTCTGGTCGAGTAACAGACCAAACTGCCCACTTTGAACTTATTTTTCGACCCTCTAAAGACTTCTAAAAATTGTGAAACTTGGTCGACACTAAGATCACATAGCTAACTATTTTTAGGAACAAGGATATCGTAAAAAGATCAAGTTACTATATAGTTATTTAATTCCAAAAATTGCCTATCGCTAGAACTAAACTATTTATTTTTCAGTTTTGTCAAATACTTATTCTACTCGACCAACTTTGAGTATTTATTTCGACAATCAAACAAGCTTCAAAAATTATGAAACTTGGCCAGTAAATAGACCACCTGGCTAACTTCATGTAGGAAAAAGAGCGAAGTAAAACTGGAGTTTTTATGAGCCAAATTTGTCAATTTCTCAAAGTTATTTAAATCAAGGACCATTTTGTCAAATGATAAATAAATAAGGGTAGGAAGTGTCATTTTTGAAACTATAGGGTATAAACTGTCATTTGACCAAAGTTCAGGGGTAAAAGTTGTAACTTTGTAACAGTTCAAGGGTAAGAATTGTCATTTTATGAAAGTTCAAGGGTATAAACTATCAATATATGAAACTTTAGGGGCAAAAACTTAACATTTTATAATTATTAATATTATTATTATTATTATTTCCGATTTAATAAGAATTAATCAACGTAATACGTTTAATTCGATAATTAACGAACGAGATATGTATGTTTAACGAACAAACGGAACGAGAACATAAAAATGAAGAAATAAGATAAAATATTATCCAACTATTGAAGAGACTTCATGTTGTCTCAATTGAACATTTAACCATCAATAAAAAACGTTACGAAACGAACACTAGAACATATTTATACTCAAGAACGATTACTGAAATTTGATATACCAACCCAGGTTACGTACCGGAGACGTTTATCAACTTTAGTTAATCTTGTTTTCCATCCAGACTATTAAGGTGAGTTCATAGTCCCACTTTTCTTTATACGTTTTCCAAACTTGTGTGGAGATACATGCTACTAAACCGAACACAAGTATTTTCTTGATTATTATTGCACTAGGTTAACTTTTGCCTATTTGAATTTATATTCATATTTATTTTAAAAAGTCCCCCATATCATGCACCATTAGTCACCCGCAGGGTGAGCGCGAATATAGTGAATAGATCTATTGGCCTGACGACCCATTTGTATTAGCCGGATGGATATCCTTAGTGGTAGCCGGTTATGCAAATGCATTATATTTGATTTCTATAAAGAGTTTTTGGCAGACTCCTACTCGGGGGCAAGACTACTTTCATTTAATTATGTTGGTAGAACCTGGACACTGTCAACGCATTGCGTGTCATGAGGCTTAGTGCAATATACCGTACTGTGATATTACCAATTTACTTTCTACTTATCTTGTGTTCAAATTGATTATAACTTAAAACACTATGGATTCACTCAACCTTTGTGTTGACTTTTAGCATGTTTTATCTCAGGTAATTAGAAGCACGATTTGGCACGGAGTGGCTGTGGACTTTCTTTTTATAAAAAAGGGTGTCCATTTTGTTATCATTCAAATGAATAATGTAATCTTTATAACGTATTTCCAAACCTCCCGCTGGGACCTCTATAATGTAACTCTGATATAAATAAATGAAGGATAACAATTTTATCTAAAACGTCTCTTTTCGAGTCGTTTTCTATTCTCATGACTGTGATACTTGAAGTAACACCCCAACCTTATATTCCGCTGCGTATATCGAAAACGGGGGTGTTACAGATTGGTATCAGAGCTCATGGTTATAGAGAACCAAATGTTTTCAAACATTGGACTATAACCGTTTTCCATAAAAACTTAACCAAAGTCCTCCGTGCCACGCCACTACTAAAACGTTATTTGTACGTAATTTATTGTTAATCGTTTAAGCTGCATAATGAAATATTTATAACTATAGAGTGGTTACAAAATCCTGATTTCCCCTATCCATCCTATCCCTCTCATGTCCAGGCTCGGACATCAAGATGACACCGTACTTAGTGCCTTACCTATTTAGGATCATTTTATGCTAAACTTCGCTCTCTTGATATTTACTCTTAGTTTCTTTCCCTAATGTTATTAATTTCTTATAATAATTTCTTATAATTATTATTTGCAAATTATGACAGTACCATATCTCCCGAAACCCCTAATGTTAACGAAACTACCCCAAAACCACTTTCACCTACCCAATCGTCCCCACATCAGAAACATAAGGAAATGGCTGAATCTCATGAAAAGTTGATTGGTTGTCCAACAGCATTTGAGGTTAGACAGGATATACGCCAAGAAACAATTCAGAAAGATGAAGATCCAAACACCCCCTTACCTGACAATCCACAATCCCCGATACCAGACAACCCAGATGATATATCTTCATCTAATTCCCCCGACTTTAGTTTAAACCCTAGTGAGTCAATGTGGACCCTTCTTTATCAACAAGCCAATACTCTCGACGCTCATACTAAACAGTTGGAAGGATTACAACCATTGCGTTTTGAATGGTACGACCATAATATCGACACTCTGTTTAGAAGGGCCGATGCTGAGAGATGAGCAGTGTTTGATTTGGGAATGAAGGTCGACAAGATGAAGAATACTTGCAACCATAAATTTAGAAGCTTAGATTCTAGGATCCGCTGTTCGAGGAGAGAGCATGGTCAATTGCATGGTAGAGTGGAGGACAATGCAAGAACCCTGTGGATGGCCAGAGAAACAGCAAGAAACCATGACCAGAGGATTTTTGCCTTAGAAGCCATATTGGATAATCAAATAAGGATGTACCAGGAACTTCAAGAACGCTTTTTAGAAATGGAAATTGCACAACTGAAACTCGAGACTGAAGTTAAGCATTTACGTCAAGAACGTAACTGATCTTAAATTCACATGTATCGATGTTGTGTCTACTCAACTAAATGGTATTTGGTTAGTATTTCTGTATTTTCTAAATAAGCCTGAAGCTTCCAGAGTTGTAATCAACTTATAAATATATAACAATCTACTTTTGTTATATATTTTCTGTTGTGAACAAACTCATTCCATTATGTCTTACTATTATGCTGTGCATACATGTAATGACTACTCATGACCTTATACCAAAAACCAAAATATTCATACTAGAGACATAGAATCCTTAACCTACCACATGAAACGTTAATAAAAGACCTTGTATTAATTGTTTTGTGTAAAAACAATCAATCAAGTTATTAATATCATGTAACTTCCAGTGATTAAACCCAGACCTACCATGACTTTACCTAGGATTATTATGATACCTTAGACCTACCATGACTAGGCTATGACTGTAGAAATTCCCTAAGATAAATTTCGAAAGAAAACTTGATGAATGAAGAGAAAGTTGCTAGACTTCAAATGAATTAGTTTGACCTTAAGAAGTTTCATACCAAGAGATAATCAATTATAAGTTCTGAATCCGTAATTCTTGTGATAATGATAGGATATAGCTAGCATGAACTATACCAATACCCCACCAATGACACCCGAAGCTGTTCAAAGGTTGATAATTAACTTCATGACAACAGTGCTTGAAGTAACTGCAGTAGCTCATCGGAATAGTAACAATATGGCCACAAGAGAAAAGAAAACGGTTGAGTCTTCTAAGCAGATCCCTGAAAGTTTCACGGGATATAGACCAGCTAACCTTAAAGGCCTAAACCAAACAATTAAACCTAGCATCAAACGTGCCCTAGGAATTAAGCATAGTGTTACATTTAAGAAAAATAACCAAAAGCGAAAACTCAATGAAAGAAAAACCTTCACCCCCACCTGCTACCATCACCAACTAGGATTCAAACCAGAGACTAGTAAAGGCTGCATCACCACACTTGCTAACAATAATGGTTATCTTGGAAAGCTACCTCCATGTCAAGAATGCAAGTTGCATCACCATGGATATTGTTTTGTAAAGTGTGGAAAATGCCAGGAAATAGGACATCAGACTAAAGACTGTAAGACAATAGGAGTCAACCTACAGCCAGTAACCGTGACTTGTTATGGATGTAATGGAAAAGGACACTATAGGAATCAATGCCCAAACTTCAATCCCAATTGGAAAACCAAGACTAGTGAAAAAGAAAACTAGAACTCATTCGGATCCCAACCATGTCCTAGGATGACCCTTAAGTTTAAGCAGATCCCTGTAATAGATAAATGAATTGAGGTTTAGAACTCTCTAAGTTATATTTCCTTTCCAATCCTTACTTTAGTTACGATGGATGTAACCTAAGTGTAATCACTATCTTTCTACCGTATGAAACCTTTATCCTGTAGTATTTCTGTAATAATCACAATATGCGTTTAGCTACAATATCTACTCCATTCCTCTTTACCCTATTCATAGATAAGTACCTAAGCAAAACCCTAGTATACCATTAGGAAATTTGGTGAATATTATTTCTGAAGGAACAATAGACTATCCCTAGCCTGTAGGAACCATAGACGAATCCTAAGATTTATTTCGAAGATATCCCATTAGTACCCTAGGAAATCTCTAACACATCACTGTAGTGTGGACTAAAATTTTCTTATTCATTTGAAAAATAAATTATGAAGTTATTTTCCAAAAATAACGCGTTGAACACCATCTAAAACTTTTTGAAAAGCATAAATACCAAAGTAACTGAGCCAAACATCAAATCATTTGGTCCTCGATTATACATAGCCTGATCAACTATGTATAATTTAGGAAGAATCATGTAATAAATTGGACAGTTATCTTTTCAGATTTTCTAATAACAATTTTCATTCAAAAGCAAAACATTGAAACAAAATTTGTTTTTAACATTACTTTTGAATTAATTCAACAAATGTCTACATCTACTACCCATTACCTTTAAGATAGGAATTCGACAAAATTATGGATAGAAAAACCCTAAGAATTATGACAAACCCAAACAGTACAAATTTTATTAGAAACCTTGGAAGTTAATACATAGAGACACAGTTAGCAACGGAAGTGCTAATATTACAAGGAGTACATAAGCTTTATTTCACTAAGGATTACCTAGGAACACACAAAGACTTTATAGAAAGACATAAATATTAGAAATTTATTTAGAACCCATGAAAGTTCATACATAGTGAGATAACTAGCATTGGAAGTACTTGTATTACAATGACTCCTAAGTCGGGTAGAGAATCACTAAAGGGTTGACCCGCCATAACAACGAAGACTCCCATCAACACCACAATAGTGAGAGTAATCACTGGATGAATCATTTTGATTACCCTGTGTGATAGATATCAACGAAACATTAGACACGAGACCAAACCAAGATCTTAAACGTGGAGACAAATAAGTTTAGTTAAGGATTATATAGAAATAGCAAAAACCATTACCTCCATAATTTGTCAATACCAATAGCAAGAAGCCCGAACGGCATAAGAGTCGCCACAACGTAAACCATGAACTCGTAATCCTCCTTAGGAACATACTTCAAAAAGATAATTCCAAGAACGATATGAATGATTGCTAGGAATGTAATAAGGTGCGGCATTTTGAGGTTTTTATGAGGGAATTTAGTAGTGAAAGAATGAGGATTAAAAATGAGGTATTTATGGAAGAAAAAGTAGCCGTTATTCACTATTTAGGGCCGTTGCAAAATCACTATTCCTGACCGTTAAAATCCACTGTTCACGACCGTTAGGAATCTGACCGTTGGAAACACTATTCACAACCTTTAGATTTAGTAGGTGACAAAACATTGGAATTTATTTCGTCTAGTAGGAATAAGACTGACCAAAACACGTTCCCTTAGGTATCGAATGGAAATTCTTAGACAACTCTCTTTTAGGTTAAAAATATAATCGAGGATTAGCAGTAAGGCGATATTATTGGATTCATAGGACAAAAGAATAAGATAATATTATTTATAATATTATTTTTAAACTTGAGGCATTTTAAGCATATCAGACTCCCATCGTAAATCAAATCGTTGTACGATTTCCCACTCTCATATTCCCTATCTGAATAGGTTAGAAATTTAGGCCTGACTATCTCTATACTTCACTTTTCCCCAACCTCTCAACCAACGTAGACTGAATCTCGGGACGAGATTCCCTCAACGGGGGGAGACTGTAACCGCTGTGAAAATCCCACATTAAAATAAACTATCTCTCAAGACTATTTATCCTTTTCTACGTGTATTTTTTTTTTATTTGATCATAACTATTATCCTATGTAACGTAGATCACATCCTCGATAAACGTGCTCACACAACCCAACCTCAACGTACTTAATGTTTATTTTATGTAAACATTCTTATATATAAAACCCTAAGATATCTCATTTGCCACTTTATGTTAATTCGTTAACGTACGTGTAAAAACTAAATATTTCTTATCCAATAGAGTTACTATAAAACCCTAAAAATATTATAACAATATTTATGAATGATAAAACCTTAGGATACAAAAGTACAACTCATTGAGACTAAGGTACAAGTATCTAAAGCATAAAAACCCTAATTCCGTTTCAATTCCCGATAAAATCCTAATTTCATAAAAACTATGATTTTATGTACTAAATTCACAAAACCTAATTTATTGATAAGAGATTTTTACAAAATATAAAAAGTACAAGTTTTCCAGGACAAGGTACAAGTCAATAATGCATAAAAATCATATATTAATAAAAACCCTAATAGAACCCTAAATATATTTATTTTAAAACACAATTTACAAGCTTTTCATACACAAATCTTTAAAAGTTAATTTTTCTAAACTCATTAAATATAAGTACAAGTCTCTAAACCCAGTGTACAAGTGCCTAATGCACAAAATTCAAAAGTTTCATTTATACACTTTATAATTTAACAAAAAGCTAACATAATATTTATAAAAATCAATCAAACATTAAAAGTGGATTTTCTATATTTCTAAACCCTAAGAACAACTCCATAAAGCTTATAGTACAACCCTTTATTGCATAAAAACCCAAAACCCTATTTATATATTTTAAAACTCAATAAAATGCATATATAATTAATATAACATAACCAAACCCTAAAAATATATTTTTCTCATTTCTTAAATCTTTGTACCACCTTGTTAAGCTCAAGGTACAACTATCATAAGCACAAACCATTCTCTTTTCCCATCTCCATAAAATTCGACCTATGTATATATAATTACAAACCCTAGATAATTTTTCTACTCAACAAATCCAAAACCTAAGCCTTGAACTAGCTTAGTTACTTCATTAAACCCTAAGTACTACCTACTAAAACCTAAGTTACCACTCAATGAAGCTTATTTGGTTCCCATCTCAATCCCTAGTTCGAACCCTACAATTTCCCAGCTAAACTAATTTATTTCCATTTCCTAAATAGAACCTACCTCACATTCCCCCTCCTCTACATCACCATGACTTCACCAAGTAGGATACTTGTATGGTTTGTAAGCAAACACATCATCCCTTTCCCATATAAGCCACGACACACCCCCCTCCTCCATACAAATGGAACCAATAAGAAATAAACACATCTACATGTCCCCTCCTAACCCTAAATATCACTTTCAAAAACCCTAATCCATTTCCTCTATAAATACCAAACCCAAATTCTTCCTTTTTCTTCAAACTCGACATACAACCAAAACCATTCATCCTCATTTTCCTTACTGATCAAAGCAATCTCATATAAGCCTAAGTGAGGTCTTAAGAAGCTTAAAAGAAAGGGAGCATTCGGTATCTCATTTCGAAATAAAGTCGCCACAATAATTCTATAGTCGACTAAGAATCCAAGTAAGTTTATCAAACCCATTTTCATACTGTTTATATACTTTACATATTCTCAAAAACATCACTAAATGAATTATAATACGTTATAAGATCAAGAGCTAAGCTATATTTTTCTTTTCTTTTTCTTCTGTTTGAACCAGAAACCTAACAAACCTTGTATATTATTTTTATTTATTTATTTATTTTTTTTTGTAAAAACAAATCGAGAACCTATAAGATATGTTAAAGAAAGGTTAAATATGTTCAATATCATCATATCATGTGATAAAGATCAGTTGAACCTTTAAAAACTAAAACCCAAATTGTTTTCTTCTTTCTGGTTAGTATCGAGAAAACTGTCCAGCAACCCAACTTTGAGCTTAAAAACCGACCACTAAAAGACCTTCATAAATTATGAATTTTGGCAAACCTACAGATCACCTAACTAACTAAATTAAGAAAGAAGAAC
The DNA here is from genome assembly GCA_021014915.2 of Artemisia tridentata subsp. tridentata. Taxonomy (NCBI): domain Eukaryota; kingdom Viridiplantae; phylum Streptophyta; class Magnoliopsida; order Asterales; family Asteraceae; genus Artemisia; species Artemisia tridentata. The sequence goes on along the minus strand of CP139506.1, from coordinate 15,180,739 downwards.
GGTGTAAATTGGTTAACATATCACAAAGTTAGGGTGTCTCAAATATTGCCTTATCGCTGGACTAAAAGACCCAACATATATTTCTTTTTCTTTTCTATCGCTACAGCCTTGAGTCACCAACTTTGGACCTAGTTTTCGACCATCAACCAATCTTTATAAAATCTGAATTTTTGCCTAATTATAGACCACCTAGCTGTCTAAGTTTAGGAACAAGGATATCGTAAAAAGATCAAGTTACTATAAAGTAATTTAATTCCAAAAATTGCCTATCGCTAGAACTAAACTATTTATTTTTCAGTTTTGTCAAATACTTATTCTACTCGACCAACTTTGAGTATTTATTTCGACTATCAAACAAGCTTCAAAAATTATGAAACTTGGCCAGTAAATAGACCACTTGGCTGACTTCATGTAGGAAAAAGAACGAAGTAAAACCAAGCCCTCGCCTCGCTTTTATTTGTGTCCAAAACTGGGTGATCGCGAACTATTTTTATATATTTTTTTCGAGACTAATAAGTTGGTGTTTTTATGGGCCAAATTTATCAATTTCCCAAAGTTATTTAAATCAAGGACCAATTTGTCAAACGATAAATAAATAAGGGTAGGAAGTGTCATTTTTTAAACTATAGGGTACAAACTGTCATTTGACCAAAGTTTAGGGGTAAAAGTTGTAACTTTGTAAAAGTTCAAGGGTAAGAATTGTCATTTTATGAAAGTTCAAGGGTATAAACTATCAATATATGAAACTTTAGGGGCAAAAACTTAACATTTTATAATTATTAATATTATTATTATTATTATTATTTCCGATTTAATAAGAATTAATCAATGTAATACGTTTAATTCGATAATTAACGAACGAGATATGTATGTTTAACGAACAAACGGAACGAGAACATAAAAAAGAAGAAATAAGATAAAATATTATCCAACTTTTGAAGAGACTTCATGTTGTCTCAATTGAACATTTAACCATCAACCAAAAACGTTACGAAACGAACACTAGAACATATTTATACTCAAGAACGATTACTGAAATTTGATATACCAACCCAGGTTACGTACCGGAGACGTTTATCAACTTTAGTTAATCTTGTTTTCCATCCAGACTATCAAGGTGAGTTCATAGTCCCACTTTTCTTTATACGTTTTCCAAACTTGTGGGGAGATACATGCTACTAAACCGAACACAAGTATTTTCTTGATTATTATTGCACTAGGTTAACTTTTGCCTATTTGAATTTATATTCATATTTATTTTAAAAAGTCCCTCATATCATGCACCATTAGTCACCCGCAGGGTGAGCGCGAATATAGTGAATAGATCTATTGGCCTGACGACCCATTTGTATTAGCCGGATGGATATCCTTAGGGGTAGCCGGTTATGCAAATGCATTATATTTGATTTCTATAAAGAGTTTTTTGGCAGACTCCTACTCGGGGGCAAGACTACTTTCATTTAATTATGTTGGTAGAACCTGGACACTGTCAACGCATTGCGTGTCATGAGGCTTAGTGCAATATACCGTACTGTGATATTACCAATTTACTTTTTACTTACCTTGTGTTCAAATTGATTATAACTTAAAACACTATGGATTCACTCAACCTTTGTGTTGACTTTTAGCATGTTTTATCTCAGGTAAATAGAAGCACGATTTGGCACGGAGTGGCTGTGGACTTTCTTTTTATAAAAGGGTGTCCATTTTGTTATCATTCAAACGAATAATGTAATTTTTATAACGTATTTCCAAACCTCCCGCTGGGACCTCTATAATGTAACTCTGATATAAATAAATGAATGATAACAATTTTATCCAAAACGTCTCTTTTCGAGTCGTTTTCTATTCTCATGACTGTGATACTTGAAGTAACACCCCAAGCTTATATTCCGCTGCTTATATCGAAAACGGGGGTGTTACATCTGTGCCTCCCAAACCTAATTAGGACACATATGTGGGGGAGCAAGTTAATCGCAATATTAACTATGAAACTCTAGATATGGATCCTAATGAAGTTCAAGTTGCACAAAATGATGCTAATGATGAGGAAACCCATGCTTTCTTTGAATCATTACTGAATAATTGAAGCATTGAAATTGAAAAAGTAAAAAAGGTCAATCGCAAAATTAAGGCCGCGAATGTGAAAATGACCGCTGAGCTTGAGAGGTATAAGGAAAATGAAAAAGCTTTTGAGTTTCATAAAACACGACAGCCAGAATTAGAAACTGGTTATCAAAATTCCGTTTTAAGAGAAAAACAACTGCAAATCAAGTTTGACACACTCGATGTTAACTTAAACATGAAAATAAAATCCTTAAACACGGATATTTCAGATTTGAAAAACCAACTTTCTAAACAAAAATCAACTTGTTCTGATGTTGAAAAAGAAAAGAAACAGTTGAAAGCAGATTTTTCAAAAAGAGAAAATTATCTTCTTGATGAAATCATTGAGAAACAAGAAACAATTAAAAAGTTGGAAGATTTTCTTGTAAAAACGGGTCATTCTGCTCAAAAAATTCATATGCTAATTAAAGATCCAAACCCAATTTTGCACACAATGAAGAAAATGGATATCGGTTGTGAAAACCCTTATACTCTCAAGAAAGCTCAGAAAGAACATAATATTTTGTACAATGGTAATGTGATATATGCTAAACATGATCCTCCCGCTGTTCGAGATTCTGATGAAACAATTGAGCTTGCTGAAGAGAGTCGAATCAAAATGGAACAAAAGAACCCAGAAATAAAACCATTTGAATATAACAAACTTAACATACTTTCTGGAGTAAAATTTTTTTCAATAAAAACAAACACCAAAGGTTTCCAAAAAACCAGTTGTTTCGACAAAACAAAAAGTTGTTTCTAAAAATCTTTCAAACTTGGAAAAAATGTCCTCAAGCAATCCTTTTAACACAAGTGATGCTAGAAGATATTTGGATGATCTTAAAAAGAGAATTGAAATACTTCAAAGTATTGTTGCATCTAAAATAAATATCAGTATAAACAACTGGCATTCAAGTTTTCATGCTAAAATGAAAAAGGTGTTTGGAACAGAAATTACTGCTCTAATGAATAGCATCCATGCGAGAGTAATTCATTTTGAGCAAGCATTTTTGAAAGAAACCACCAACTTTGTCAAGGACCACAAATCCCTGCTAAAGGAAGCTAATGAAAACATTGAAAACATCAAAATTTTGGAAAATATAAATGATTCTCTCTTCGAAGCAGTTTTGTCGACCGATATTATGTCCATCATTTTACAAACATATAATGTTGAAGACGATGAAAGACTGCGAGCTGAGACCTCTGCAATTATTTCAAAATATGAAAATGCTCTTATTAAACTTGAAAAAGAAAACGTGTCATATTTTAAACAACTTGATCGAAAAACCGAGGAATGCAAGTATGACAAACTGTCGTATAAGCATGCCTACAAGGACATGAAAGAGCAAAATGATCTTTTGAGGGATCAGTTGGTAACTCTAAAGGGGAAGTGTGTGGATACTAAGCTTGCAAAACCATCGACTCCAGAAAAAACCAAATGCTTCAAAACCGGTTGAAAAACCACAAATGTCTATTTCTCAGGTTGTTCCAAAAGTCGATGAGAAAAATGATTTGTCAAAATCAGTCACTCCACATTTCTTGCCCTTCAAGAAAAGAATATTAAAGATTGATGGAAAAGGTGTTGAAAAAGAAAAAGTGTTTGTCGAGGAACCACAAGTCATTACACCTGATCTTTTTAGGAATAGCTCACCGAATGTGACCACAAAAACTGTTAAAGAATCTGTTGGTTCTAATGACATGGTATACACTCACTATCTAGAAAAAGCTAGGAAAAAGGCACAACTTCGAAAATAAAGAATTTTAGGTACAAACCCTAGGGTGATGAATTCTACAACATTACAAGGCACTGCTAGTAGTAGTAAACCATTACCTAGGAACACTCAACAAAAGACTAGGTATTGGCTTGCATCTAAGAGTAGTTGCTTGTTAGGATTTATAAAAGTGATGGTCATCGTCGTTGTAATATTTGTATTAAATGTGTCGTTGTATAAGTTAGTTAATTTAGTCAATGGGCTTGGATTAAACCTAATAGATTAAATGTTATGATTAAATAGCCCATGTATAAGCCCAAGGTTAATCCAAGCCCACCCAAGTCAAGTAAACTATAAATAGCACCCTTCCATCCCATTTGGAATGTTGGTGCTCAGAGTTCTCTTAGGTTTGTATTAAGGAGTTTAGTGTGTGAATACAAGTTTCTCTCATAATCCACTCTTCTCTCTTTAATCTTATCTAGTAATAAGTTGTATGTTAGGATTGATAATAGGCAATAACAAGTGGTATCAAGAGCAAAAACCAAAGATCTTGGAATTTTTTGGTGAGTTACTGTTCATCAGATTCATTAACCGAGTTTCTGTCATTAGCTTTCGAGTTAGAAAGTTGGTGGCTAGAATCTTTCGAGTTTCTTCAGTCTAATCGAGTTTCTCAGAAAGATACTCGAGTTTCTTAAGGCTAATCGAGTTTCTCAGAAAGGTTCTACTCGAGTTTATATCAGCTCAGTCGAGTTTGTCAAGTATTCATCAAGTTTCTTGGGTTAGTCGAGTTTCTGAAGATTTGCTCGAGTTTTTGAATTTGCTCGAGTTTCTGAATTTGCTCGAGTTTCTGAAGATTTGCTCGAGTTTCTGAATTTGCTCAAGTTTCTGATAACCGAGTTTCTAATAATCGAGTTTCTGATAACCGAGTTTCTGATAACCGAGTTTCTGGGATAACCGAGTTTCTGGGATAACCGAATTTTTCAAGTAACCTTAGAATTGCATTTTATAGTGTATTTCAAATTCTGGTAGAGAAATTTTTCACATTCAATTTTTGGAGGGAAATCGGATATCAGCATTAGAAAACTTGGGAAAGGACTACACTTTAACAAAACATAACTCTTGAACCGTAACCAACCCACTCCTAGTTCTTTGAACCGATCCAACATCATCTTAACCATATAACTTTATCAAATGGCAACTCAACAAGACATCCATACAGCCGGTGCAGAAAATCGTCCTCCGATGCTAGAAAAAGGTGGATATCTTCCATGGACAAGTTGTATGATTCGATATATCAAAACCAAACCCAATGGTCAAGGTAGACTCCTGCTCAACTCCATCCAGAAAGGACCATTCAAGCCTCGCAAGATTCAAGTAGCTGGTAATCCAAATGCAACACCTCCCATTCCACCGACCTTTCGTGATCAAACAGAAGAGGAATATACAGTAGAGGATTGGAAGCAAATTGAAGCTAATGACTTAGCAATGCACTTAATTCAACTTGGTTTACCACGGGAAATATTTGCTGCTGTTGACAGTTGTGAAACTGCTTATGATATGTGGGAACGAGTTAGAAGGCTTTGTCATGGCACAAAAATTGGACAACAAGATGTTGAAAACAAGCTTCTAACTGAATGGGAGAAGTTCACATCCACTCCAGCTGAACCAATTGAATCTTACTACACCAGGTTTTGCACCTTAATGAACGAGCTCATCAGAAACAAGCTGACACCAAAACCAATTGTTCAAAACATCAAGTTCATTAACAATTTACCAGAAGAATGTGTAACACCCCCGTTTTCGATATTCGCAGCGAAAATATAAGTTGGGGTGCTACTTCACAGTTCACATTCATGATGATAGAAAACGACTCGAAAAGAGACGTTTTAAATAAATTGTTATCATTCATTTATCAAAATCAGAGTTTACATATAGAGGTCCCAGTGGAAGGTTTCGAAATATGTTACATTATTCGTTTGAATGATAACAAAAAGGACACTCTTTTTTTAAAAGAAAGTCCACCGCCACTCTGTGCCAAATCGTACTTCTAGTTACCTGAGATAAACATGCTAAAAAGTCAACACAAAGGTTGAGTGAATCCATAGCGTTTAACGTTAAATAAGTTTGAACATAAGCTAAATAGAAAGTAATTCGGAAATAAACATATTGCCCTAAGTCTCATGAACTCAAACGATAACGGGGTGTGTGTGTGTGTGTGTGTGATATCATAAAATGATATAAATAAGGGTGTATTTGGCTATCAATCTGGCTAGCAAAAAGACTATCCATCTGGCTAACACAAATAGGGTACATTTGGTTATCAATCCGGCTAGCACAAAGACTATCCATCCGGCTAACACAAATGGGGTGCATTTGGTTACTTAACCAGCAACACAAATGGGATATCTTAGGCAATATTAATCATGAAATCATACAGAAAATACTTATGTTCGGTTTGGTAGCATGTATCTCCCCACATATTTAGAAAACGTAATAAAAGTGGGACTATGAACTCACCTTGATGATCCGGATGAGAAATAATACTAAATAAAGCTGATAAACGTCTCCGGCACGCAACCTGATTCGTTATGCTAGGTTTCAGTAATCATGTTCAGATAAATATAGATTTCGATATTCGTTTCGTTTCTCCTTGGTTGTAGATAAAGTTTCTTCGAAAGTTAGATTTTTCTGTATTGTTTATTCCTATGTTTCCGTTTGTTTGTTACCAAATTAATCGTACGTTAGTTTTTATTAATAATAATAATAATAATCATATTTATAATAATAAATATTAAAGATTACATATAGATTTTCGCTTCTTACCCTATAGTTTTAGGTATTGATAGTTTTTACCCTTGAACTTTCAAAAAATGACAATTTTTACCCCTGAACTTTTATAAAATTACAATTTTTACCCCTGAACTTTGGTCAAATGACAATTTTAACCCTTACACTTTCGAAATTGACACTTTTCCCCTTGAGCTGCTGGTCGACAGCAACATAAGTCCTTTCTATAAAACTTACTTTAGTTTTGGCAGAAACACCCCCTGAGACTTCTTGGTTGTCACATACGACATCCTTATTTTCAATAAACGCGTTTTTAGTTTTGAAAACCAACGAGACTTTGCATGACTCTTTGACACACTTTATTTTCATCATAAAAATAGTTTATTTCCAAAACCTTAGCTTATCATTCGAACTTTTAAGGCTCAAATGATTCTTTTGGGTTTCGACTAAACAAAAAAAGGGACAATCTTTGAACCTCGACATCTTTGCGAATACTTGATGTTTTTAACCAATTCTTTTTCCAGAAATCAATCTTCTATTAGGTCTATCTTGTGGCCAAAATTTGGAATTTTTAAAGATCATTTGCTAGTAGAAATTGAGGTTCAAAGTGTCAGACCTGATCGAACATAGCGACTGACCAAAATGAGGAAAAAGGTTTGGTATTTTGATTCTGGGTTTAACGACTTGTTAAATTGACTTATTATCATTATGATTAGCATCTTTAGGTTATTTTAAACATGTTTTAATGGGTCTTAATGTTGTGAAAATCATTTTATACCCGAAATGGGTATTTAGGGTTTATTTGGTTATAAAAGTAACTAGGGCAAAACTAGATGGTTTTTATAGTTTATATGCTTCTAAGATTTATAATTATACTAGTTCTATTATTCCTTAACTGGTTTTAATGAATTCCTGATTTAGAAGCAATCCTAGTGTTTGACTAGGGTTTTATTCGACTAGGAAATAAATAATGAAACATTTCGTTTTTTTAATCTAGGTATTGTTATGCTATTATTACTAATGATCTACAAGTAATATAAATGAAATAAAGAGTATTGAAAAGAGGATTTAGACACTTACTCAAAATATGGCTCGATAGGAATTTTACTAGGCGAAATGGACTTGAACCGATACTCTAGTGTTGATTATTGGCCTTCGAATGGGGTTTTATGAGAGTGTTTGTGAGTGAGTTTGATCAGGAACAAGTGTGTTATGGCTGTGTTTACTGATTGTGTCGAATGGGATGTGTTAGAATGGAACTATGGCTCGTTATTTATAGAGGGGATAGGTCTAGGGTTTTCTAAGGAGATATTATAGGACATTTGCTGACAGAAACTGTAAGGGATGCCACTTGGGAGGAGGGGGAAGAGTGGTGATGTGTCCTTTCCCTTGCCATACATTTGGTTCACACTTTCTAACCTAGTGTTTATGTTTTAGGGACAAGAAGATGTGTTCATAGAAGAGAGCTGCCAAGTGGGTGTCTTTAGGGTTTAGGAAATGTTTTGTGATGTTAAGGACTTGGATAAGTTGGTCGAATTCCAACTAGAGATGAACTAGGGATCGAATTATGCATATGAGTGTGGTACTAAGGGCTTTAATAGGTGTATCCTAAAGCTTTAGGGAGTAACCAACTTAATTCTTATAGTTTAATTAATTCTTTGTGTTAGATTCTATTTTTGAAAAATATATATGTAATTTTGTATATATCGATTTATGTTTAAATAGGTAGAATTCGATTTAATGTATAGGAGTGTTGTACAATAAGCTTAGGATGATTGTACTTAGGTTTAGAAATTAAGAAAAATACATTTTTAATGTTTCCTTAATTATTGTAATTTTTATGTAATTTTTAATAAGCTTTATATACATATAAATGTGATTTTTAAGTTTCGTGCATTAAAGGGTTGTACCGTGGGTTTTATGGACATGTACAATTATTTATTAAGTTTACATATTTATTAGGGAAAATAAATATGTGAATTGGACTTTGAAATAAATAATTTTTAAACTTATATATATAGAAATAAGAATAAATGAGTTTTGTGCTTAAGGGACTTGTACCTTGGTTTTATAGTTTAGTTATGCCTAATTGTTGTTGTAATAATTTATGGTTTCGTTAGAAACGCTAATTATTGACAGAAGTTAAGTTTATATGTCCTTTCGCGAGTTATCGTAAAATGGTAATTGGTGTATTGTAATGTTTTCATGTAAATATGTTTATGAAATAAACATTAGATTCATTAGGTTGGTCTGTGTGGGAGTATGTTTATCAGTGATGTGAGTTACGTCATGATGAAGTGAAAAGTGTACCGCTTTTAGGGGGTCATTTAAGCCCTAAATCGTATTTATTTGATCAAATATTGCCCTAAATCGTTCCTTTTGTCATTTTAGGTACTTTGGAGAAGAAATCTGGAAAAGGAAGCATTTTGGACGTTTTTGGAGCATAAAAGTGTAGAAAATGACAAAGTCTCTAAATCGGCTGGAAAAGTACCTGTGACGGCGTCAAGCACAATTCTGACGCCGTCAACCCTTGATAGGCCAGGGCGGATTTTGGAAGATTAAAAGGGGACGGCGTCAAGAAGGCCGTCAGCTCCTGATAGGCCAGAGCGGATTTTGGAGGATTAAAGAGGGACGGCGTCAAGAAGGCCATCCGGGAACCCTAAACGCGGCGAGGTGACGGCGTCACACTCCATAACGTGACGCCGTCAGATCTGTTTTCCTATATATAGTTTTGCAATTTTTAGTCATTAGTGTGCAACTTTGTGAGGAGAAACCCTAATACGATTTTTCTGCCATTTTTAAGGGTTTTATACCCTTGGATCTCCCATGTTCAATTGAAGATAAGTTATCAATTAATCATTCAATATGTCTATGTGTTGTTTGATTATATCTTGTTCTTGTCTTTTGTTTAACATGCTAGGCTAGATTTATCTTGTGTTTGCTTAGATCTAATGAAACCTAACTATTGATTATTGGTTGTTGGTGTGTTATTAATTGTATTGGATGATTGTTTATCGATGTTAGGCTTAAGAAAACTGGCTAACCTCCTATACGGTAACTTGCTTGAACGTCTTAAGAAACATGAACCAATGCGTACTAAGGTTTTTATGGTTGTATTTAATGCATGAGCGAATTCTAGTGATCCCATGTTAGGAGCTTCTTAGCCGGCTCGACATAGGAGTGAAGTAGGAGCTTGTAGAGTTGGGGAAGTACGTACGCCACCCCACGATTGGTATTAAGGAATACACCCGTCATCCACGCAATTAATACACACTAATCAACCGGTAAAAGATAGTTAGGGAGTAAGGAAATCTAAGTAAACACATTTCTCTCCATATAAGTTCCACCAACCTTTTCATTTTCAGTTATTTTATTTTATTTGCAATTGTAGTTATTTAGGTTAGTTGACTAGCAACTAATTCCGCCCACTCTTTCAAACCCGAGATTTTACTTGCTTTTATAAAAATATAAAAAAATACAAAAAGAATCTTCTCTCACCCTTAGACCTATTAGAGTAGTTTTTCAATCCTAACGACACTATTCCCCTAGAGAACGATCAATACCCCGGTACTTGCCACTACACTATACTACATCAGTCAGGTACACTGCCTGGTGGGGATTGCAAGCCTCTTGAGATCCCTCGAGAGGTAAAACCTATTGTAAGGTCGCAAAACCACGCATCACGTCACATAAGATAGGAGATACAATCAAATAAAAAAAAAATTTACACGTAGAAAAGGATAAATATTCTGAGTGCTAGCTTATCTTAAAGTTGAATTTTTACAGTGGTTACAGTCACCCCCCGTTAAGGGAATCTCGTCCTGAGATTCAGTCTATGTTGGTCGAGATGTGAGGGAAAAGGTTCGGGTATCTTGTCCGAACTTGATTTTCTTATCTTAGAGGTGATGGGTAGTAATTGTAGATATCTATTGTGGTTGCTCAAATGGGATTAGTATGAACAATTTGTTTTGTCTCAAAGTTTTACTTTTGAATGAAAATTGTTATTAGGAAATCTGAAAAGTTAACTGTTCCACTTATGACATGATTCTTCCTAAATTATACATAGTTGGCCAGGCTATGCATAACTAAGGACTGAATGATGTGATATTTGGTCTAGTTATGGTGATACTTACATTTCTTCAAAAGTTTTAGACGGTGTTCAACGTTTTGTTTTTGTAAAATGATCACATAATTGCTTTTCTCAAAATTTCTGTTCATACTATGATGATAGGTCAGGGATTTCTAGTGTGGAAATGGGTTATCCTTAAAACAAATATTAGGGTTCGAGTAGAATTCTTACGAGATGGTCAATACGTATACTAACCAAATTTCAGGTGAGATGACTGTGTAGTGACTACGAATAGGTCAGATGGAATAGAAACGTGGATTGTAAAGATTTCATATGGTAAAAAGATAGTTGATACACTTAGGTTACGTTCTTCGTAACTAAGGTAGAGTACAATAGGAAATAGGATTAGGAAGTTTTTACGATACAATTTATTTAGCTATAACATAAATTTCTCTTCTGTTTAAACAGAGATGCCATTCCTTGGCATTGTCGGGATCTTAATGAGTTCTCATTCTCCTGTACTAGTCTTGGTTTGGCTGTGCATCCCCATCTCTTAGCACATACGCTCTTCCACGAGCACCGTTATTCTGGTTGTCATTCTGTGTTCGACACTGATTCTTGTAGTGTCCTTTCTCACCACATCTGTGGCATATCACGGCTACTGGCTGTTCCCTATTGCCTGTGACCTTGCAGTCTTCTGTTTTGTGACCTATTCCCTGGCATTTTCCGCACTTAGCAATGCAAAGCCCAGTGTGATGCATTTTGCATTGGTTACACAAAGGTTGCTTCCCACGATAACCACTACCTTCAGCAGTTGGGGCAGCATTGGCTTTGGCAGTCTCCTGTCGACGATTCTGTTGATGGTGGTTATGGTTGTGCTGGTAGTTGTTGTGGTGATGGGTGGTCCTTCCATCATCAACCTTTCGCTTGTGATTATCACTTCCTTGAGTGGAACTTCGCTTGATTTCACGATCCATTAACTGTTGAGCTATAGTAATCGCCTCTTCTAATGATTGTGGCTTGGACGCAATCACATTTCCTTCAATATTTCGAGGTAATCCTTCCGTATACTTCTCCAACATCTTCTCCAGATTAGGCACAATAGTTGGACATAGGAGAGCAAGCTCCTGAAACCTCCTGTTGTATGCCTTGAGATCCGTTCCTGTCACAACCAGTTGGTGGAACTCATCTTCCAGCTTCTTAATTTCAGTACGGGGGCAGTACTTCTTTAACATCTTCTTCTTGAGATCTTCCCAAGTCAGTTGGTGAGCTGCTTCAACACCCATAGTCTGGGTAGTCGAAGTCCACCAAGACAGGGCATCTTCCAATAAAGTCCCCGTAGCAAAAGCAACTTTGCAGTCATTGGTACATCCGCTCCTTACAAAGACTACTTCCGTACGTTCAAACCAACAAGCTAATTCAGTAGCTCCTTCCGTTCCCTTAAAGAAAGTTGGTTGACAGTTAATGAAGTCTTTGTAAGTACACTTGCGAGTATTAGCTGGCTCGCTTTCTCCATTGGGTCGGCTAGTGCTTCCTGTACGAGCAAATTCTGCTGCTTGACTCTCTAATGCTGCAGCAACACTGTCTGCAACAAGCTTTCGGATAGCGGCTTGGGACATAGGTGGTTCGGGGGAAGTGCGAGGCATATTTCTATTAAAACCACAATAAAACATACGTTTATATTTTGTACATGTTAGATTATCAAAGTAAAACTTATGATAATCATAAGGTCATAACATGTCCAAATACTATCATACGCGTAGGTAAGATGATCATCACTGGTCCACGTCAACCGATACCATACACAGCAAAATACAACAAAATCCAAAACCACATATAGTCATAAATAACTTGCTAATTTGTTATATATAACAAATTAGTACAAGCGTCATATTTATGCTACATATCCCATGGCCAAGATATTGTACAAAAGCTGGTAGATATAAATCTGATTTTAGTGGCTACCAGAAACTCTTCCAAGTCAACTTTTCAGTTTGACGATCATGTTGACGAGGATATATATTTATTTTGCATGTCTCCCACTATTTTCTCCAAAATAGTGATCTTCGTCTAAGTTGTCGTCAGTTCTTCATTTCTTCTTCATTTCTTCTCTTCTAACATCTTCAATTCGTCATAGGTATTTCTTGTCTCAGCTACTCATGACGGTTCTCTACCTTCTCGTCCATCTTCTGCTTCATGGCCTCTTAATCTTCAACTCTATATTTTATACCCTCGATGCATTCTACAGGCAGCTCGTCGGGATGACCTAAGCAGTCTCGATCTGTTCTTCTTGCCGTTCTAATCGTGTCAGCAGGATGGAAATAGTCGGTTGTCGTTCCTGTGCTGATTGCGAACTTTCACTTACCTCAAATACTCATGAAGGAGTAGGGATGTCGGGAGTAGGTAATCGGGGTAAAGCATGATATCGAATGATAATGGTCCTAATTTCTTCACTATGTTTAAATGGGACAGATGGGGAATAGAATCTTATAGATGATAGTGGAGGTAAAAATATATGTAGGATGTTGGACGTGGTAGGGGTGTTAAGGATGTAGGTATAAGCGTGATGTCCAGTACTATCGTGATATTTTTCAATATCCGAGTCCGACATTAGAGGAATAAGATGGGTAGGGGAAATCAGGATTCTGTAACCACCCGGTAATTATAAACATCTTACTATGCAGCTAAATAATTAGAGATAAACATATATAAGTAACGTTTCAGTGGCGTTGTGGCACGGAGGACTTTTGAGTTAAGTTTTTGTGAAAATCGGTTATAGTCCAATGTTTGAAAACATTTGGTTCTCTATAACCATGAGCTCTGATACCACTCTGTAACACCCCCATTTTCGATATTCGCAGCGGAAATATAAGTTGGGGTGCTACTTCACAGTTCACAGTCATGATGATAGAAAATGACTCGAAAAGAGACGTTTTAAATAAATTGTTATCATTCATTTATCAAAATCAGAGTTTACATATAGAGGTCCCAGTGGAAGGTTTCGAAATATGTTACATTATTCGTATGAATGATAACAAAAAGGACACTCTTTTTTTAAAAGAAAGTCCACCTCCACTCCGTGCCAAATCGTACTTCTAGTTACCTGAGATAAACATGCTAAAAAGTCAACACAAAGGTTGAGTGAATCCATAGCGTTTAACGTTAAATAAGTTTGAACATAAGCTAAATAGAAAGTAATTCGGAAATATACATATTGCCCTAAGTCTCATGAACTCAAACGATAACGAGGTGTGTGTGTGTGTGTGTGATATCATAAAATGATATAAATAAGGGTGTATTTAGCTATCAATCCGGCTAGCACAAAGACTATCCATCCGGCTAACACAAATAGGGTGCATTTGGTTATCAATCCGGCTAACACAAAGACTATCCATCCGGCTAACACAAATGGGGTGCATTTGGTTACTTAACCAGCAACACAAATGGGATATCTTAGGCAATATTAATCATGAAATCATACAGAAAATACTTATGTTCGGTTTGGTAGCATGTATCTCCCCACATATTTAGAAAACGTAATAAAAAGTGGGACTATGAACTCACCTTGATGATCCGGATGAGAAATAATACTAAATAAAGCTGATAAACGTCTCCGGCACGCAACCTGATTCGTTATGCTAGGTTTCAGTAATCATGTTCAGATAAATATAGATTTCGATATTTGTTTCATTTCTCCTTGGTTGTAGATAAAGTTTCTTCGAAAGTTAGATTTTTCTGTATTGTTTATTCCTATGTTTCCGTTTGTTTGTTACCAAATTAATCGTACGTTAGTTTTTATTAATAATAATAATAATAATAATATTTATAATAATAAATATTAAAGATTATATATAGATTTACGCTTCTTACCCTATATTTTTAGGTATTGACAGTTTTTACCCTTAAACTTTCACAAAATGACAATTTTTACCCCTGAACTTTTATAAAATTACAATTTTTACCCCTGAACTTTGGTCAAATGACAACTTTAACCCTTACACTTTTGAAATTGACACTTTTTCCCCTTGAGCGACTGGTCGACAGCAACACAAGTCCTTTCTATAAAACTTACTTTAGTTTTGGCAGAAACACCCCTGAGACTTCTTGGTTGTCACATACGACATCCTTATTTTCAATAAACGCGTTTTTAGTTTTGAAAAACAACGAGACTTTGCATGACTCTTTGACACACTTTATTTCATCATAAAAATAGTTTATTTCCAAAACCTTAGCTTATCATTCGAACTTTTAAGGCTCAAATGATTCTTTTAGGTTTCGACTAAACAGAAAAAGGGACAATCTTTGAACCTCGACATCTTTGCGAATACTTGATGTTTTTAACCAATTCTTTTTCCAGAAATTAACCTTCTATTAGGTCTATCTTGTGGCCAAAATTTGGAATTTTTAAAGATCATTTGCTAGTCGAAATTGAGGTTCAAAGTGTCAGACCTGATCGAACATAGCGACTGACCAAAATGAGGAAAAAGGTTCGGTATTTTGATTCTGGGTTTAACGACTTGTTAACTCGACTTATTATCATTATGATTAGCATCTTTAGGTTATTTTAAACTTGTTTTAATGGGTCTTAATGTTGTGAAAATCATTTTATACCCGAAATGGGTATTTAGGGTTTATTTGGTTATAAAAGTAACTAGGGAAAAACTAGATGGTTTTTATAGTTTATATGCTTCTAAGATTTATAATTATACTAGTTCTATTATTCCTTAACTGGTTTTAATGAATTCCTGATTTAGAAGCAATCCTAGTGTTCGACTAGGGTTTTATTCGACTAGGAAATAAATAATGAAACATTTCATTTTTTTTAATCTAGGTATTGTTATGCTATTATTACTAATGATCTACAAGTAATATAAATGAAATAAAGAGTATTGAAAAGAGGATTTAGACACTTACTCAAAATATGGCTCAATAGGAATTATACTAGGCGAAATGGACTTGAACCGATACTCTAGTGTTGATTATTGGCCTTCGAATGGGTTTTTATGAGAGTGTTTGTGAGTGAGTTTGATCAGGAACAAGTGTGTTATGGCTGTGTTTACTGATTGTGTCGAATGGGATGTGTTAGAATGGAACTATGGCTCGTTATTTATAGAGGGGATAGGTCTAGGGTTTTCTAAGGAGATATTATAGGACATTTGCTGACAGAAACTGCAAGGGATGCCACTTGGGAGGAGGGGGGAAGAGTGGTGATGTGTCCTTTCCCTTGCCATACATTTGGTTCACACTTTCTAACCTAGTGTTTATGTTTTAGGGACAAGAAGATGTGTTCATAGAAGCGAGCTGCCAAGTGGGTTTCTTTAGGGTTTAGGAAATGTTTTGTGATGTTAAGGACTTGGATAAGTTGGTCGAATTCCAACTAGAGATGAACTAGGGATCAAATTATGCATATGAGTGTGGTACTATGGGCTTTAATAGGTGTATCCTAAAGCTTTCAGGAGTAACCAACTTAATTCTTATAGTTTAATTAATTCTTTGTGTTAGATTCTATTTTTGAAAAATATATATGTAATTTTGTATATATCGATTTATGTTTAAATAGGTAGAATTCGATTTAATGTATAGGATTGTTGTACAATAAGCTTAGGATGATTGTACTAAGGTTTAGAAATTAAGAAAAATACATTTTTAATGTTTCCTTAATTATTGTAATTTTTATGTAATTTTTAATAAGCTATATATACATATAAATGTGATTTTTAAGTTTCGTGCATTAAAGGGTTGTACCGTGGGTTTTATGGACTTGTATAATTATTTATTAAGTTTACATATTTATTAGGGAAAATAAATATGTGAATTGGACTTTGAAATAAATAATTTTTAAAGTTATATATATATATAAATAAGAATAAATGAGTTTTGTGCTTAAGGGATTTGTACCTTGGTTTTATAGTTTAGTTATGCCTAATTGTTGTTGTAATAATTTAGGGTTTCATTAGAAACGCTAATTATTGACAGAAGTCAAGTTTATATGTCCTTTCGCGAGTTATCGTAAAATGGTAATTGGTGTATTGTAATGTTTTCATGTAAATATGTTTATGAAATAAACATTAGATTCATTAGGTTGGTCTGTGTGGGAGTACGTTTATCAGTGATGTGAGTTACGTCACATAAGATGGGAGATACAATCAAATAAAAAAAAATTTACACGTAGAAAAGGATAAATATTCTGAGTGCTAGCTTATCTTAAAGTGGAATTTTCACAGTGGTTACAGAATGGGGACGGTATGTCACAATTGTTAATCAAACAAAGAACCTTCATGAGGTAAACTATGATCAGCTCTATGATTTCCTAAAGCAAAACTAGAAGGAAGCAGATGAAGTCAGGAAAGAGAAGTTAGCAAAGCAACATGATCCTCTTGCATTGACTGCACAATCACCAACACCTACTACAGTGAATACACAGCCATCATCATCTTCCACTCAGAACTTCATGCAACAACAATATGTTCCACAAGCTGCTGTCATACCACAACAACAATTCTACCCACAACAACAAGCCATTACACAACAACCATACCCACAATACTAAGAACCAGATTTCACTGACGATGATGACAGTGTTACTTTGACTCAAGCATTTACTCTTCTATCAAAGGTATTCCAAGGACGCTATTCCACACCTATTAACAACAACCAAAGGATTTCATGAAACACTCGCAACAGGCAGATTGCACAGCCGAGTTTCAACATGGGTCAGCAATGATAAATGGTCCGAGGTT
The DNA here is from genome assembly GCA_021014915.2 of Artemisia tridentata subsp. tridentata. Taxonomy (NCBI): domain Eukaryota; kingdom Viridiplantae; phylum Streptophyta; class Magnoliopsida; order Asterales; family Asteraceae; genus Artemisia; species Artemisia tridentata. The sequence continues at coordinate 15,163,325 of CP139506.1, read as the reverse complement.
ATGGGAATCAACAGGGATATGCTTCTCGATATCAGATGGGTAATCAGAATGCAAGGCAGTATGTTGGAAATCAGATGGGTCGATATATTGGAAATCAGATGGGTCATCAGATGGGCAATCAGAGGGGTCAAGTTGTTGGAAACCAGAGGGGTCAGAATATGGGGAATCAGATTGGGAATGTTGCTGCTCCAGTTGCTGGGAATATGAATCAAGGGAATTTGCTAAAGTGTTTCAACTGTCAAGGAATTGGTCACATGGCAAGGAACTGTCCCACCAAGCCAAAAAAGAAAGATCTTGAGTATCTTCAGAAAGCAGTGCTTTTGGCTCAGAAGGAAAAGGCAGGGTTTCAGTTGAATGCTGAGGAGAATGACTTCATGGCTCTTACGGATGATATGGAAGACCTTGAAGATATTGATGCAAACTGCATTTTCATGGCCAATCTTCAGGAGGTTAAATATGACACGGATTCTGAAGCACCTCATGCTTATGATGTCAATGCAGTATCTGAGGTACCACCATATGCTACATGTCACAATAATGAAATATTTGATATGTTACCTCAGAATAAATAGCATCCTGCGACTCCTACTCTCACTTACGACACATATATGGACACGCCAAGTTGTAGCAATATTAATTTGGCAACTCCAGATATGGATCCTAATGGAGGATTCGAGTCACAGCATACTAAGAATGATGAGGAAACACGTGCGTTATTTGAATCATTATTGAATAACTGTAGTATTGAAATTGAAAAGGTCAAAAAGATCAATCGCGATGTTAAGGCCGTGAATAAAAAATTGACCGCTAAGCTTGAGAGATATAAGGTGAATGAACAAGCTTTTGAATTTAATAACAAACGATAGTCAGAACTAGAAATTGGTTATAGAGTTTCTGTTTTAAGAGAAGAACATCTGCAAATCAAATATGACACACTCGATGTTAATTTGAACATGAAAATCAAATCCTTAAACACGGAAATTTTAGAATTAACCAACCAACTTTCTAAACAAAAATCAACTTGTTCTGATCTTGAGAAAGAAAAGAAAGAGTTGCATGCAAGGTTTTCAAAACGAGAAAATGATCTTCTTGATGAAATCATTGACAAACAAGAAACCATTAAAAAGTTGGAAAATCTGCTTGTAAAAATGGGTCATTCTATACAAACAATTAACATGCTAATTAACAATCCAAACCCGCTTTTACATACAATGAAGAAAATGGCTATCGGTTGTGAAAACCCTTATTATCTCAAGAAAGCTCAGCAAGAACAGAATGTGTTATATAATGGTAGTGTGCTAAATGATAAACATGATCCTCCCGAAGTTCGGGATTCTTTTGAAATGAATGAGCTTGCTGAAGAGAGTAGAATCAAAATGAAACAAATAAACCCAGAAATTAAAGCAATTGATTATGATAAGCTTAACTCAATTTCTAGAGTACATCTTGTTCAGAAAGAGTCACCAATGTTTTTCAAGAAACGAGTGGTTGTTTCAAAACCAAAAGTTGTTTCAAAACATCTTTCTAACATCGAACAAATGTCCTCTAATAACACTTTTAACACAAGTGTCGCTAGACGATATTTGGATGATCTTAAAAAGAGAGTTGAAACACTTCAAATGATTGTGGCATCCAAGAAAATACTAACATCAACGACTGGTATTCAAGTTTTCACTTAGAACAGAAAAAGATGTTTGAAACAGAAATCAATCCTACACTATCTGCAATTCATGCGGTAGTTCTTAATGTTGAAAATGCTCTTCTGAAAGAAACAACCGACTTTGTCAAGGACCACAAATCCCTGGTGAAGGAAGCTAGTGAAAACATTGAACACATCAAAGTTTTGGAAAAACACAATGACACTCTCTTCGAAATAGCCCTGTCAACGGATATTATGTCTATAATTTAACAAACATATTCTGTGGAAGACGATGAAAGACTGAGAACTGAGACTTCTAAAATTGTGTTAAAATATGAAAATGCGCTTGCTAAGCTTGAAAAGGAAAATGTCACATATTTTAAACAACTTGATCGGAAAAAGGAAGATTGCAAGTATGACAAATTATCGTATGAGCGTTCTTACAAAAACATGCAAGAACAAATTGATCTCTTGAAGTCTCAGCTTCATAGTCAAAAAGGGCAGGGTGAGGAAAATAAGTTTGAAAAACCATCAACTTCATAATGTCAATTTCTCAAAGTGTTCCAAAAGTTGATGTGATTATTGATTTGACAAAACAACTAATATGATAATGAAAACAGCTTATACAAGCTGTTATAAGCTCAATCAAAATTAACTTAATGGCAAATGAACAGTGTAGGTCACTTTTGACCTGTTTGACTATTAAACCAAACAGTCCTTAAAGTTGACTGAGTTGAGATTGAAACTAGAAATGACCAAAATAAATTAAGACTCTGACTTATTAGTGATTAACCAACTTAATTAAGATGATAAAAGCAGATTTCAAATTAAAATAAGCCCTGAATAAGCTAATGTCTAAATGAAGATAATAGTCGTGTATACCTGTTAGACTTGAATCCACAACGAATGACTAGTTTATGTGCACCAATGCAACTCACAATAATAGATTTTAACATGACAATTTCAGACAGCATTAGCAACAAAAAAAGTTACTTATTCCTGCCCATTTTGTCACAGTTTGGGCCTATACTACCATCTGCAGTCAAAAATAGATTTTAAACAAACCTCATCACACAGCCATCTTATTACTTATACCACAAATCACATGTTAAAATCATGATTTACTAGAACAAGTATAAAAACCTAAGATTCTGATCAGCACTGGTCTTCATAGAACATTACTATACAATACGGAGTAACTATTCTATTAGGACATCAGGTGCATTACCACCAGGTTGGGGAGCTTCTCACGCTATCTCACGGATGCCACGAGACAGGCGACAAGCCCTTTAGCATGAACCTATTCTATAATATCATCTATCTCCACAACTAACACCTAATTCACATCTATAACCAACAATACATCTTCAAACAACCATATCACTGGACTTACACAACCGATCACATACTAAAATCACAATCAAGAGATAAATAAACACTAACATTCTTATTAGCACAAATCTCCATAGCATGAGTAATAATAGCATCAGTAATCTTCCTCTGGTGCGCCTCTATCGCCTGCGTAAACGCCGGTACCTCCACCTCACCTAATCACATAAAATCATTATAAATCACTAGAACTAATAAAAAATACGTTTAGGAATAATGGTCTGAAAATATATCCAACTTGACACTTATTTGTTTAGTTGGTACTGCCTGACGCCTAACAACACCAGCAGACCCAATTCCGTTTTCCGCCATTGATTTTGTTAAGCATGAAGAAAGCGTCTAGTGTGTGTGTGTGAAAATGGTGTGGTAAATGGTCTTGACAAATAAAAGGGGATTTGAAAGTTTTCGAGCTTTTGTGAGCGGGAGACAAATAAAAGGGTATTTGAAAGTTTTCAAGCTTTTGTGGTCCGTGTTTTTAAAAAAATTTGAGATATGACACGAATTTTATGACACACAAAAATGCCTGTCGTCTAGCCTTCAGATTTTACAATTTATGACAGTTTTTTTATGACTTACAATTTTGCGTTTCATTATATTGTGTGTGTCATAAAAAGCGTGTCATTAAAGGCCCTTTTTCTAGTAGTGCAAAAGAATGTGAAAAAGCAAAATGTGCTGATAAAGGGAAAGCAATTGTTGAAACATCGAATATGATAGCACCTGGTCTTTATAGGATTAGTCCCACTACTGCGTCTGCCTCTACATCTAAAACATATAGGGCGATAGACAAAAGTGTAAAAGATAATCCTAAAGAGTCTCGGATTGCTAAAACAACTTCTCAGGACAACAAGATAGATTCTAATGTGTGTGCCTTACCTTCTACAGGAATAGAAAGCACCTCTAGGAGTAGCAGACTAAAGCCTAGGAGCAATACAAAGAAAAATAGAGTCTCGCCTGCATCTAAGAGTGAATGCAAGAATAAAACTGAAGAAGTAGAAGAACACCATAGGAATTTACCGCTTTCGAATAAGAAACATATGTCATCTGAATGTTATGTTAAAAGTACTGATTCTAGTGCATGTAATGACTCTGTTTGTTTAATGTGCGAGAAATCTTTGTCTGAAAATGTTTGTGATGATATTGTTTCTAAATCTGTGAATGTGAATGACATGCTTGAACAGAAAGATGTTCCTCCAGGAACTAGTGCTAAATCTAGATATGTTCAAAGAATCATTAAAGTAGCTAGGTCCACTACTAGTAGTATACTACCTAGGAACTATCTTAAGTTTTGCGTTTAGAAACCTACGGGTAGAAAGTTTACACTAGAGAATGGTAAATTACAAATGGCTCCAAAAGAGCAAGTAGAAACCTTCTATGAGTGTGATTCATGTGTTACCCCTAACCCAATGGAACCAAATGATAAACGGTTTCCAAATACAAAATCATCTGTTATTGGCAGGTTATCGAAATATGTCTTTGGATCGTCGAATCGGGTTGCTCCAAGCACATGACCGGGAATATAAAGCTACTGATCAACTTTGTATGGAAGTTCATGGGAACTGGTCACTTTGGAAATGATCATGTAGCAGCTATTCTGGGTTATGGAGATCTTCAGTTTGGAAACTTCTTAATCACTCGGGTTTACTATGTCGAAGGGTTGGGACACAATTTGTTTTCAGTCGGGCAGTTTTGCGATGCAGATTTAGAGGTTGCATTTAGGAGAAACACTTGCTTCGTTAGTAATTTGATTGGAGATGATCTCTTAACAGGAAATCGTGGCACCAATCTTTATGCTATCGACATTAACCAAATGGCCTCTTCATCACCAATTTGTCTCATGAAAAGAGCTGATGAAACTAAGTCATGGTTGTGGCACAGACGTCTATCCCATCTCAACTTCGACACCTTAACCAAGCTTGCCAAAGACGACATCATCACCGGTCTCCCTAAGTTCAAATACACCAAAGAACACTTATGTCCATCCTGTGAGCAAGGCAAAAGCAAACGGGCAACATACAAACCCAAAACCATACCTAGTTCGGTCGATAAGTTACATTTGTTGCATATGGACTTATGTGGCCCAATGAGAGTTGAAAGTATCAATGGGAAGAAGTATATTCTGGTCATCGTCGATGATTATTCAAGATATACATGAGTAAAGTTTCTGAGATCAAAAGATGAAGCACCAGGCATCATCATCACCTTTCTGATGCGAATACAGGTCTTACTTCAAGCTCCAGTAAGGATAGTAAGAACCGACAATGGCACGAAATTTACGAATCAGGATTTAAGATCATATTTTGAAGAGACTGGAATCACTCACCAGACATCAGCTTTTAGAACTCCACAGAAGAATGGGGTAGTTGAAAGAAGAAATAGAACTCTTGTAGAAGCTGCTCGCACGATACTAATTTATTCTAGTGCATCGTTATTCTTATGGGCTGATGCTGTTGCCACTGCTTGTTTCACTCAGAACTGATCCCTAATCCATCCAAGATTCAATAAAACCCCATATGAGCTAGTGAACAACAGAAAACCCGACATCTCTTGTAAATCTAAGATCTACTTCTACTTTATCACTACAATGAAAACAAATACTAGTAAGAACAATAAAGTAAATCGTGACACTCAAAGATGGAAAGTAAAGATGAATAGAAGATGGTGCGTATAATATAAACTTTTAACCAAATGTATATTTAACAAATCATGAGAGAACATAAAAGAAACATACACACGCCACACATACTTCTCACACCTACACAACTCTAAGAGGCACTCACTAAATTGTGAGAGTGTGTGGATATATATAGCAATGGCCGGCGCCCTAGATGCTTCTAAGGTGGGCTTGGTGGGCTTTGTGATGGACTTGGGCTTTTGTTTCTTTCTTTATTATTTCATTACAAAGTCCATCACAAAGCCTTACATATCTTTTACTACTACTCTTATCTTACACGACACACATTTATAATAAATACAAATGACCATCACTTGTCTAAAAATATAAATGCTAACAATCTCCCCCTAAGGGATGGTCATTTCCATGATGCTCCCAGTGATTGGTCTTTTGTCTTCAATGTCTTGATCTTTGTGTGTCGTTGTAGAGTAGTCTTCATTCAATGTTCCTTCATGCAATTGTGATCTTCAAAGTATCGTCTTTCACTCGTTCTTGCCTTGATCAAAATCTTCTTGTGATGATGCGTTGTGTCCTCCAACATACTCATACATCTTGGACTGTGAACTTCTGCTAACAATCTTCTCTTGCTAACAATCTCCCCTTAATCTTTCATTGTTTGACATATGAACTTGTTCTTGACATCTTGATTAGTGTTTTTGACTTTGTTGTTACACTCTGTCTTTAACTTGATCCTTTTGTCTTGAACTTTTTACACTTGAGCTTTGTTGGAGATGTTCTTCAACAGTATGAGTATGCTGAGGTGAAGATGTTTGAAGTATCTGATGATGGTTGATGGATGTTTATAGGTAGCTGCATAAAACCATTAGTAATAATCATCCAGCGCTTACGGGTTAGGACTTCGAGATCGTCAACAGTATAGTGTGAAGACTTTCTCTAATCTCCCCTAGGCCGTTCTGAACCGGATACCCCCGAGAGGGCTAACACGGACACACCGAAGTGCACCCACGATTCAGTGAGTCACTGGAGATCACCCCACGACTGTAGACCGTTTAAAGCACGTAACCATCATTGATGTAACTGGAAAGATCTGTAGATCTCATTAAGACTCATGTACACCTTGTGTCCTTTTTGGTGAACACAAGGGTATCTTTATGGAAAGTGTTCCTAGGAGATTTTTGATGAATCTCATGGCTCTAGACTCTATAGTGCGTTTTAGTTTTAGTAGTCGGAGGCATGGAGCAGAGTGCCACATTTTCAATATCAACACATCTCGGAATGAGAAGCCGATAGATTATGCAGTGTTCTCCATGAGAAATGAAACAAATATCTTTTAAGAGATATCTGAGTGGCTAGGAGGGGTGGTGCAGCGCGTCACTGGGTCCATGACGTCTTGTCTTCAATATCAGTATCACCTTAGTGAATACCGATAGCAGATGTATTGACCCGGTTTTTGCCCTAAGTTTTCATGGAGGGCTATTTCTTTTCACCCTTTCATTAAACTTTTCTTTTTAATTCTTTAACCCCTTCTTTTCCTTTCTCATTTACTCATTTTTTTTTTCAATCTTTCCTAAGGAATTATAATTCTAATCTATTGGAATTTTCCTTGGGTAGATCCCTCCGGCTCTGGCGGATCATAGGACATAAACCTAACCATAATCACCTTATTACTCCATGATTATCCTAGATTTATTGATCATATGCCATAAAACCTTTTGTGAAAATCTCCCAAAGTGTTTATGAGTAAAACACATTTAGTTAACACTTTGAGAGTTTTGTATTTTCAGAAATACTCCCCCTTCACATGTGCTCATGCATTTTTGAAATAAATTTGCACATGTTGGGTAGAGTTCGCAGATTTTTAGAATTGATCGATTTTCAATGAACATGACCATTGCGAGACACGTTTACATCACTAGTTAGACTAGCTTGAAATTATTACCCGTCCCGATCATATTCAATGATCATCTCTCGAATTGGTACATTCTACTCAGACAAGTCCTTTGCGAGACACGTTTACATCACTGGATGAACCAGCTTGAAATTATTACCCGTCCCGGACAAGTCTTTTTGATTACAGACATTTAGTTTCGTCAATTCGAGGGTTCATGCTGAGTCTTTTTGTAGAGCTTTTTTGAGATTCAATCCACGATTTTTTTAAACTTTTGATCACATTTTAATCACGTCTTCTCCCCCTTATACCTAATCTTCCCCTCAAAAATAGCACGTAGTAATATTTTTGAAATCGAGATTAAAATGAAACCTTTTTGGAGAGATGGACGGATTTGCATGAATTTGGAACATTTTGTTTTTCTTTTTATACTCCCCCTTAAATAAAGCATATTCTTTAAACATTTGAGTTTAAAATCATTTAAGGGTATAGAGGGAGTTTTCTTTCTGAAGAATCTTGAGCACAAATTTTGGAGAAAGATTTTGAAAACTCTTTTTGAAAAATCTTGATCATGTGCTCAAGGATTCTTTTGTTTGCGTTTGCCATTAACAATGCGAGTCCTGATCTGAAATATTCAGAAGTCATCATTTTAGCACGGGTTTCGTACTGAAATATACGAAAGCCGTTTTTTAAGTGTGGGTTTCGTACTGAAATATACGAAAGCCATCATTTAAGTGCGGGTTTCGTATTGAAATATAGGAAAGCCATTTAGATTTTTAGGATAAGTGCTCGAAAAAGTATTTAAAACTTTTGTTTAGATAAAGCACTTTCCTTTCTTTGAAGCTCGGGTCTGAAACTGAATTGTTCCGAAGCCATTATTTAGAAATTTTTGAAAGACGACATGTTTTAGAAAATATTTAAATGAACTCTCGCTCAAGCATCTGTACATGCCCGTATCATTGTTGAATGACATTTCTAGGTACATACAGAATATTGATTTATATGAGTGACATGTCGTGAGAAGAATATTTTTGGTTTTTTGATTTTATATTGTTTTTGTATTTTTGAAATTTTCTATTTTTGTATTTTGTTTTTGTGGGTTTTTCAAATTTTGTATTTTCCTTTTTTTTTCAAAAAATATTTACAGCGAAGCTTTTTGAGATAAAATTCAAGAAGTTTCGAGAAGACTTTCTAACTCTTCGGGAGTTAGGCTTCGCATTCCAATTCGTCGAACTAAGTTATCAAACCTCTTTTTTGGAAGGGCTTTAGTAAATAAATCGGCGAGTTGGTATTCAGTCTTCACGAAGAATAATTCAACAGTACCCTCTTCGACATGTTCCTTTATGAAGTGATAGCGGACTCTAATATGCTTGGTCTTCGAGTGCTGCACGGGATTGCACGAGATGGCTATGGCACTTTTCGAATCACAATAGATAGGAATGCGATCGAAAGAGAAACCATAATCTGTGAGTTGTGTCCTCATCCATAGAACTTGGGCACAACACGCGGATAGAGACACATACTCAGCTTCAGTAGTTGATAACGCTGTACAATCTTGTTTCCTTGATGACCAGCCTACTAGCTTTTCTCTCAAAAATTGTGCTCCCCCGAATGTACTTTTTGCAGTAACTTGGCAACCAGCATGGTCGGCATCTGAAAAGGCTGTTAGTGTAAACTCCGAATCCTTCGGATACCAATGTCCCATATTAATGGTTCTTCGTAGGTACTGGAAGATCCGTTTAACCTCTTGGAGGTGAAGTTCGGTAGGCCTTGCCTGAAACCGTGCTAATAAACAGACAGCAAAATGTATATCGGGTCGACTAGCAGTTAAGTACATGAGAGAACCAATCATGCTCTGATATTTCTTCAGATCCATGGGTTTCCCATATAAGTCAGCACCTATTTTGGGTGAAGTGACCATTGGAGTACCAACAGAGTCACAATTTTCCATACCATGTTTCTTTAAAATCTCAATAGTATATTTAGCATGATTTATAAAAATACCACATGGGGTTTGATGAATTTGTAAACCCAAAAAGAATTTTAATTCCCCCATCATGGACATTTCAAATTAGCTTTTCATGAGATTTTCAAAATGTTTTGAATGTTTCGGATTAGTTGACCTAAAGATTATGTCGTCCACGTAAATCTGAACAATCAAAATATCATCTTTGAATTTTTTAGTAAACAAGGTCGGGTCAATTCTTCCTTTGGTGAAATGATTATTTAGCAAGAAAGATGATAATTCGTCATACCACGCCCTTGGGGCTTGTTTCAAACCATAGATAGCTTTCTTGAGTTTGTAGACGTAGTCGGGATGATCTTTGTCAATGAATCCATCTGGCTGACTCACGTACACCTCTTCCTTCAGAGTTCCATTAAAGAATGCTGTCTTGATATCCATCTGATAGACCGTGATGTTTTTGTGAGCCGCGTATGCTAAGAAAATCCTGACAGCCTCAAGCCTTGCTACTGGCGCGAATGACTCATCAAAATATATTCCTTCTTCCTGTCTGAATCCCTTGGCCACGAGACGAGCTTTGTTGCGAATTACAGTCATCTCTTCATCCTTTTTGTTCTTCCATAACCACTTAAGATCGATGACGAGTTTGTCAATTGGTCTCGGCACTAAATCCCAAGTGTCATGTAATTGGTATTGGAGAAGTTCTTCTTGCATCGCTTCAATCCATGCATTATCTGCCATTGCTTCCCGAATGTTCTTTGGCTCTTTTAGACTGACTGAGCAGGCGAAGATGCACATATCGCAATCGGTGGCAAGCTGTTTTCTCGTCTGGACTGGCTGTGAGGGTTCACCAATGACTTGTTCTATTGGATGGTCTTTAGTCCACTGTAACGTAGAAGGGTACCTTGGATTTGACGAATGCGTGTTGGATGGTTCTTGTAACCTAGAAGAAGATTCAGCAGATTCCGTTGCAAATGGGTTTTTGAATGGTTTCTTCTTCTAACACAGCATCGTTTTGTTGTTTTTCTTCTTGAATTGGTGTTGTTTGGTTTTGCTCATCAACTCTTGGTAACACAATCTCAATTACTGGAGTTGCTAGGGTAGATGTAGATGATGTTGAGGGAGTTGGTGCTTCAGCTTCGATTGTTGTTGATGCATCTTGCGGTGTTGGTGGTGGTTTTGGATGTTGTTGAGCGGGTGCAGCGGAATGTTGTTGTGATGCATTTGTCGAAGGTCCACCATAGTACTCATCATACATAAACTCAAAGAAATTATCTAGTTCTTGAGTTGTTGGTTTGTCAGTAGTAGTTGATTGAGCTCCTTGGGGTATGAGTCCTGAACTGATATGTCCAGAAGTTTGACTTTGTGGTGCGGGTCCTAATCCAATACGATTAGAAGCCATCGGGTTAAGCGCGGGTTCTAGAACGAGTCTCTCAGAAGCCATCTGTGAAATCTCGTCAAATTTCAAATTCATCATCTCCATAATCCTTTTAGTTCTCCTGTTATACACCCTGAATGGCATCTGAATAACCCATGAAGATTCCAATATCACCCTTAGCTTTCAACTTCCCCAGATCTTCTCTGTCGTTCGTAGGATAGCACAAAGCGCCAAATACATGAAGGTAAGAGATATCGGGTTTTCTGTTGTTCACTAATTTGTATAGGGTTTTATTGAATCTTGGATGGATTAGGGATCGGTTCTCAGTAAAACAAGTAGTGGCAACAGCATCAGACCATAAGAATAATGGTGCACTGGAACAAATCAACATTGTGCGAGCAGCTTCCACAAGCGTTCGATTTCTTCTTTCAACTAGCCCATTCTGCTGTGGAGTTCTAACAGCTGATGTCTGGTGAGTGATTCCAGTTTCTTCAAAATATGTTCTTAACTCTTGATTAGTGAATTCCGTGCCATTGTCAGTTCTTACAATCCTAACTGGAGCTTGAAGTAGAACTTGAATTCGCTTCAGAAAGGTGATGATGATGCCTGGTGCTTTGTCTTTTGATCTTAGAAACCTTACCCATGTATATCTTGAATAATCATCGACAATCACAAGAATATACTTTTTCCCATTGATACTCTCAACTCTCATTGGGCCACATAAGTCCATGTGCAACAGATGTAACTTATCAACCGAACTGGGAACGGTTTTAGGTTTTTATGTTGCCCGTTTGCTTTTGCCTTGCTCACAGGATGGACATAAGTGTTCTTTGGTGTATTTGAATTTAGGGAGACCGGTGATGATGTCGTCTTTGGCAAGCTTTGTGATTGTGTCGAAGTTGAGATGGGATAGACGTTTGTGCCACAACCAGGACTTAGTTTCGTCAGCTCTTGTCATAAGACAAATTGGTGATGAAGAGGCCATTTGGTTAATGTCGATAGCATAGAGATTGGTTCCACGATTTTCGGTTAAGAGATCATCTCCAATCAAATTCCTAATGAAACATGTATTCCTTCTAAATGCAACCTCTAAATCTGCGTCACAAAACTGTCCAACTGAAAACAGGTTGTGTCCCAATCCTTCGACATAGTAAACCCGAGTGATTAGAAAATTCCCGAACTGAAGATCTCCATAACCCAGAATAGCTGCTACATGATCATTTCCAAACCTAACTGTTCCCATGAACTTCCATACAAAGTTGATCAGCAGCTTCAGATTCCCGGTCATGTGCTTGGAGCAACCCGAGTCGACGATCCAAAGACAAATTTCAATGACCTGCGAAGAACAGATGGTTTTGTATATGGAAACCGTTTAACATTTGGTTCCAGGGGGTTAGATGTAACAGGTGAATCACATTTAGAGATGGTTTCAATTTGTTCATTTGGAGCAATTTCTAATTTGCCATCCTTAGGTGTAAACATTCTCCCTGTTGGTTTCCATGTGCAAAACTTAAGATGGTCCTTAGGTAATAGGCTACTAGTGGTTTTCCTAGATTTTGCAATAAGCCTTTTAATGTATCTAGACCTAGCACTAGTTCCTGAAGGCACATCTTTCTGTTTAGGCAGAGCATTCACATACGCATCATTAGAAACAATATCATCACAAACATTTTTAGACAAAGATTTCTTTCTCATTAAGCAAACAAATTCATTACAAGCACTTGAAATATTGTCCTTAACATTACATCCAGATGACATATGTTTCTTATTTGAAAGCGATAAAATCCTAGGGTGTTCTTCTACTTCTTCCGTTTTATTCTTCATTTCACTCTTAGATGCAGACGGGACTCTATTGTTCCTTGTATTGCTCCTAGGCTTTAGTCCGCTGCTCCTAGAGGTACTTTCTACTCCTGTAGAAGGTAAGGCACACGCATTAGGATTTATCTTGTTGTCATTTGTTTTAGCATTCCTAGTCTCTTTTGGATTATCTTTCACACTTTTTTCTATCGCCCTATATGTTTTAGATGTAGAGGTAGACGCAGTAATGGTACTAATCCTATAAAGTCCAGGTGCTATCACATTTGGTGTTTCGACAACTGCTTTCTCTTTTCCTTTTTCACTTTGTTTAACACTTTGAGAAATAGACATTTTTGGTTTAACAACTGGCTTGTCCTTAGTTTCCTCACCCTTCCTATTTTGACTTTCAAGCTGAGACTTCAAAAGATCAATTTGTTTTTGCATTTCTTGGTAAACGTTCATAAGACAATTTGCATATTTGCATTCTTCCTTTTTCGATCAAGTTTTTAAAATATGTTATATTTTCCTTTTCAATCTTAGCAATGCATTTTCATATTTTTCAACAATACAGAAGTCTCTGCTCTCAGTCTTTCATCATCCTCTACAGAATATGTTTGGTAATAACGGACATAATTTAAGTTGATAGAGCTACTTCAGAGAGTATGTCATTGTGTCTTTCCAAACTTTTATGTTTCAATGTTTTCATTAGCTTTTTTCACCAGGGATTTGTGGTCCTTGACAAAGTCGGCTGTTTTCTTGCAGAAGACATCTTTCAACGTTAAGAACTACTGCATAAATTGCAGATAGTGGAGGAATGATATCTTTTTCAACATCTTTTTTGTTCAGTATGAAAACTTTGAAACAATCATTTGTAGTTACTGTTTGTTTTGGATGCCACAGTTGATTGAAGTGTTTCAACTCTCCTTTTAAGATCAACCAAAAATGTCTAGTTTCACTTGTGTTACAAGTGTTCTTAGAGAATATTTGTTAGATGTTAAAAGATGTTTCGAAACAACTTTTCTCTTTGCAACAGCCACTGGTTTTTTAAAGAACATGGTGACTCTTTTTGAACTGATTACACTCCAGATATTTTGTTAAGCTCATTATAATCAATTGGTCTAATATCTGGGTGCTTCTGGCTCATTTTGACACGCGTCTCTTTGGATAGCTCAATCGTTTCATAAGAATCGGGAGGGTCATGATTTCATTTAGCACATTACCATTATACAAACATTCTGTTCTTTCTGAGCTTTCTTGAGAATATAAGGGTTTTCACAACCGATAGCCATTTTCTTCATTGTATGTAAAATCGGGTTTGGATCGTTAATTAGCATATTTTGAGTTTGAGCTGACTGACCCGTTTTTACAAGCAATTCTTCCAACTTTTTAATGCTTTCTTGTTTGTCAATGATTTCATCAAGAAGATCATTTTCTCGTTTTGAAAACTTAGTAATCAATTATTTCTTCTCTTTTCAAGATCAGAACAAATTGATTTTTGTTTAGAAAGTTGGGTGGTTATTTCAGAAATTTCCTTGTTTAGGGATTTTATTTGCATGTTCAACTTAACATCGAGAGTGTCGTATTTGATTTTCAAATGTTTCTCCCTTAACATAGAATCTCTATAACCAGTTTCAAGTTCTGACTGTAGTTTGTTATTAAATTCAAAAGCTTGTTCATTCACCTTATATCTCTCAAGCTCAGCGGTCAATTTTTCATTCGCGGCCTTAACATCGCGATTGACTTGTTTGACCTTTTCAATTTCAATACTACAGTTGTTCAATAATGATTCAAATAGAGCACGTGTTTCCTCATCATTCGCAGAATGCTGTGACTCGAGGCCTCCATTAGGATCCATATCTGGAGTAGCCAAATTAGTATTGTTACAGCTTGGGGAGTCCATATATGTATCGTAAGTGGGTGCAGGAGTCGCAGGATGCTGTTCATTTTGAGGTGACATTTCAAACATTTCATTATTGTGACATGTAGCATATGGTGGTACCTCAGAGATTCCATTGATATCATAAGCTGGAGGTGCTTCAGAATCCGTATCATATTTAACCTCCTGAAGATTGGCCATGAAAATGCAGTTGGCATCGATATCTTCCAGATCTTCCATATCATCCATTAATGCCATGAAATCATTCTCCTCTGCACTCAACTGTAACCCGGCTGTTTCCTTCTGAGACAACAGCAATGCTTTCAATAGATAAGTTGGATCTTTCTTTTTTAGCCTTGTGGGACAGTTCCTTGCCATGTGACCAGTACCTTGACAGTTAAAACAATTCAACACATTTCCTTGATTCATATTCCCAATATTCCCAGCAATGGGAGCAGCAACATTTCCAAACTGATTTCCCATATTCTGACCCCGTCGATTTCCAGTAACTTGACCCAACTGATTTTGATTACCCATATACTGACCCATCTGATTGCCTGCATTGCCTGCATACTGCCCTTGATTTCCCATCTGAAACCCTGTAGCATAACCTTGCTGATTCCCATAAACTCCAACCATTTATCCTTGATGACCCATGTTGAAACTCGGCTGTGCAATCTGCCTATTGCGAGTGTTCGATGAAATCCTTTGGTTGTTGTTGGTAGGTGTGGAATAGCTTCCTTGGAAATCTTTTGTCATTAGAGCAAATGCATGTGACATAGCAGCCATAGCGTCTTCCTGGTCATTAACTTCGGGTTCTTGGAATGGTGGGTATTGTTGTTGTGGAATGACTTGTTGTTATTGTGGGTAGAATGGTTGTTGTGGAACAAATTGTTGTTGCATGTTGTTCTGTGTGGGAGTGGATGATGATGGTTGTGTGTTCACTGTTAAAGGTGTTGGTGCTTGAGCAATTAATGCTAGAGGATCATGTTGTTTGGCTAGCTTCTCTTTCCTAACTTCATCTGCCTCTTTCTGGTTTTGTTTCAAAAAGTCATACAGTTGATCATAGTTCACCTCATGAAGATTCTTTGTTTGGTTAACGATTGTGACATATCGTCCCCATTCCTCTAGAAGGTTGTTGATGAATTTGATGTTTTGGACAATTTGCCTTGGAGGTAACTTGTTCCTTATGAGCTCGTTCATGAGAGTACAAAACCTTGTGTAGTAAGATTCAATTGGTTCAGCCGGGGTGGATGTAAACTTCTCCCATTCAGTTAGAAGCTTGTTTTCAATGTCTTGTTGTCCAATTTCCGTCCCATGACAAAGCCTTCGAACTCGTTCCCACATATCATAAGCAGTTTCACAACTGTCAACAGCACAAAATATTTCCTGTGGTAAACCAAGTTGAATTAAGTGCATGGCTAAGTCATCAGCTTCAATTTGTTTCCAATCATCAGCTGTGTATTCCTCTTCCTTTTGATCACGAAAGGATGGTGGAACGGGAGGTGTTGTATTTGGATTACCCGGTTCTTGAACCTGACGAGGCTTGAATGGACTTTTTTGGATGGAGTTAATCAAGAGTTTGCCTTGTCCATTAGGTTTGGTTTTCATGTATCGAAGCATACGGCTTGTCCATGGAAGGTAACTACCTTTTTCTAGCATTGGAGGACGGTTTTCAGCACCAGCTGCATGAATATCTTGTTGAGTTGTCATTGTTGTTGTATGATAAAGTTGATTCAGTTGATTCAGGATCGTTGCAAAGAAATAGGTGTTGTGATTGTTGACGGTTAAGCTTTGTTGTTGTTGTGAAGCCTTGGTTTGTTGTTGATGATCGTTGAAGGTACAATTTAGATAAACGAAACAAATTAAATAAAGTTACTAAATTTGATTAGACTATAATTTAGACAAAATCAAAAGTTCACACATTCGACAAAGGTTATGTAAATTATAATTTAGATAAAATGACAATTTCTATAGAAATTTCAATTTAACCAAACTTTGTACAAATTATGGCAAAATTTCAATTTAGATAGAATTTATCTAATTTATATAAATGTATAATTTATATAAAAATCTAACTATCTTATACAAGATAGAAGATATCCGATTGTCGAAGTATTTTACACACTTATACAAGCGAGAAAATACCGAGTTCACTTTTGGTGTTGAAGAAATTACGTTCGAATCAAAGTTATAAAGTTTATTTAAGTTGGCAATTGTTTAATATAATTGCGAGGACCAAATCTGCCAATAGCGGAAAGTCTGCCAAAGTTGCCTTTGCGATAAGGGACTGAATTTGAAGCGAAAGTTCACAAAACTATTACAAATTCGATAAGTGACTGGAATTGCCAATTGCCAAAACTTGACACAATTTCGATAAGGGACTGAATTTGCCAAGTTCCAATAGTTGATACAATTGCGATAAATTGCAAGTTACAATTGCGATAAACTGAAGAAGCACAATTTCGACAAAATGCAGTTTCACAATTGCGATAAAATGTACTTATCTCAATTGCGATAAACCCTTAAATTTATCGCAAACCTTATACAAGGTTTGGATTTTTTCACAAGGCGAGTAGCTTACTTTTTTATCACGTTTCTTATACAAGAAAAGTGATAAAACAATCCGCAACAATGAAGAATTGAACCTTGAACCTTTGAGTAGCACTTTTGTATCGATCACAACTTGAAACCCACGTTAAAAACCAACAAAAAGTCACAACTTTTTTACAAATCTTCACAGAATAACCAAAAAGCTCACACCTTTTAATCAAAAATGCACGATATAACCAAAAAGCTCACAACTTTTCTTCAAAAACTGACGTTAAACACAAAAAGTTTCAACCTTTTTATCAAATACGCACATAAAACTACAAAAGCTTGAAGCTTTTTCACTTAAATGCACGTTAAAAACAGAAAGTTACAAACTTTAGTTATTAGTTACACGTAAAAATGAAAAAGTCGCAACCTTTTGATAAAACAACACAACTAGAACCTAGATCCTTGTAAGGCGAATGATACCACTTGTAAATCTAAGATCTACTTCTACTTTATCACTACAACGAAAACAAATACTAGTAAGAACAATAAAGTAAATCGTGACACTCAAAGATGGAAAGTAAAGATGAATAGAAGATGGTGCGTATGATATAAACTTTTAACCAAATGTATATTTAACAAACCATGAGAGAACATAAAAGAAACATACACACGCCACACACACTTCTCACACCTACACAACTCTAAGAGGCACTCACTAAATTGTGAGAGTGTGTGGATATATATAGCAATGGCCGGCGCCCTAGATGCTTCTAAGGTGGGCTTGGTGGGCTTTGTGATGGACTTGGGCTTTTGTTTCTTTCTTTATTATTTCATTACAAAGTCCATCACAAAGCCTTACATATCTTTTACTACTACTCTTGTCTTACACGACACACATTTATAATAAATACAAATGACCATCACTTGACTAAAAATATAAATGCTAACACTTACCTTCATGTATTTGGCGCTTTGTGCTATCCTACGAACGACAGAGAAGATCTGGGAAATTGAAAGCAAAGGGTGATATTGGAATCTTCATTGGTTATTCAGACAACTCAAGGGCATTCAGGGTGTATATTAGAAGGACTAGAAGGATAATGGAGACAATGAATATGAAGTTTAACGAGATTTCACAGATGGCTTCTAAGAGACTCGCTCTAGAACCCGCGCTTAACCCGATGGCTTCTAATCATACCAGATTAGGACCCGCATCAAACGCTGAAACTTCTGGACATATTAGTTCAGGACTCATACCCCAAGGAGCTCAGTCAACTACTATGGACAAACCATCAAATCAAGAACTGGACACTTTCTTCGAGTTTATGTATGATGAGTACTATGGTGGAGCTTCGACAAATGCATCACAATAACGTTCCGCTGCACCCGTTCAAAATCATCAACCACCACCACCACCGCAAGATGCATCTACCACAATCGAAGCTGACGAACCAACTCCCTCAACGTCATCAACATCTACTCCAGCAACTCCAGTGATTGAGATTGTCTTACCAAGAGTTGATGAGCAAAACCAAACCACACCAATTCAAGAAGAACAACAACAAAATGATGCTTTGTTAGAAGAAGAACCATTCGAAAACCCATTTGCAATGGATTCTGTTGAATCATCTTCAAGGTTACATGAATTATCTAACATGCATTCGTCAAATCCAAGGTACCCGTCAACGTTACAGTGGACTAAAGACCATCCAATAGATCACATTATTGGTGAACCTTCAAGGCCAGTACGGACGAGAAGACAACTCGCCACCGATTGCGACATGTGCATCTACGTTTGCTCAGTCAGTCTAAAAGAGCCAAAGAACATTCAGGAGGCGATGGCAGATAATGCTTGGATTGAAGCGATGCAGGAAGAACTTCTCCAATACAAGCTACATGACACATGGGATTTAGTGCCAAGACCAATAGACAAATGATGAACTCAAATAAGTACATTTTATTACTATCATTTATCCTATTAATTTGACTTGTTTTACTATATTATGTATGAGGATTGATACTTAATCGTTTACTTTTGTAATTCTCAGTTGAAAACAAGCATTTGGTGAAACTTGGCGATTTTGGACTAATTATGGAGCAAAACATGCATAAAGTGAAGAGTCTACTGAAATGGACAAGATCAAGACTAATCTGCTCCAGATGCGCCGCATCTCACTCATGACATGCGCCGCATCTCTATCAAGATATCACCAGATACGATCCAAGATACAAGAGGACATGCGCCGCATCTAATCATGGAGTTACGCCGCATCTTCTGGCGGTGTATGAATATTCCTGAATATTATAATCTTGGACCCCACGCGAAGTTAAGTCAATGCGCCGCATCTACTTAGTAGATGCGCCGCATCTTCCCTCAGACAGAAACTATAAATACCCCGTAGACCAGACGGATTAAAGAGTTCGAAACCCTAAAACAGAAGACCGAACAGCAGAACCAAAGGACGAATTCAGTCAAGAAGGCAGCACAAGACACACCCAAATCAAAGATACAAGAGCTGTAAGAAGGTGCTGCATGTGTTTAATTCATTAAGTAGTTTTGTTTTATTGTGTTAGCAAACTTTAATTCATCAGGATTGGTGGCTTGTGTAATGTGACAACGAAAGATTGCACTCCCTTTAATACTTGCTTTCCCATCAATTAAAGTTTATATGTTGATGTCTTTGGTTACTACTTATTAGTGCATTGATAACCTCTGTGTTTATTAGTGGCTTGCGGGCATTTGACTGCGGGACATAATGTGGCTCCCACGGTTATTACTAAATTGATCACTTAGGAATAACTTTTAGACATAAGTAATCATTAAGGGTTTACTCGCCGATAAGCATAGGACCAACGAGAAAGGGTTAACTATATACACTTCATATAAAGCTATCAATAAAACAAGTGACAATCTACTTAATCATAAGGACAACCCTCTTATTGTCTCAAGTATCTATCTGTGTACGTGTGTGCTACTTGCTGATTCGTGCCTATTAGTTTAGTTTATTATTTTATTGCAAACAAATCGTGCCAGTCTCTCAGGCTGAAACCCCCTTGCGTTAGGATATTAAAATACTGATTAGAATAACGAGATAATACGTTCCACTCTTAGTGATCGACACTCTACTTACCATTATATTCATACTGACCGGGTACACTGCTCGTTAAGTGTGTGTGTTATTGATAAGTCGGCTAAATATAAATTTAAAACTTGAGTAGGCATTAAAACTGCTAAACCGCAACGACACATCACGCGCATCAAGTTTTTGGCGCCGCTGCCGGGGAGTGAATTGTTATTATCTGTTAATCTGATTAGTATTTTAATTAGGTTTTTCTTTTTATTAGATTAATTGCATCATTGTACTATTTTGCATATTTGTTGTATTGTGTGTTATTTGATTTGTGTTAATTGTTTTCTTTTATTTTTGTGTGTTTATTTTTGTTCGTGTGTTTTATTTTTGTTTTTATTTTTCGTTTTTTGTGTGTTCTGCTATCGTTGTACTGTGCTAAATCAAACGATACGGCGCATCTGATCTCTCAGATACGGCGTATTGCGTTTAATTTTTAAAAATACAACGCGTTTAATTAATTCGATACGACGCATCTTTTCCCCAAGATACGGCGTATCTGTTTTTAATAAGAAATTTTTTTCTAAGCGATAAAGTAATACGACGCATCTGCTTTCGTAGATACGGCGTATCCATTATTTTAATTAAAAACAGTTTGTGAATTATTAAACAGATACGGCGTATCGATCTCTGTCGATACGGCGCATCTTACTGAATCAAAAATCGATATTTATTTTTAAACGTAACGAAAATACGGCGCATTAACTTTCGTTAATACGACAAATATAATTTGATAAATATAGTTGATTTTTGATATTTACTTTGATCGGTCCGCTACTCTCGTGTGCAAGTTGTTTATTTTCAGGATAAATGATGACTCAAGCATCACCAAGAAAGATTACATTCTGAACTAAACCAAGAGAAGATTGCTGGAGTATCAAAACGTAACCTCTTCGATTATTCAACCAGCCCTAAGGGAAGTCCTCTCCACTATAATCTCAATTTTATTATCCATATTATACATCTGATTCAAATCGTAATCTTAATTTTGTACGCTTAAAAACGATATTTGTTCCTAACATCGGAATAAAAACTTATCCTCTAAACAATAAGATTACAATTATTAATAAAACGTTTATGCCTATTGCTCTTATCTTGAATTCATTTATATGGTATGCCGTTTAACCCCAATTTGATGTATAAAGAATCGTGTTGCGGAGGCCAAGGTACGTTCCTTATTTGAATTTCGTTCACTAACATAGCGATACGGCGGATCCAATAATCCAAAGCGCCGTATCTCTGGCCAACTAAGACTTATTGACTAGTCAACGAAATTAAATAGATACGGCGCATCCTAATTTTCCAATACGGCGAATCTCTTTGCCCTATAAATACGATGGAAATGCGCCGGATCTAAACTTCTTACCGCATAAACACACACAGTTAAGAACTTTCACACAGTAAAACTATACTTTAATTCGGAGCATTTTCCTAAACTCGCCCTCTAATCCGGTCTATAATCATTCACCCGATCATACAATCAAGGTAATTATTCTATTTTTATTTAATTTCGTTTAATTATAAAAATTAGGGTTTATATGACCACTTCGATTAAGGCTTAAACGATCTAGGGATATGATTAGAACTTGGTATTGATTATTTCCCCTAAGTTAATTTTAGAATTGGGCGTCGAATTTGGCACTAATTAAATCGAACGAAAAATAGGGTTTCGGGTGATTGTTTTTAAATTTTAGGGGGAAAGTGTGATAGAAGTTTTTGATAGGAATGAATGGGTAAATTTGGTCTGTAATATAGAGTGGGTGTTTACGTCACGGATACGGATTCTTGAAAAACGTGCCTGACCCTTTATTTTATACTGATATGCTTTTAGATGCGGCGCATCTGGGTTGATTAATGCGGCGTAACGACCTATTTCAAAATTGATAAAATTCTAGATACGCCGTATTGATTAATCTGGATACGACGCATCTCAATACGCCGTATCTCTTTTATTGCCCCGCATCTCTTATACTTTATACAGATACGCCGCATTGATTTAATCAATGCGCCGCATCTACCTGACTTACAGACTGTTTACTGACTGTGAATGTTTATTTCAGATGGCACTACCAGAAATCGCACAAAGGCATCAATGGTTACAATTCGAGAACATGGGACTTACTCCTGCCACTCTAGAGGATTACTTGAATAGGCTTGACTCGGTTTACTTCAAGAAAATATTCAGAGTCCTGGTTTTGAATTTTGATGATGTGGGATTGATCGGTGGTGGACATGCAGCTGCGAGTTTACAGCATAGGATGGAGATGGTAGTTGTTGGAGATGATAATGAGGAGGTGTTCAGGTCTAGTGCTTGGGAGAGACTGTTTAGGGTTGACGAGCCTCTGATTAGGGAGCTCATGCTGGAGTTCTTTAGCACGATTCATTACAGAGAGACGGATTTGGAGATTGATACAGCTGACACTCTGGTGTTCAGGTTAGGAGGTGTGCATAGGCAGATGTCGATGAGGCAGTTTATTTTGGCCATGGGGCTACACACTGAGGAGGAGCTTGGATCTGCTGGGTTTGCCAGGTACTGGGCTGAGAGTTTACGGGTTGTCCCTGACAGAGGGGTATTCAGTGATTACTGGATTAGGATTTCTTCGGGGGGTGACATCACTACTTCCACCCCCTCATATACTTTGATCAGGGAGCCGATGAGGAGGCTGTGTCACAGGCTGATTGCACTTACTATTGCTGGGAGGGGTCAGTCGCCTGAAAAGGTGACCACTCTGGACCTCTTCCTCCTTAGGAGCATGGATGAGGGGATGCCGGTGAACATCCCCCACTTTTTGGCACACTACCTCCACCGATCAGCTGCTGGGAGAGATCGGAGGAGCCACATGACTGGCGGGCATTTTGTTTCGAGGCTAGCCCGCCATTTTGGAGTTATTGGAGCTGAGATCCCAGCGGGGCTGGAGGTTGTGGTGGCCCGTCTCCCAGTTATCGATAGGGACTATTTGGTTAGACTCGCGATCTGCCAGGTGGCTGCGGGAGGCCACTTTTGGGCAGCATTAGGGCCCGCCAGAGCTGCAGGGCCGGAGGCGGAGCAGGGAGGACCTCAGGGACCTCCGGCTGCTGCTCCTGCCGACGAGGAGGTGCCGCAGGCACCAGTACCCCCACCAGTCCCTGCACGCACCATGGGTCAGAGACTTGAGGCAGTCGAGGGAGAGTTGAGAGCCCTGAGGAGGGACTCAGAGTGGGTAGTTAGGAGTGTGAGCAGACTTCTAGAGCACCAGGGTATTACACACGATCGTCCGGATGGGACTCGTGTTGTCGGAGTGACACGAGCATATGATCGCAGAGTCCGCCAGAGGACTGATGGAGCCAGCACCTCCGGGACCCATCCAGATGACATCACTCACCCATGATCTTACTCTCTTGATTTTATAGACATTGTTCCACACATTATTATTATTTTTTTGGATTGTACTCATCACTATTCTCATGTATATATTTAATGTTTCAGTTGTGTTTCTTGTTATATCTGATGAAGACTGGCATTAAGTTCAGCACGAGAGTACGAGAGAACATTAGAGATTAAACCGTGGAACGAGTCATATTCCAACAGACTGTTAACAGTCTGTTTGGTAACTACATGCGCCGCATCTGGTTAACAGATGCGACGCATCCTATCTTTTATTTTGTTTTATTTTTGTTTCAGACCCGCATGAAGATACGGCGCATCTCATTCCTGAGATGCGACGCATCTCCTGCAATGGTCATATCTTATTTTATTTTTCTGCATTTTTATTTTTGACTTTAAAACTCTTTATCAGTTTATTTTAATGCGGCGCATCCCTGGTTAAGGATGCGGCGCATCTTTTATTCTGATCCGTATTTATTCCAGGATCGATACGGCGTATCTTCTCCCATAAGATACGGCGCATCGACTGACCTGATGATTTTCAGTTTTAATTTTTATGTTTTTATTTTTATCTAACTACTAATGTATTATGCAAGTTTGAACCTTTCTTACCTTAGGTGTGTTTTAAAGTGTTGGTGGTATTATAGTTTCCTGGATTTCCTGTGGATACATCAAGTATGAAGGTTTAACGTTCTAATCCACAAGAAGTTGATTTTTGCTCTAATCAAATGGAGGATCATACCGAGCAAATCTCAGGGGAGTTTTTCTGTTCTAATTCTTTTAATTTTCCAGTTTTTAACCTTTTATACAAACAACGAGGACGTTGTTTAACTTAAGTGGGGGGATTGGAGAATTAGAACACTTAACACTTACTTGTCCTAAACTTTTTCAAAAATTATGCTTAAAATGTGCTTAATATATCAAAATCTAAAATTTTTTTAGCATGTTTTTGTTTAAGATCTAAGTTGCATAGCTGCACACATGACGTTATTTTCAAAAACTGTGATCTTTCAAAATTCACAAATCTATGAGTGTGCCGGTGACTTGTAAACTTTAGAACTTGGCTTGTATACTATTCGAGACCACCATAATGAGTATTATTGATATAATTGGAATGACTTGTCTAAATTGGTAAATTTCTAGGATTACACCCAAATAGCCTATTATATGTTATGTGTTATTAACTAACTACACTGGTTAGTTAACCCCCATATAAACCCTTTTGTTACTCTCACTTTTAGAGTAAGATACCCCTAGAAAAACACTCAGAGCCATTCCTTTCGTTTCTTACACCTATGTTAAAATGTTTCGTTACACCCTTACACCTTAGCCTACCCTGTAGATTAGAATCCGTGGTTGGTTAATTGCTATAGGCAAAGTGTGTTTCCTTACATTACCTGTGTTCGCGTGCGTAATTCATTATCTATGGTTAGGTCGGGAAATTGCACAATGCAATTGGAGTGAAAGTAAATATTGTATATCTTTGAGTTTATTTTTCGTGTGTTTACTACTTTCACTATTAGCGTTATTTCTGAAAGTATGAAAAGTATGGAAAAATTATTATCCGGAAAGAAAGTTATAGTGATGTGGTGAAATTTTACACATCTATGTTTATGTTTATTAAAAAAAAAAAAAAAAAAAAAAAAAAAAATCGAAAAAATGAGAAAAGAAAAGAAAAAGAAAAAGTTGGAAGTTTGTTAAACCAACGATGTAAAGTTATGTAAGTGGTCGATATCACCACTATTTGTTGTATTATATCTATGGATTGAATGGGAATTGGCAGTTATGGGAACGCCAATTAAGGTTTATTCTTTGATTAAGATTTTGTTGAGTATAATTCGTGTCTACCTAAAGCGTGTGTTTCAAGTGTTAAAGCGTGAGTTATTCAATGATATGAGTCTTATTCATGGGATGGTTGGGATAGTGATTAACCACACTTAGGATTTTAATTTATTTGTTTTGTTTTGTTTATTTTTCATTTTACACCAATTTATATCCCAAAATGTTATCCATACCCTATTCTTTATCCAACCAAACCTTTGATTTATTGAGATTAGGGATTTGAGCAATCTTAAGTATCGTAGTCGTGGATTCGGCTATGTATTTATGATTTTGTCGCCCTTTTTGATATATTATTATTGGTGAAGTTTGGACCTATCTTTAGCCTATTCGAGTTAAGGATTTGAGCAATTGCAAGTATCGTGTTCGTGGATTCGATCATGTATTTGTGATTTTGTCGCCTTTTCTGGAATTTGAGATCGATAGTGATTAAGAATAATTAACCCTTAAGCCTAAAAACCCTTTTTACCGCTTTAGACTTGTTATTCCTTAGCTTTAGTGGTGGAGATGTGTATACTTGCCAAGCTTATGATAGAATATTCATCGCGACTGGACAGTTAAACGATTAGATTTGCTTTTATCAAATTATTTTATTATACTTCTAATTCGTTAAGTGTTTAGTTGTGTGATTTTGAAATGAACGAATACATGCTTAAATATAAAATAAATCCTAACATCTTTTAGGATACATTTTCATAAGATTTAATTCTAAGGTTTACTTGGGGACAAGTAAAGTTCAAGTGGGGGGATATTTGATGAACTCAAATAAGTACATTTTATTACTATCATTTATCCTATTAATTTGACTTGTTTTACTATATTATGTATGAGGATTGATACTTAATCGTTTACTTTTGTAATTCTCAGTTGAAAACAAGCATTTGGTGAAACTTGGCGATTTTGGACTAATTATGGAGCAAAACATGCATAAAGTGAAGAGTCTACTGAAATGGACAAGATCAAGACTAATCTGCTCCAGATGCGCCGCATCTCACTCATGACATGCGCCGCATCTCTATCAAGATATCACCAGATACGATCCAAGATACAAGAGGACATGCGCCGCATCTAATCATGGAGTTACGCCGCATCTTCTGGCGGTGTACGAATATTCCTGAATATTATAATCTTGGACCCCACGCGAAGTTAAGTCAATGCGCCGCATCTACTTAGTAGATGCGCCGCATCTTCCCTCAGACAGAAACTATAAATACCCCGTAGACCAGACGGATTAAAGAGTTCGAAACCCTAAAACAGAAGACCGAACAGCAGAACCAAAGGACGAATTCAGTCAAGAAGGCAGCACAAGACACACCCAAATCAAAGATACAAGAGCTGTAAGAAGGTGCTGCATGTGTTTAATTCATTAAGTAGTTTTGTTTTATTGTGTTAGCAAACTTTAATTCATCAGGATTGGTGGCTTGTGTAATGTGACAACGAAAGATTGCACTCCCTTTAATACTTGCTTTCCCATCAATTAAAGTTTATATGTTGATGTCTTTGGTTACTACTTATTAGTGCATTGATAACCTCTGTGTTTATTAGTGGCTTGCGGGCATTTGACTGTGGGACATAATGTGGCTCCCACGGTTATTACTAAATTGATCACTTAGGAATAACTTTTAGACATAAGTAATCATTAAGGGTTTACTCGCCGATAAGCATAGGACCAACGAGAAAGGGTTAACTATATACACTTCATATAAAGCTATCAATAAAACAAGTGACAATCTACTTAATCATAAGGACAGCCCTCTTATTGTCTCAAGTATCTATCTGTGTACGTGTGTGCTACTTGCTGATTCGTGCCTATTAGTTTAGTTTATTATTTTATTGCAAACAAATCGTGCCAGTCTCTCAGGCTGAAACCCCCTTGCGTTAGGATATTAAAATACTGATTAGAATAACGAGATAATACGTTCCACTCTTAGTGATCGACACTCTACTTACCATTATATTCATACTGACCGGGTACACTGCTCGTTAAGTGTGTGTGTTATTGATAAGTCGGCTAAATATAAATTTAAAACTTAAGTAGGCATTAAAACTGCTAAACCGCAACGACACATCACGCGCATCAACAAACTTGTCATTGATCTTAAGTGGTTATGGAAGAACAAAAAGGATGAAGAGATGACTGTCATTCGCAACAAAGCTCGTCTAGTGGCCAAGGGATTCAGACAGGAAGAGGGAATAGACTTTGAAGAGTCATTTGCGCCAGTAGCAAGGCTTGAGGCAGTCAGGATTTTCTTAGCCTATGCGGCTCACAAAAACATCACAGTCTATCAGATGGATATCAAGACAACATTCTTGAATGGAACTCTGAAAGAAGAGGTGTACGTGAGTCAGCCAGATGAATTCATTGACAAAGATCATCCAGACTACGTCTAGAAACTAAAGAAAGCTATCTATGGTTTGAAACAAGCCCCAATGGCGTGGTATGATGAGTTATCATCTTTCCTACTTCAAAACAATTTCACCAAAGGAACAATTGACCCGACCTTGTTTACTAAAAAATTCAAAGATGACATTTTGATTGTTCAAATTTACGTGGACGACATAATCTTTGGGTCCACTAATCCGAAACATTCAAAACATTTTGCAAATCTCATGAAAAGCAAATTTGAAATGTGCATGATGGGGGAACTAAAATTCTTTCTTGGTTTACAAATTCATCAATCCCCACGTGGTATTTTTATTAATCAGGCTAAATATACTATTGAGAGTTTAAAGAAACATGGAATGGAAAATTGTGACTCTGTTGGTACACCAATCGTCACTTCACCCAAAATAGGTGTTGATCTATATGTGAAACCCATGGATCCGAAGAAATATCGGAGCATGATTGGTTCTCTCATGTATCTAACAGCCAGTCGAACCGATATTCATTTTGCTGTATGTTTATTAGCACGGTTTCAGGCAAGGCCTACCGAACTTCACCTCCAAGAGGTTAAACGGATCTTCCGGTACCTACGAAGAACCATTAATATGGGACTTTGGTATCCGAAGGATTCAGAGTTTAAACTAACAGCCTTTTCAGATGCCGACCATGCTGGTTGCCAAGTTACCGCAAAAAGTACATCCGGGGGAGCACAATTTTTGGGAGAAAAGCTAGTAGGCTGGTCATCAAGGAAACAAGATTGCACGGCGTTATCAACCGCAAAAGCCGAGTATGTGTCTCTATCTGCGTGTTGTGCCCAAGTTCTATGGATGCGGACACAGCTCACAGATTATGGTTTTACTTTTGACCGCATACCTATGTATTGTGATTCGAAAAGTGCCATAGCCATCTCGTGCAATCCAGTTCAACACTCCAAGACCAAGCATATTAGAGTTCGCTATCACTTTATAAAGGAATACGTTGAAAATGGTACTGTTGAATTATTTTTCGTGAAGACTGAATACCAACTCGCCGATCTATTTACTAAAGCCCTCCCAAAAGAGCGGTTTGATAACTTAGTTCGACGAATTGGAATGCGAAGCCTAACTCCCGAAGAGTTAGAAAGTCTTCTCGAATCTTCTTGAATTATCTCAAAAAGCTTCGCATGTAAATATTTTTGAAAAAACAAAATACAAAATTTGAAAAACCAACAAAAACAAAATATAAAAATAGAAAAATTTCAAAAATACAAAAACAATATAAAACATAAAAACCAAAAATATTCTTCTCACGACATGTCTCTCGTATAATCGATATTCTATACGTATCTAGAAATGTCATTCAACAATGATACAGACATGTACAGATGCTTGAGCGAGAGTTCATTTAAAACTTTTCCAAAACATGTCGTTTCTAAAAATTTCTTCACTACGGCTTTCGTATATTTTTCAGTACGAAACCCGCGCTACATTGATGACTTCTGATTATTTCAGATCAGGACTCGCAATGTTAATGGCAAAAAAAAAAAAAAAAATCCTTGATTACATGATCAAGATTTCTCAAAAAGATTTTTCAAAATCCTTCTCAAAAATCTTTGCTCAAGAAAACTCCCTCTTAAACCCAAATGTTTAAAAAAATATGCTTTATTTAAGGGGGAGTATAAAAAGAAAACCAAATTGTTCCAAATCATGCTAAAATGATCCGTCTATCTCTCCAAAAAGGTTTATTTTAATCAGTTGATATAAAAAATATCACTAAATGCTATTTTTGAGGGGGAGAAGACGTGATTAAAATGTGATCAAAATGTTTAAAGATCATGGATTGAATCACAAAAGAGCTCAACAAAAGGACTCATCATGAACCCTCGAATTGACAAAAATTAAATGACCGTAATCGAAAAGACTTGTCCGGGACGGGTAATAATTTCAAGCTGGTTATCCAGTGATGTAAACGTGTCTCGCAAAGGACTTGTCTGAATAAAATGTACCAATTCGAGAGATAATCATTGAATATGACCGGGACGGGTAATAATTTCAAGCTAGTCTAACTAGTGATGTAAACGTGTCTCGCAATGGTCATGTTCATTGAAAATCGATCAATTCAAAAATGTGCGAACTCAACCCAACATGTGCAAATTTATCTTAAAAATGCATGAGCACATGTGAAGGGGGAGTATTTCGGAAAATGCAAAACTCTCGAAGTGTTAACAAAAATGTGTTTACTCATAAACACTTTGAGAGATTTTCTCAAAAGGTTTTATGGCAAGTGATCAATAAATCTAGGATAATCATGGAGTTATAAGGTGATTATGGTTAGGTTTATGTCCAATGATCCGCCAGAGCCAGAGGGATCTACCCAAGGACAATTCCAATAGATTAGAATTAGAAGTCCTTAGGAAAGATTAAAAAAGGAGTAAATGAGAAAGGGATAGAAGGGGTTGAAGAATTAAAAATAAAAGTTATGAAAGGGTGAAAAGGAATAGCCCTCCATGAAAACTTAGGGCAGAAACCGGGTCAATACATCTGCTATCGGTATTCACTAAGGTGATACTGATATTGAAGATAAGACGTGATAGACCCAGTGACGCGCTGCACCACCCCTCCTAGCCACTCAGATATCTCTTAAAAGATATTTGTTTCATTTCTCACGGAGAACACTACATAATCTATCAGCCTCTCACTCTGAGATGTGTTGATATTGAAAAGGTGGCACTCTGCTCCATGCCTCCGACTACTAAAACCAAAACGCACATTATCGAGTCTAGAGCCATGAGATTCATCAAAAATCTCTTAGGAACACTTTCCAATATAATACCCTTGTGTTCACCAAAAAGGACACAAGGTGTACAAGAGTCTTAATGAGATCTTCAGATCTTGCCACTTATATCATGATGGTTATGTGCTTCAAATGGTCTACAGTCGTGGGGTGATCTCCAGCGACTCACTGAATCGTGGGTGCACTTCGGTGTGTCTGTGTAAGCCCTTTCGGGGGTATCCGATTCAGAACGGCCTTGGTACAGATTAGAGAAAGTTTTCACATTATGCTGTTAACAATCTCGAAATCTGAACCTGTAAGCGCTGGACGATTTATTGCTAACTGTTTTATGCAGGTACTAACAAAAGTCCATCAACCATCATCAGATATGTCAATCATCTTCACCTCCACATACTCATAATTATGAAGATCATTCTCAACAAAGCTCAAGTATAAAAGTTCAAGACAAGAAGATCAAGTTAAAGACAAAGTGTAAAGACAAAGTCAAAAAGCTAATCAAGATGTCAAGAACAAGTTTATGGATCAAGTGAGGAAGGCATAAGTATGAAGTTCAAGATGTATGAGTATGTTGGAGGTCACGACGTTATAATCACATGAAGATGCTGAACGAAGGCAAGAACAACCACAAAGACGATACTTTGAAGATCACATAGCATGAAGGAACCATGAACAAAGACTATTATACAACGACACACAAAGCACAAGACTATGAAGACGAAAGACCAAATCACATGGAGCATCATTTCTATGACCATCCCTTAGGAGGAGATTGTTAGGATTTATAAAAAAGTGATGGTCATCGTCGTTGTAATATTTGTATTAAATGTGTCGTTGTGTAAGTTAGTTAATTTAGTCAATGGGCTTGGATTAAACCTAATAGATTAAATGTTATGATTAAATAGCCCATGTATAAGCCCAAGTTTAATCCAAGCCCACCCAAGTCATGTAAACTATAAATAGCACCATTCCATCCCATTTGGAAGGTTGGTGCTCAGAGTTCTCTTAGGTTTGTATTAAGGAGTTTAGTGTGTGAATACAAGTTTCTCTCACAATCCACTCTTCTCTCTTTAATCTTATCTAGTAATAAGTTGTATGTTAGGATTGATAATAGGCTATAACATTGCTCAAATGAAAATGCTATGCACGTAGAATGCAATACTAAGAATTTAAATTCCTCTTCGAACAAGAAACAATTTCCAAATGACAGTAGTGACAAACTTAAGGTTTCCGTTTTAAACAAGACTGTTGAATTTGCCTGTCCTACATGTCAAAAATGTGTCTTTTCAGCTAATCATGATGCATGTGTTGCATAGTATATCAAGAAAGGAAATTTACGTGCTAAGGCACAATCCCATAAGACACCAAATAGAAACAAACCCGTTGATAAGAAGTAAAAAGCTATGAAACCTAATAGGTGGATCTCTACAGGACGTAGTTTTTCTCAAAATGAGACTTCCGCTGCATCTGAAAAGAAAACAACTCCTAGATCTTACCTTAGGTGGATTCCCACAGGAAAAGTTTTTAAAACAGTTGGTCTTAGATGGATTCCCACAGGGAAGATTCTTGATAGTTGCACCACGACAAATAATAGTGAAAATCATCAGGATAAGGATGTAGAAACCACTACAACCATTGATAGTGAACACCCTCAGAGTGATGATTCATGTACTACTAATACTATTATTTGTGAAAACTCTTCGTCTTTGGTTGTAGGTGATTCAACTATCTCAGAACCCAGTTCATCAGAGGGTTCTAATTCTGTAAATTCTTCAAAATCATTCTTTCAATCTTCTATTTTTGATTTTCCATTTCTTTTATAAAAACAAAAACAAAAACAAAATACAAAATTTGAAAAACAAACAAAAAAAAAAATACAAAAATATAAAATTTCAAAAATACAAAAACAATATAAAAATGAAATAAATCCCAAAATATTCTTCTCACGACATGTCTCTCGTATAATCGATATTCTGTACGTATCTAGAAATGTCATTCAACAATGATACGGACATGTACAGATGCTTGAGCGAGAGTTCTCTAAAATTATTTTCAAAACATGTCATTTCTCAAAATTTTCTTATTAATGGCTTCGGAACAACTCAGTTTTGGACCCGAGCTTAATGGAATGGCTTCTGGACACATCAGTTCAGGACCCGCGCTTCAAATAAAGGAAAGTGCTTAATCAAAACAAAGGTTTTAAATATTTTTCAAGCACTTATCCTAAAAATCTCTATGGCTTTCGTATACTTCAGTACGAAACCCGGGCTACAATGATGACTTCTGATTATTTCTGATCAGAACTCATAATTTCAAAGACAATATAAAGAAACCTTGAGCACATGATCAAGATTTTTCAAAATCTTTCAAATTATTCTGTGCTCAAGATAACTCCCTCCAAACCCCTAAAATTGATTTTAAACTCTATGTTTAAAAATATGATTTATTTAAAGGGGAGTATAAAACTATAAAACCAAAAATGTTCCAATTTCATGCAAAACCAAATCCGTCTATCTCTCCAAAAAAAGCTTTTCTTTTAATCAGATAATATCAAAAATATCACGATATGCTATTTTTGAGGGGGAGAAGACGTGATTAAAATGTGATCAAAAATATTTAAAGATCGTGGTTGAATCTCAAAAGAGCTCGACTCAGATAGTACCAATGAATTGATGAAGCTTAAATGTCAGTAATCGAAAAGACTTGTCCTGGACGGGTAATAATTTCAAGCTGGTTCATCCAGTGATGTAAACGTATCTCGCAAAGGACTTGTCTAAGTAGAATGTACCAATTTGAGAGATTCTCTTTGAATATAACCTGGACGGGTAATAATTTCAAGCTAGTCTAACTAGTGATGTAAACGTGTCTCGCGACGGTCATGTTCATTGAAAATCGATCAATTCAAATATGCGAACTCTACCTAACATGTGCAGACTTATCTTAAAATGCATGAGCACATATGAAGGGGGAGTATTTCAGAAAATACAAAACTCTCGAAGTGTTAACTAAATGTGTTTTATTCATAAACACTTTGAGAGATTTTCACAAAAGGTTTTATGGCAAGTGACCAACAAATCTAGTATAATCATGGAGTAATAAGGTGATTATGGTTAGGTTTATGTCCTATGATCCGCCAGAGCCGGAGGGATCTACCCAAGGACAATTCCAATAGATTAGAATTAGAAGTCCTTAGGTAAGATTGAAAAAAAAAGGAGTAAATGAGAAAAGAGAAAAAAAGGGTTAAAGAATGAAAAAGAAAAGTTTATGAAAGGGTGAAAAGAAATAGCCCTCCATGAAAACTTAGGACAGAAACTGGGTCAATACATCTGCTATCGGTTATCACAAAGATGATACCGGTATTGAAGACAAGACGTCATGGACCCAGTGACGCGCTGCACAACCCCTCCTAGCCACTCAAGTATCTCTTAAAAGATATTTGTTTCATTTCTCATGGAGAACCTTGCATAATCTATCAGCCTCTCACTCCGAGATGTGTTGATATTGAAAAGGTGGCACTCTGCTCCATGCCTCCGACGACTAAAACCAAAACGCACATAATCGAGTCTAGAGCCATGAGATTCATTAAAAGATCTCTTAGGACACAATTTCCAAAACATACACTTGTGTTCGCCAAAAAGGAACACAAGTTGTAAGAGTCTTTATGAGATCTACGGATCTTGCCATATCTAT
The DNA here is from genome assembly GCA_021014915.2 of Artemisia tridentata subsp. tridentata. NCBI lineage: Eukaryota > Viridiplantae > Streptophyta > Magnoliopsida > Asterales > Asteraceae > Artemisia > Artemisia tridentata. The sequence continues at coordinate 15,129,049 of CP139506.1, read as the reverse complement.
CATGATGGTTACTTGTTTCAAACGGTCTACAGTCGTGAAGTGATACTTCGGTATACTTCAGCGGCTCACCTGAATTGTGGGTATACTTCTGTATATCTGTTGTAAGCCTTCTTGAGGGTATCCAATTCAGGAACAGCCTTTGTAAGGATTAGATAGGGTTTTCATACTATGTTGTTAATTCTCTCGAAGTCTGAGCCTGTAAGTGCTGGAAATCCCGCCAAGGAGATTCCTTTCACGAATCGATTCCTTAAGACGTGGGTCGTTACTTGGATTTATCCAATGTAATGATAACTGTCCCTAACAGGATTTGGATGGCTGATATGCCCGACCAAGGTGAACGGAATCAAGACATTCATCAGTAAAATAATTGTAGTGATCTATTCTCTAAGAAAAGTTCATCGTGATCGATTGGTAATTTCAACTAACAATATCTATGTAGGTACACTGATGTAAGTCCCCTTGGAGAAAGACCGTACACCATCATCTCATTCATCATCATCTTCAACTCTGCATGCTCATACCAATATCCTCATCAAAGATCAAGTCATAATGTTCAAGACAAAGATCAAGATGTCAAAGAACAAATTGAAGAAAGAAATGAGGATTACATTATTATGAACACCAAAGCTTTACAAGAAGTATGAGCATGTTGGAGAAAAGGCCAAGACAAGATATTTGAAAATGTTGATCAAAGGCAAGAAAGACCAAAAGACTACGATTGAAGATCACAAAGCATGAAGGAACAAATAATCAATATAATTCTAAGACATTTCACGAAGTTCAAGATCAAGACGACTAATGACATCATCACAATAAAGCATCTAAAGAATGACATCCCTTAGGGGGAGATTGTTAGACTTAATTAAAGTGAGTATCATTCTTAGATTGGAAACTCGTGACTTGTATTTATCTTATATCGATTGTAAATGGTTTATGGAAGTTGTAAAAGCAGTAAGTTAGTCTCTTTTGTCTAAAACTCTAACCTATCCCACATCGGTCTAGAAGGGAAACCATATAAGGGTTCTTTATCTATAAAAGGAACCCATATCCTCCCATTTGATGGGTGGAAGACTAGGGGTAAGGTCATGGTTTCCTCCATTCTCTTGTATCTCATCTTCTTATTCATCATAATCTAATATTATCTTTTCTCTTCTACTTGTCTTCTCAATCTATTCTTTAATCTAGTACGTTTGAAATGATATGTTATTAAGGGTCCTACATAATCTAAATATTATCTAAACTTGATGTCATATTCATTTTTACTGGAAAAAAAGGCTTAAATTTAAGATTTAAGATCATTTGAGGACAAAACTTTGTCTACATACGAAGGGACCAATCCCACCCTCCATTCGTTTTGATCTAGTGGCTGAGATTAAACTTAATATTTACACCACAATGGTATTTTTGGTCAACATAAAAGTCATATTTTAGATCCGGCTCAATTAAACCCTCATTATTTTCACACATACAAAGTGTGTGTTTCCTTCTTCTCTCTTATATTCTCTCTTGTTGGGAATTAAAACACTAACAGTTTGTACTGCCAGGTCTAATTTTTGTACTGCTGAAGATATAACTAACAGTACTAACTAAGTTAGTACTGCTAGCATAACTGAAGACTGCTTATGAAGATGATACTGCTAAGAAGACATGGTTTGTGATAAGTATAGAATAGATTCAGTATATATCTTATAAGATTAGAAGATACGTATATTGTATATGAATAGTTATCTTGTAAAGGACTCCTTGTGCCTATAAAAGGAGGTCCTAGGTTAAGATGTTAAATATCTTTTAGTCGTGTGTTTTTGTTAAGATTCAAGGTTGTGAACCCTAGTGATATTGAGATCACTCGTATTATTTTCTTAATAATATTGAATCATTTTGGTTATAACTATTTCATAAGTTACTGTTTCATTGATCATACTACATTGTTTATATTCTTCTAATCACTAAAAAGTAGATTTTGCATACTTTTTGGTGTGCAACAAAGTTTCAAAGAAGCTCAGCAAGATCCACGTTTAGGATCCACAAGTGGTATCATAGCCAAAGGTTATGAAACTTTGGTCTAGAATAAACATACCCAAAGAACTCTACTTTCATTCAAGAAGATGGATCTTGAAACAACACAAACTACAACCACAGCTAAACTGCCTTTGCTCAAGCAGAATGACTATGACATGTGGAGGCTCAGGATTGAGCAGTACTTCTAAGTGCAGGATTATGCACTTTGGGACATTATTGAGAATGAAAACTCCTTCATTCCCAAAACTACTGAATCAACAAGTGATGATGGTGTTAAAACCATAACTGTATCTGGGCCTGTTACTGCTGATGAGAAGCTCCAGAAGAAAAACGATGTTAAAGCAAGGAGCATGTTGTTAATAGCTATCCCCAATGAGCAACTGCTGACTTTCAGCAAATACAAGGATGCTAAAACCTTGTTTGAAGCCATTACAACAAGGTTTGGTGGTAATGAAGCCACCAAGAAGACACAGAAGACTCTGCTCAAGCAGATGTATGAAAACTTTAGTGCTTCAAGCACTGAATCACTTGACCATATCTTCAACAGGCTTCAGAAGATAGTCAGCCAACTGGCTGTGTTGGGTGTTGAGATCCTACAGGAGGATCTAAATTTAAAGTTCTTAAGAAGCTTACCTGCTGAATGGAACAGTCATGTAGTGGTCTGTAGAAACAAGCTAGATATTGGTACTATGAATTTTGATGATTTGTATAACAACTTCAAAATTGTTGAACAGGAGATCAAGAAGTCTGGAAGATCTAGTTCTAACACTAGGAACATGGCATTTGTTTCATCTCCCAGCAACAGTAGTCCAGAGGAGGTTCATGTTGCTTAAGGGGTTAGTACTGCTAACCCTAAAGTTAGTACTGCTAGTTCTCAAACTAGTACTGCTAGCTTAGGTGATGATACTGTGTATGTTTTTCTGGCTAGTCAAGCTAATGGGTCACAACTTGTGCATGAAGACCTAATTTAAATTCATGAAGATGATCTAGAGGAGATGGATTTAAAGTGGAAATTAGCTTTACTAAGCATGAGGGCCAAAAGATTCTTCCAGAGGACAGGGAAGAAGATCACTATAAATGGTAGTGATACTGCTGGATTTGATAAATCAAAGGTAGAGTGTTACAACTGCCATAAGTTGGGACACTTTTCTAGGGAATGTAGAGGGCCCAGAAACCAGGAAAGCAGAAGCATAAGATCAAGGACTCAAGAGAGAAACAGTAAAGTTGTAAGTGAGGAGGAGTCTTCTTCAAAGGCAATGGTAGCTATAGATGGACTTGGTTTTGATTGGAGCTTCATGGTTGAGGAAGAAGCACCAACAGAGATGGCACTGATGGCTTTCTCTGACTCTGAGGTACATATTGTTAAAGCTTGTTCAAAATCATGCTTAGCTTTAAAAGACTATGAAACACTTAAAAAACAGTATGATAACTTGAGAATAGAGCTAAACCAATCCAATTATCATTTAGCAAATCATAAAAGAGGCTTAGTTGTTGTAGAAGAACAACTAGTGTTCTATAAAAAGAATGAGACTGTTTTCACTGAGGACATAGCTGTGTTAAAAAGAGATATCATGTTTAAAGATATAGAGATTAAAGAGCTTAAAAATCAGCTAGAAAAGATTAAGCTTGATAAATATAACATTGAGGTGAATATAGAGAGGTGTGCGGGGCAACTAAAAGCTTAGATAAAATTATAGAGTGTCAGCTAACAAACAATTTTAAGAAAGGTCTAGGCTATAAAAGTGTTACACCACCACATAGAGGGAACTTTCCAGTCCCAAAGCTTGATCTGTCTCCTAAAGAGGAAGAACAGGAACCTAAATCTAAAGAAGTTAAGAGTGATAGTGAGGATAGTTTCAAAGAGGTTGGTGAAACTTTTGACACATCTTTTGTTGAGGAGAATGTGTCAGAAGAAAAGATGAATTCAGATGCACCAATTATTGAAGATTGGGAATCTGATAATGAGGATCAGGTTGAGTCTACACCTGAGGTAGAAAAGCAAAATACTATTCCTAGTGATGGTAAGGTAAAAACTGTTAAACCTAAAGAGCAAGTGAAACCAGCTAGGAAAACAATCAAATATGCTAAGATGTATAGATCACACAGGCCTAGGGGTAACCAGAGAAATTGGAACAATTTAAAATCCTAACAACTAGGCAGTGATTTTGTTATGTACAATAAGGCTTGCTATGTCTGTGGTAGTTTTTACCATTTACAGACCCATCAGGGGAAAAGGATGGTACATGGGAACAAAAGGGTATATGGAAATACTAATGCAAGGGTGAATCACAACTGTTTTTCTAAATCTACTCACCATTGTGTTAACAGAAATATGGCTCCCAGAGCAGTTTTAATGAAGTCTAGCCATAAACCACTTTGTACTGCAAGACCCATTAATACTGTTTACCCCAAATCATCAGGTGTTAGCTCTAAACCAACATCAAGCTTTTCTAAACTTGCACAACACACTGTTAGAAGGCCCTTTCAGTATAAAACAACATTATATAGCCAAACAGTTAAGACTACTAGGCCAGTAGTTTGTAGCTAGTCCAGCAGTTAGTACTGCTAGGCCAAGAAATGCTGCCAGGGTAAAAAGGGGCAATGCTGTTAAGGCCTCAGCATGTTGGGTATGGAGACCTATCAAACCTAATGGTGCATCAATCACAATGAAGAAATATGATTACATTGATGCACGAGGCAGATCCAAGTCAGTAATGGCTTGGGTACCCAAAGGAAACTAATTTCCTTTATTCTATGTGCAAGGACATCCACAACAAGAAGATGAAGAAGATCAAGTATATGCTGATATTGGATGCTCTAGGCACATGACTGGGAACATGTCCTACCTCTCAGATTTCAAAGATTTTGATGGAGGATATGTTGCCTTTGGGGGAGGAGCAAGAGGTGGAAAGATTAATGGTAAAGGACAATAAAGACTAGTAAACTTGACTTTGTAGATGTGTATTTTGTGCAGGACCTTAAGTTTAATCTCTTTAGTGTCTCACAAATGTGTGACAAAAAGAATAAAGTTCTTTTTACTGACACTGAATGTCTTGTCCTGTCTCCATACTTTAAGTTACCTGATGAAAGTCAAGTACTACTTAAAGTTCCTAAAGGGCAACATGTACAGTGTTGATATGAACAAAATTGTTCCTAAAGAGAGTCTAACTTGTCTTGTAACAAAAGCCACATTGGATGAATCAATGCTTTGGCATAGGAGACTTGGTCATGTTAATTTTAAAACCATAAATAAGATTGTTAAAGATGGTTTGGTAAGAGGTTTACCTAAAAAATGTTTTGAAAATGACCAAACTTATGTTGCCTGTCTTAAGGGCAAACAACACAAAGCTTCTTGTAAGCCCAAGACCCAAAACTCTATTACTCAACCATTATTCATGCTTCATATGGACTTGTTTGGTCCTACTTCTGTGAGTAGTATAATGCATAAAAAATATTGTCTTGTAGTCACAGATGATTAAAGCACGTTCACAGGTTTACATGGGTTTTCTTTTTAGGAACTAAGGATGAAACCAGTAGTATTCTTAAGAACTTTATCACTGAGATAGAAAACCTAGTTGATAAAAAAGTTAAAATTATCAGATGTGACAATGGGACAGAATTTAAAAATAGAGTTATGGATGATTTTTGTAAGGAAAAAGGTATTAAGAGAGAGTTTAGTGTAGCTAGAACTCCTCAGCAGAATGCGGTTGCTAAAAGGAGAAATAGGACACTGATAGAAGCTGCTAGGACCATGTTGGCTGATTCTCAATTGCCCATTACATTTTGGGCTGAAGCAGTTAATACTGCTTGTTATGTATAGAGCAGGGTTTTAGTGGTTAAACCTCACAACAAGACTCCTTATAAACTTTTTAGAGGTAGAACACCTGCTCTAAGCTTCATAAGACCATTTGGATGTCATGTTACTATACTTAATACCTTAGATCATCTGGGTAAGTTTGACGGTAAATCAGATGAGGGATTCTTTGTTGGTTACTCTACATATAGTAAAGCTTTTAGGGTATACAACATAAGAACCAGGAAGGTAGAGGAAAACCTGCATGTAGAGTTTGTAGAGAATAAGCCTAATGTTGCAGGTGAAGGACCTAAATGGCTATTAGACCTTGAGAAACTAACAGAATCTATGAATTATGTACCAGTTATTGTAGGTACAAATACTAATGATTTTGCAGGTACCAAAGATAGTTCTGATACAAGTCAAACTAGTATGGAGACTGGATCTACCAAGGACTATTATTCCATGCCACTATGGAAGGATGATTCTCTATTCCAACCAACTTCAAAGAATTATGATGTTAGGATTTATAAAAAGTGATGGTCATATTCGTTGTAATATTTTTAGTAAAAGTGTCGTTGTGTAATTAAGTTAAAATAGTTAGTGGGCTTGGACTTAATCTAATAGGTTAAGAGTTTTTTTATTAAATGGTCCATGTTAAAGCCCATGATTAGTCCAAGCCCATCCATCTCAAGAAAACTATAAATAGCACCATACCCTTCACTTGTAAGGGTTGGATGTGTGGGTGCTTTAAGGTTGTATCAAAGGGATCAGTGTGTGATTAATATATTCTCTATCTAGTTTCTCTCACTAGATTTCAAGTTCCACTCTTCTCTCTTTGATCTTTATTCATTGATTATTTGTATGACAGGATAGATTATATGGGATAACAAGTGGTATCAACAGCCAAAACAAAGATCTAGGAATTTTTTTAGGGGGTGTTACTGTTCATCAGAAGAGTTACCGAGTTTCTGTTATCTACCGACTTTGTGACATTTTTTCTAGTTAGGTTGAGTGTTACCGAGTTTCTGGTGATCTTACCGACTTTCTGGTAAACTTACCGAGTTTGGTGGTTATCATGTTTCTGATACACTTATCGACTTTCTGGTAAACTTACCGAGTTTGGTGGTTATCAAATTTCTAGTACAGTTATCAAATTTCTATAGTTACCTAGTTGCTGATACACTTATCGAATTTTAATAGTTATCAACTTTCTATACTTATCGACTTTCTGGTCAGGTTATCGAGTTTCTCAGAATCTGTCGAGTTTCCCAGAATCTGTCGAGTTTCCCAGATTCTTTCGACTTTCTCAAAAATATTCCGATTTTGGTAGATTGATAAATTACCGAGTTTGTGAAAGTTTACTGAGTTTGTGAAGATTACCAAGTTTGTGACTACAAGTTTGCTAGTTTATGACACTAAGTTACCGAGTTTGTGACTAAACTATCGACTTTGTGACTAAACTTCCGACTTTGTGACTAATCATCCGAGTTTGTGACTAAATTTTCTTAATTTGTGACTAAGATACTGAGTTTCTCACAAAGTTATCTAATTTCTAAAAGTTATCTAGTTTCTCAAGTTATCTAGTTTTTGAAGTTATCTAGTTTCTCAAGTTATCTAGTTTCTCCAGTTATCTAGTTTCTCAAGTTATCTAGTTTATGAAGTTATCTAGTTTCTCAAGTTATCTAGTTTCTCCGGTTATCTAGTTTCTCAAGGTATCTAGTTTCTGAAGTTATCTAGTTTCTCTAAACATTTTCCGAGTTTGGAAAGTTGGAAAGTTGGTAATACAAGGATTCTTCGACTTTGGATTTTTGGACATCGACTTTGGAACTGAGCAAGGATTATTAAAGACTCTTCAAGGACTACGAGAAAGGACTTTAACTTAAAACAAACATAACTCTTGAACCGTAACCAACGTCAATCACAACTCCTATTTCTTTGAACCAATCCAGCATCATCTTAATCATACAACTTTATCAATGACGACTCAACAAGACATCCATGCCGCCGGTGCAGAAAACCGTCCTCCTATGCTTGAAAAAGGTGGATATCTTCCATGGACGAGCCGTATGCTTCGTGATGAACTCAAATAAGTACATTTTATTATCATCAATTATCCTATTTATTTGACTTGTTTTATTATATTATATATGAGAATTGATACTTAATCGTTTACTTTTGTAATTCTCAGGTAAAAACAAGTATTATGTGAAAATTGGCAATTTTGGACTAATTATGGAGCAAAACACGCAAGATGTTAAGAGTCTATTGAAATGTACAAGATCAAGATCATTCTGCTCCAGATACGCCGCATCCTACTTCTTACATACGGCATATCACTATCAAGATTTCACAAGATATTATCCAAGATGATCCAAGGACATGCGCCGCATACAAGAATGGAGATACGCCGCATCTTCTGGCGGTGTACGAATATTCTGGAATATAATAACCTTGGACCCCACGTGAAGTTAAGTCAATGCGCCGCATCTACTTATTCAATGCGCCGCATCTAACCCTCAGACAGAAACTATAAATACCCCAAAGTCAGACGAATTTCGGGGGTTAGACTTTTACACGTACGAGAAGACAGAAACCCTAGGACGAAGTCAGACGAATTAGCAGCACAAGACACACCTTGAACGAAGATACAAGAGCTGTAAGAAGGTCCTGCATGTATTCAATTCATTAAGTAGTTTTGTTTTATTGTATTAGTACACTTTAATTCATCAGGATTGATGGGCTTGTGTCATTGAATTATTCATGCACTTCAACTCCCCTTAAAATTGCTTTCCCATTAATTAAAGTTTATATGTTGGTGTCTTTGGTGACTTTTATTAGTGCATTGATAACCTCTGTGTCTAGCTGAGCATTGATCGGGTCGCCATGCCTCTGTCCTCGCCTATTTATTTTATCGCCTATGCATTCTATCGTCTGTAGAAAAGTAGGATGAAAGATAAGTGGGATAGACATAAGTAATCATTAAGGGTTTACTCGCCGATAAGATTAGAGCCAACGAGAAAGGGTTAATTACATACACTTCATATAAAACTAGCAATAAAACAAGTGACAAGCTACTTAACTATCAGGACAGGTTTTCTTATTGTCTCAAGTATCTATCTGTGTATGTGTGTGCTATTCGCTGATTCGTGCCTATTAGTTTAGTTTATTATTTAATCATAACCAAACTGTGCCAGTCTCTCAGGCTGAACCCCCTTGCGTTAGATTAGGTTGTATAGCTAACTTAAGATATTAAAATACTGATTAGAAGAACTAGATAATACGTTCCACTCTTAGTGATCGACACTCTACTTACCATTATATGCATACTGACCGGGTACACTGCTCGTTAAAGTGTGTGTTTTATTGATAAGTCGGCTAAATATAAATTTAAAACTTGAATACTGCTAAAACCACAACGACATACCGTGGGTATTAAATTAGAGCAATACGCACACGCATCAAGTTTTTGGCGCCGTTGCCAGGGAGTGAATTGTTATTATCTGTTAATTTGATTAGTATTTTAATTAGGTTTTAATTTCTAACCTCTATCCGTGTTATATATTAGATAAATTGCATTCATTGTATTATTTGCATATTTTCTGTTTTGTGTGTTATTTGTTTTCTTTTATTTTTGTTTCTTTTCGTTTGTGTTTATTTTTGTTTTTATTTTTCTGTTTTTCTGCATACTGCTATCGTTGTACTGAGCTTATTCAAACGATACGGCGCATCTATTTTCATAGATACGGCGTATTGCGTTTAATTTTTATAAAATACGACGCGTTTAATTAATTCGATACGACGCATCTTTCCCCGAGATACGGCGTATTCCGTTTTTAATAAGAAATTTTTCTAAGCGATAACGCCATACGACGCATCTGTTTTCAACAGATACGGCGTATTTATTATTTTAATTAAAAACAGTTTTTCGAATTATTAAACAGATACGACGTATCGATCTTTATCGATACGGCGCATTTACTGAATCAAAAATCTTGTATTTTGAAATGTAACGAAAATACGGCGCATTAACTTTTGTTAATACGACGCATTTAATTTTAATAAATATAATTGATTTTTGATAATTAAAACTGATACGGCGCATTCTAAATTATAAGCGGCGTATCTGCTTTCTGAATAAAAGTCTGTTTAAATTTTAACGTGATAAGATACGGCGTATCCAACTTTTTGGATACGGCGCATCGTCTGCAGATATCAGCAACTTTTATTTTTCTTATTCCCGAACGGAAAATATTCTAACCCTTACACTTGGACATTTTTACTTTGAAATATACCTGTCTTTAATTTTCAGGAACAATGTTCGATATTTTCCCCAACTGGTTCGGAAAACCCCAAAGAAACCCCACCATGGAAGAGTTTGCACTACTAATCGCTCAAGCAAATGATAAAGAACATCATGAAGCAAGAAACTTTATTAATGAATTCAAAGGCAGTCATGAGCTGTTACTAAAGGAACAAAACAACATGATTAACGGATTGGCAATTGAAGTGCACCAATTGTCAACGGTGCTTAACAAGATTCTTTTGGTAAGACACGATCTGAAAGGAATTACAACTAGAGGCGGAAAGTCAACCTTTCAAATCGGAGAGACACCCGAGGATGACAGTACAAACAAGATTTCCCCTGAATCTATATCATCTGAGCAAGAGCAACCAAAAGAGACTAATCCAGAACCTGTGATTAGAGAACCTTCTGTTGAACTTAAACGATCAACACTACCTTTCCCACATAGGGTAAGGAAGGAGAAAGAAGATGCCTATCAAAAGAAGTTCTTGGAAAATCTCAAGCAGCTGCAGCTAAGCATACCATTTATGGAAGCCCTAGTGCAAATGCCAAAATACGCTAAATATCTGAAGAGCTTACTTACAAACAAGTCCAAACTTGAAGAGGCTTGCACTGTAACAATGGGGGAAAGAAGCTCAGCAGCATTGCTCAACAAACTTCCATCTAAGGAAAAAGATCCAGGGAGTTTCACTATTCCTTGTCAAATTAAAAATTTGCATATTGGAAATGCTTTAGCCGACCTAGGAGCTAGTATAAGTCTTATGCCCTCTTCTATGTATGAAAAATTAGGTCTTGGTGAACCAAAACCTACTAGGATGTGCTTAGAACTAGCTGATAGGTCCATACAATACCCATTAGGAATAGCTGAAAATATATTAATAAAAGTTGATAAATTTGAATTACCTATTGACTTTGTCATCCTCGATATGCCTGAAAATTCTAGAACTCCTATAATATTAGGACGACCATTTTTAGCCACTGCTAGGGCCATAATTGATGTTTTTAATAAAAAGATAACTCTTACCATAGGAAAAGATGAGGTTGAGTTTAACATGGAACAATCTATGAGTAAAGATAATTCCGATGACGATGAATGCTATAATATCGATGTTTCTGATGACACGATTAATCAATTTACTCAGAAATTGTTAAAAAGTAATTTGCTTGATTCTTTTCTGCTTAAAAATTTAGAAAACACAATTGCTATAGAAGATCAAGTTGATGAGAATACTATTGATAATAATTTAGCTGCTGACTCTGCTGTACGTAACGCCATACGGCGCATCGAAAATATCGATGCGGCGCATCTATCTGATGACAGCAGCAATATAATTAAAGAACAAGTTTATTCCGCTAGTGCTACTAAAATTGATAATGTTAAACCTGTGCTTAAGGATCTCCCTTCTACTTTGGAGTATGCCTATCTAAATGGGAACACTAATTCGCCCGTTATTATTGCATCTGACTTAACGCCAAAAGAAAAAGAATCGCTTTTGCAGGTACTGTATAAATGAAAAGGAGCATTAGCATGGAGTATGTCTGATATTAAGGGAATTAGCCCGTCATTCTGTACACATAAAATCCTTATGGAAGATGAATTCAAACCAACTATCCAACCCCAAAGGCGTTTGAATCCAAAAGTCCAAGACGTAGTGAAAAATGAAATTGTGAAATTACTTGACTCCGGACTTATCTACCCAATTTCCGACAGCTCGTGGGTCAGTCCTATCCACGTTGTACCAAAAAAAGGAGGAATGACGGTAGTACTCAATGACGACAATGAGCTAATCCCTTCAAGAACTGTTACTGGATGGAGAGTTTGCATCGACTACCGCAAACTCAATGATGCTACGCAAAAAGATCACTTCCCTCTCCCATTTATTGATCAAATGTTAGAAAGACTATCAGGACATGATTATTATTGTTTTTTAGATGGTTTTTCAGGTTTCTTCCAAATACCCATTGCCCCCGAGGATCAAGAGAAGACGACTTTCACCTGCCCTTATGGAACCTTCGCCTACAGGAGAATGCCGTTCGGACTATGCAACGCCCCTGCTACTTTCCAACGTTGTATGACGGCTATCTTCCATGATATGGTAGAAGACTTTATGGAAGTCTTCATGGACGACTTCTCGGTGTTCGGTAACTCATTTAGTGATTGTCTCTTTAAACTTGATAAAATGCTTGCTAGGTGTGAAGAAACTAACCTTGTTCTTAATTGGGAAAAATGTCATTTTATGGTCAGAGAGGGGATTGTGTTAGGACATAAGATTTCTGGAAAAGGTATAGAAGTCGACAAAGCTAAAATTGATGTAATTGCCAAACTACCTTACCCCACTAATGTAAAAGGTGTTAGAAGTTTTTTAGGGCATGCTGGATTTTATCGTAGATTCATAAAGGATTTTTCAATGATATCTAGGCCTATGACCCAATTATTGCTAAAAGATGCAAAGTTTGATTTTTCTGAAGATTGCAAAAAGGCATTTAATATACTTAAAGAAAAACTAACTTCTGCACCTATTATAATTTTGCCGGATTGGAATCTACCTTTTGAACTAATGTGTGATGCTAGTGATTATGCTGTTGGAGCTGTACTTGGCCAGAAGATAGAAAAGAAATTTAAGCCAATTTATTATGCTAGCAAAACATTAAATAATGCCCAAGAACACTACACCACCACTGAAAATGAACTTTTAGCAGTAGTTTTTGCATTCGATAAATTTAGGTCATATCTTATATTGTCAAAAACTATGGTTTACACTGACCATTCTGCTTTGAAGTATTTGTTCAATAAACAGGATGCCAAGCCAAGGCTTATTAGGTGGGTTTTATTGCTCCAAGGATTCGATATTGAAATTAAAGACAAAAAGGGTGCAGAGAATCTAGCTGCTGACCACTTATCTAGACTTGAAAACCCTGATATGGAGGTGCTTGATGAACGGGAAATCACTGATGACTTTCCTGATGAACACCTTATGATGGTAAGAATTAAGAGCAATAATAATATACCATGGTATGCCGACTATATAAACTTTATTGTTGCAAATGAAATTCCAAAAGGGCTAACATCCGATGAGAAAAGAAGGTTTCTAAATCGCGCTAGTGAGTATATTTGGGATGAACCTTATGCCTTTAAATTATGTCCTGACGAAATTATACGAAGATGCGTAGATGGTGATGACATCCCAGAAATTTTGGCACATTGCCATTCAGGGCCGACGGGTGGACATCACGGTGCAGTTATTACAAGAAGAAAAATCCTTGATGCAGGATTTTATTGGCCCACTATGTTGGATGATGCAAAAGATTATATAAAAGGATGTGATGCGTGTCAACGATCCGGAAATATAACATCAAGAAACGAAATGCCGCAAAACTATATCCATGTATGTGAAGTTTTCGACATATGGGGATTGGACTTCATGGGACCGTTTCCTGAATCTAAAGGTAATAAGTATATTTTGGTTGCTATTGATTACGTATCAAAATGGGTCGAAGCGCAAGCATCACCAACAAACGACAGCAGGGTAGTACTTAAATTTTTACAAAGTTTGTTCGCTAGGTTTGGAGTTCCGAAAGCATTGATTAGTGATAGGGGAACACACTTTTGTAATCACCATTTAGGGAGAGCCTTGCAAAAATATGGAGTGTATCATAGGGTTTCCACTGCATACCATCCTCAATCCAATGGGCAAACTGAAGTAACCAATAGAGCTATAATAAGGATTCTAGAAAAAACGACTAGATTTAATCCGAAAGGGTGGTCTGACAAGTTAAACGATGCTTTATGGGCATTTCGTACAGCCTATAAGACACCGACGGGATGCACTCCATTTCGTCTCGTATACGGAAAAGCATGCCACCTACCGGTCGAAATAGAACAAAGTGCATATTGGGCTTTGAAGCAATGTAATATGGATATGGAAGCTGCGACGAAGAACCGTTTCATGGAACTTAATGAACTCTACGAACTAAGAGATGAGGCCTACAGAAATACTAAGATCTACAAAGAAAGAACTAAAAGATGGCATGACTCAAGGTTACATGGAGATAAAACGTTTACTATTGGAGAAAAAGTGCTGCTATTTAATTCTCGATTAAAGATGTATCCAGGTAAACTTAAATCAAGATGGACGGGTCCGTTCGTTGTCATGAAAGTGTATCCATATGGGACTATTGAAATATGCGATAAAAATGGTTATATATTCAAGGTAAACGGGCATCGAGTAAAGAAATACTTTGATAATAAAATTGAGGATACTGAAAACGAGGTGGTGGAGTTTGAACCCGAAGTATTGGAATAAGGAGCTGAACGTGAGTCTAACTTGAAGACTCTGGAATAAAGACAAGTGCTGACCGAGAGACAACCCGGATAATTTTTACTATTCTGTTATATGTCGAGTCATTCAGGCCTGGGCGCATCTCAATCCTGAGATGCGACGCATCTCCTGCACTGGTCATATCTTATTTTATTTTCTGCATTTTTATTTTTGACTTTAAAACTTTCTGTCAGTTTATTTTAATGCGGCGCATCCCTGGTTAAGGATGCGACGCATCTTCTATTCTGATTCGTATTTATTCCAGGCTCGATACGGCGTATCTTCTTCCATAAGATACGGCGTATCGACTGACCTGATGATTTTCATTTTAATTTTTACATTTTATTTTTACTAACTACTAATGTATTATGCAAGTTTGAACTTTCTTAACTCAGGTGTGTTTAAGTCTTGATGGTATTATAGATTCCTGCATTTCCTGTGGATACATCAATTATGAAGCTTAAACGTTCTCATCCACGAGGAAGATGATTTTTGCTCTTACACGAATAATGGAGGATCATACCGAGCAAATCTCAGGGGAGTTTTTCTGTTCTAATTCTTTTTATTTTCCAGTTTTTAACCTTTGATACAAACAACGAGGACGTTGTTTAACTTAAGTGGGGGGATATGAGAATTAGAACACTTACTTGTCCTAAACTTTTTTTAAAAATTATGCTTAAAATGCGCTTAATATATCAAAATTAAAAAAAAAAAAAAATTTAGCATGTTTTTGTTTAAAGTCTAAATTACATAGCTGCACACATAACATTATTTTCAAAAATTGTGATTTTTCAAAATTCACAAATCTATGAGTGTGCCGGTGACTTGTAAACTTTAGAACTTGGCTTGTATACTATTCGAGACCACCATAATAAGTATTATTTATATAATTGGAATGACTTGTCTAAATTGGTAAATTTCTAGGATTACACCCAAAAAGCCTATTATATGTTATGTGATATTAGCTAACTACACTGGTTAGTTAATCCCCGTATAAACCCTTTTGTTACTCTCACTTTTAGAGTAAGATACCCCTGGAAAAACACTCAGAGCCATTCCTTTCGTTTCTTACACCTTTGTTATAATGTTTCGTTACACCCTTACACCTTAGCCTACCCTGTAGATTAAAATCCGTGGTTGGTTAATTGCTTTAGGCAAAGTGTGTTTCCTTACATTACCTGTGTTCGTGTGCGTAATTCATTATCTTTGGTTGAGTCAGGAAATTGCACAATGCAATTGGTATGAAAGTAAATATTGTATATCTTTGAGTTTATTTTTCGTGCGTTTACTACTTTCGCTATTACAGTTATTTCTGAAAGTATGAAAAGTATGGAAAAATTATCCGGAAAGAAAGTGATAGAAAAGTTGTGAAATTTTACACAATATATGTTGAGTTCAAAAAAAAAAAAAAAAAAAAAAAAAAAAAAAAAAATCGAAAAAAAAGAAGAAAAAGAAAAAGAAAAAGAAAACTTGGAAGTTTGTTAAATCAACTTATGTAAAGTTTTGTATTAAGTGGTCGATATCACCACTATTTGTTATATATTATATTTATGGATTGAATGGGAGTTGGCCGTTATGGGAACGCCAACTAAGGTTATTCCTTGATTGAGATCTTGTTGAGTATTATTCGTGTCCACCTAAAGCGTGTGTTTCAAGTGTTAAAGCGTGAGTTATCCAATGATATGAGTCTTATTCATGGGATGGTTGGGATAGTGATTAACCACACTTAGGATTTTAATTTATCTGTTTTGTTTATTTTTCATTTTACACCAATTTGTATCCCAAATATTATCCATACCCTATATTATTCTTTATCCAAACCTTTGATTTATTGAGATTAGGGATTTGAGCAATCTTAAGTATCGTAGTCGTGGATTCGACTATGTATTTATGATTTTGTCGCCCTTTTTGATATAATATTATTGGTAAAGATTACTTGGTCCTATCTTTAGCCTATTCGAGTTAAGGATTTGAGCAATTGCAAGTATCGTGTTCGTGGATTCGATCATGTATTTATGATTTTGTCGCCTTTTCTGGAATTTGAGATCGATAGAGATTAAGAAGAATGATTAACCCTTAAGCCTCAAAACCCTTTTTACCACTTTAGACTTGTTATTCCTTGGCTTTAGTGGGGGAGATGTGTATGCTTGCTAAGCCTATGATAGAATATTCGTCACGACTGGACAGTTAAACGATTAGATTTTCTTTTATCAAAATACTTTATTTTATTTCTAATTCGTTAAGTGTTTGGTTGTGTGATAATGATAAAACGAATACATGCTTAAATATAAAAATAAATCCTAATATCTTTTAGGATACATTTTCATAAGATTTATTCTAAGGTTTACTTGGGGACAAGTAAAGTTCAAGTGGGGGGGATATTTGATGAACTCAAAAAAGTACATTTTATTATCATCAATTATCCTATTTATTTGACTTGTTTTATTATATTATATATGAGAATTGATACTTAATCGTTTACTTTTGTAATTCTCAGGTAAAAACAAGTATTATGTGAAACTTGGCGATTTTGGACTAATTATGGAGCAAAACACGCAAGATGTTAAGAGTCTATTGAAATGTACAAGATCAAGATCATTCTGCTCCAGATACGCCGCATCCTACTTCTTACATACGGCGTATCACTATCAAGATTTCACAAGATATTATCCAAGACGATCCAAGGACATGCGCCGCATACAAGAATGGAGATACGCCGCATCTTCTGGCGGTGTACGGATATTCTTGAATATAATAACCTTGGACCCCATGTGAAGTTAAGTCAATGCGCTGCATCTACTTATTCAATGCGCCACATCTAGCCCTCAGACAGAAACTATAAATACCCCAAAGTCAAACGAATTTCGGGGTTCGAAATATACACGTACGAGAAGACAGAAACCCTAGGACGAAGTCAGACGAATTAGCAGTACAAGACATACCTTGAACGAAGATACAAGAGCTGTAAGAAGGTCCTGCATGTATTCAATTCATTAAGTAGTTTTGTTTTATTATATTAGTACACTTTAATTCATCAGGATTGATGGGCTTGTGTCATTGATTTAATCATGCACTTCAACTCCGCTTAAAATTGCTTTCCCATTAATTAAAGTTTATATGTTGATGTCTTTGGTGACTTTTATTAGTGCATTGATAACCTCTGTGTCTAGCTGAGCATTGATCGGGTCGCCATGCCTCTGCCCTCGCCTATTTATTATATCGCCTATGCATTCTATCGTCTATAGAAAAGTAGGAAGAAAGATAAGTGGGATAGACATAAGTAATCATTAAGGGTTTACTCGCCGATAAGATTAGAGCCAACGAGAAAGGGTTAATTACATACACTTCATATAAAACTAGCAATAAAACAAGTGACAAGCTACTTAACTATCAGGACAGGTCTTCTTATTGTCTCAAGTATTTATCTGTGTACGTGTGTGCTATTCGCTGATTCGTGCCTATTAGTTTAGTTTATTATTTAATCACAACCAAACCGTGCCAGTCTCTCAGGCTGAACCCCCTTGCGTTAGATTAGGTTGTATAGCTAACTTAAGATATTAAAATACTGATTAGAATAACTAGATAATACGTTCCACTCTTAGTGATCGACACTCTACTTACCATTATATGCATACTGACCGGGTACACTGCTCGTTAAAGTGTGTGTTTTATTGATAAGTCGGCTAATATATAATTTAAAACTTGAATACTGCTAAAACCACAACGACATACCGTGGGTATTAAATTAGAGCAATACGCACACGCTTCACTTCGCTATATCAAAACCAAAGAAAATGGTAAACTCCTACTTCACTCCATCAAGAATGGACCATTCCAGCCTCGTCAAGTTCTAGACCCTGGGGATCCAAATGGAACACCTCCCACACCACCGTTCTATCATGATCAATATGAACATGAATACACAAAAGAGGATAGGAAGCAAATTGCAGCTGATGACTTGCCAATGCATTTAATTCAACTTGGTTTACCACGAGAAATATTTGCTGCTGTTGACAGTTGTGAAACTGCTTATGATATGTGGGAAAGAGTTAGAAGGCTTTGTTATGGTACAGAAATTGGGCAACAAGATGTGGTAAACAAGCTTCAAAATGAATGGGAAAAGTTCACATCCACTCCAACGGAACCCATTGAGTCTTACTACACCAGGTTTTGCACCTTGATGAATGAGCTAATCAGAAACAAGTTGACACCAAGACCAATTGTTCAAAACATCAAGTTTATCAACAACTTACCAGAAGAATGGGGACGATTTGTCACGATTGTCAACTAAACAAAGGATCTTCATCAAGTGAACTATGATCAGCTTTATGACTTTCTAAAGCAAAACCAGGCAGAGGCGAATGAAGTCAGGAAGGAAAAACTAGCAAAGCAACATGATCCTCTTGCATTACTTGTTCAATCACCAACACCTTCACCAGTGACTACACAACCATCTTCATCTTCTACTCAGAACTTCATGCAACAACAGTATGTTCCACAACAACCATTCTACCCATAACAACAACAAGTCATTCCACAACAACAATACCCAAAATACCCAGAACCAGAATACAATGACAATGATGAGTCCACTGCTGCTTTGACTCAAGCATTTTCTTACCTAACAAAGGCATTCCAAGGATGCTACTCTACACCTACCAACAACAACCAAAGAGTCTCATCGAACACTCGCAACAGGCAGATTGCACAGCCGAGTTTCAACATGGGTCAGCAAGGACAAATGGTTGGAGGTTATGGGAATCAACAGGGATATGCTCCTCGATATCAGATGGGTAATCAGAATACAGGGCAATATGTTGGAAATCAGATGGGTCAATATGTAGGGAATCAGATGGGTCAAGTTGTTGGAAATCAGATGGGTCAAAATGTTGGGAATCAGTTTGGGAATGTTGCTGCTCCAGTTGCTGGGAATATGAATCAGGTAATCTGTTAAAGTGTTTCAACTATCAGGGTATTGGTCACATGGCAAGGAACTATCCCACCAAGCCAAAAAAGAAAGATCCAGCTTATCTGCAGAAAGCATTGCTGTTGGCACAGAAGGAAACGGCTGGGTTATAGTTGAGTGCAGAAGAGAATGATTTTATGGATCTTATGGATGATATGGAAGACCTTGAGGACATCGACGCAAACTGCATTTTCATGGCAAATCTTCAGGAGGCTAAGTATGACACGGATTCTGAAGCACCTCCTGTGTATGATGTCAATGCAGTCTCTGAGGTACCACCATTCACTACCTGTCACAATAATAAAATATTTGATATGTCACCTCAGAATGAATAGCATCCTGCGACTCCTGCACCCACTTACGATACATATATGGACACGCCAAGTTGTAGCAATATTAATTTGGCAATTCCAGATATGGATCCTAATGGAGGATTCGAGTCACAGCATACTAAGAATGATGAGGAAACACGTGAGTTATTTGAATCATTATTGCAAAATTGTAGTATTTAAATTGAAAAGGTCAAAAAGGTTAATCGCGATGTTAAGGCTGCGAATGTGAAATTAACCGCTGAGCTTGAGAGGTATAAGGAAAATGAAAAAGCTTTTGAATTTAATAAAACACGACAATCAGAATTAGAAACTGGTTATCGAAATTCTATTTCAAGAGAAAAACAATTGCAAATCAAGTTTGACACACTCAATGTGAATTTAAACATGAAAATTAAATCCTTGAAAACGGAAGTTTCAGATTTGAAAAACCAACTTTCTAAACAAAAATCAACTTGTTCTGATCTTGAAAAAGAAAAGAAATAGTTGAAAGCAGATTTTTCAAAACGCGAAAATGATCTTCTTGATGAAATCATTGAGAAAAAGGAAACAATTAAAAAGTTGAAAGATTTGCTTGTAAAAACGGGTCATTCTACACAAACAATTCATATGCTCATAAAAGATCCAAACCCGCTTTTGCAAACAATGAAGAAAATGGCTATCGGTTGTTAAAACCCTTATACACTCAAGAAAGCTCAGAAAGAACATAATGTGTTGTATAATGGTAATTTGATATATGCTAAACATGATCCTCCCGAAGTTTGGGATTCTGATGAAACGATTGAGCTTGCCGAAGAGAGTAGAATCAAAATGAGACAAATGAACCCAGAAATCAAACCAATTGATTATAATAAGCTTAACATACTTTCTGGTGTAAATTTTGTTAAACAACAACAACCAACAAAGGTTTTCAAACGACCAGTTGCTTCAACAAAACCAAAAGTTGTTTCCAAAAATCTTTCAAATCTGGTACAAATGTCCTCTAGCAACCCTTTTAACACAAGTGAAGCTAGAAGATATTTGGATGATCTGAAAGATAAAGTAAAAACATTTCAAAGTATTGTTGACTCAAAAACGAATCTTAGCATTAGCAACTGGCATTCAAGTTTTCATAATGAAATGAAAAAGGTGTTTCAAACATAAATTACTACTCCACTCTATAACATTAGTGCGAGGGTAATTCATGTTGAAAATGCAATTTTGAAAGAAACAGCCGACTTTGTCAAGGACCACAAATCCCTGGTAAAGGAATCAAATGAAAACATTGAACGTTTCAAAGTTTTGGAAAACCACAATGATACTCTCTTCGATGCAGTTCTATCGACCGAAATTATGTCCATTATTTATCAAACATATTCTGTGGAAGACGATGAAAGACTGCGAGCTGAGACTTCTAAAATTGTGTTAAAATATGAAAATGCGCATGCTAAGTTTGAAAAAGAAAATATAACATATTTTAAACATCTTGATCGGAAAAAGGAAGAATGCAAGTATGACAAATTGTTGTATGAGCGTGCTTACAAAAACATGAAATAGCAAAATGATCTGTGTTAAGTCTCAGCTGGATAGTTAAAAAGGAAAGGGTGAGGAAACTCAGTTTGCAAAACCATCAACTTCGGACAAACCGGTTGCAAAATAAAAAATGTCAATTTCTCAAAGTGCTCCAAAAGTTGATGTGATAATTGATTTGATAAAACCAGTCACTCCAACACCTTTGTCAAAAGAAAGTTAAAAGCAAAATTTGCTGATAAAGGGAAAGCAGTTGTCGAAACATCGAATGTGATAGCACCTGGCCTTTATAGAATTAGTCCCACTACTGCATCTGTCTCTACATCTAAAACATATAGGGCGATAGACAAGAGTGTAAAATAGAGTCCAAAAGAGTCTAGGATTGCTAAAACAACTTCTCAGGACAACAAGATAAATCCTAATGTTTGTGCCTTACCTTCTACAGGAGTAGCAAGCATCTCTAGGAGCAGCAGACCAAAGCCTAGGAGCAATACAAAGAAAAATAGAGTCTCGTCTGCCTCTGAGAGTGAATGCAAGAACAAAATTCAAGAAGTAGAAGAACACCCTAGGAATTTATCGCTTTCAAATGAGAAACATATGTTGATGCAAATAATGTTCTAAAAACGTTATTTCTATCTTTCGATAACTTCACGTTTTGAGGATGACAAAATGTGAAAACACGTTACGTTAAAATTAACGTAAACAAGTTTTTAATCGAAAGATCCCGTTTCTACACAAATCACTCTAGAACAAATTTACAACTTGACTAATGATCAAAGAAGTAAATTTGTGCTTAAGACTTCACATTTTTATGTGACAAAACATTTTCTTCAAAAATATACTTTACAAATTATTTTTGAATAATTAAGAAATGTTTTAATGGAAAAATAAGTTTAAAATACATAACAGCTATTTCCCCCCCTCCCCCCCAAATCAGTTCCAAACTTCCCCAAATAAGTTTTCACCAGAAAAGACAAAAAGTGGAGCGTCTTTGTCTGACACGGCTCCACGGTTCCACTAAATTTAGTGGAGCCGTGTGTGATTTAGTGGAGCCGTCCCTCTATAACGGCCAGATTTTTTCTGCCTATAAATACCAGCCCACTTCACAGATTTTGGGCATCCTTTCTCACACAAAACTTTTTGAGTTTAATACTCCCTTCACATCCTTTCTTCTTGATCATTTAGTTAGGTTTTCTTTTGTTCAAGAGTGATCCAATTATCGATTCAAGTGATCCTCTTCATTTGCAAGAGAAGAACTCAAGGTATCCAAGAAGATACAAGAGTTATAGTTGTAGTTAGTTTACTTGTAACATTTGTTACACTCTTGATTGTATTATAGCATACATCAAGATTACTTTTCTTTTGAGAGTTTGTGAGGAAAGATCATTGTGATCTTATAGAGATAGTGAATATCTCTAGTGGCCATTGGGCTTGTGTGATTGATCAAGAAGATCAAAGTTAGATAGGTTAGAGTGAGTTGAGAGTGTTGATCATTGTGATCTTGGGGATCTCTTGAGTCTTGTGTGTTGAGTGTGTGAAGTTGAAAGGATCGGGTAGATCATGGTAGATTGGTGCTAGCTAAGATTAGCACTCGACATCTAGCTTAGTGTCGGAAAACAACTTAAGCGACGTGTACGGTTTTCTCCGCCTAAAGGGAGGTTGTTGACATAGTGCTTGAAACTCTCGAGTGTGGTACTCGGGGAGTGGAGTAGGGCGAAGAAGAGCTTCGTAGCCGAACCACTATAAATCCTTTTGTCCCGGTTTGATCTTTCCATCTCTTCTCTTTACTTTCATTACTTATAATTAGCTAGTTTAGTGTGTAGTTCATATTGGTGTTGATTGATTACACATAAGAATCGAATCAAAGGTTTCCAATAGTAAAGTTTTTAAGAAGTTTTAAAAGAACCTAAAAACTGGTAAAACTATTCAACCCCCCTTCTAGTTTTCCACAATTGGTATCAGAAGCCACGTTAGTCAAGATTTTAAAGTAAATTGTATTTTAAAACTTAAATCGATCAATGGATTCCGACAAATATCTAGAAGGGAAATCTATGCAAAGACCACCACTTTTTGAAACCGATTGTTTTATTTATTGGAAAACAAGATTCGAAACGTATGTGAAATCAAAAGACATTGATCTTTGGCATGTTATTACCGAGGGTGACTTTCAACCGATTCAAATGAATCTGGTAACTAAAAAGGATGAAATAGTTTCTTATGATAAACAAAGTGATGAACTTAAAAGGAAATTAGCCAAGAATAATGAGGCTAAAATGATGATTTACAATGCTTTGCCCAAAAAGGAATTTGAAAGAATTTTCATGTGTAATACGACAAAAGATATTTGGAAAACTTTGTTAGTCACTCACCAAGGTAATAACCAAGTCAAAGAGAACAAGATAGATCTTCTTGTTCAACAATATGAACAATTTTCCATTTCGGAAGATGAGTCAATAGATAATGCTTTTGCTAGATTTAATACCATTATTACTAGTCTTAAAGCTCTTGATGAAGGTTACTCTAGCAAGAATTATGTTAGGAAGTTTCTTAGGGCTCTACATCCTAAATGGAGAGCAAAGGTCACCGCCATTGAAGAGTCAAAGGACTTTGCGACATTATCACTCGATGAACTAATAGGAAACTTGAAAGTTCACGAGATGATAATCAAGAAGGACTCTGATATAGTCAAATGCAAAAGCGAGAGAGTTAGATCCCTAGCATTGAAAGTCAAGATGGAGTCTAGTGATGAGGAATGTTCGAGTTCCGATAGTGAAGATGAAGAATATGCGTTAGCGGTAAGGGACTTTAAAAAGTTTTTTAGGGGAAGACGTAGGTTCGTTAGGCAACCTCGTGATGAAAAGAAGACATCACAAAAGAACCAAGTTGAAAAGAAAGGGACAAGTGATAGGAAATGCTTTAGATGCAGAGATCCTAATCACTTCATAGGAGAGTGTCCCAAACCACCGAAATCCAACAATCAACAAGCTTTCATAGGAGGTTCTTGGAGTGATAGCTGTTAGCATTTAAATTATTATGTAAAGTGATGATCATTTCCTCTAATAGAACTTTGTGTATATGTCGAGTTAGTATAGCTAGTCAAGGACTTGGTTTGGCTAAAATGTCTAAGTAGTATGTAGTACATGTAAATCTAGGAAATGTGTACAAAGTCTAACCCATGTATCAAAGCCCACCAAAGCCTCTAGGGCACCGGCCATTGTGCCTATTTAAACACACTCTCACCCCCATTTCATGTATGCCTCAAAGACTAGTATAGGTGAGAGTGTGTAGTGTGTGTTTCATGTTTGTTTGTTCTCTCATGATTTATTAATAACATTTGGTTTAAACATCATCACCACGCCACATCTTATTCTCATCTCTAATTCTGTTGAGTGTCACGTTCTTTAGTAGTGTAGTTGTAGTGATAAGGTTAGTTTCTAGTCTTAACAAGTGGTATCAATATGCCATACAACAAAGTAGGAGTTAGTTGTGTTCGACTTTTATATAGATACACAAAAGTTGCGTCTTTTTCTTACAAAAAACGTGTCCTTTTTGTGTCCTGTTGGAGTTTAATGCAAGATTTAGAGATAAAGGTTTAAACTTTTTACTTGTTACGTGAGTTTTGAAGTTAAAGCTTGTAGCTTTTTGTGTTTTTCGTTAAGATTAGCAAGTGTAAGTAAAAAAGGTTGAAACTTTATATTGTTTACGTGAGGTTTATTGAGTTGTAGTGAAAAAGTTTTATCTTTTGTGTCGAAAACTTGGTTATACAAAATATTGGCGGCAAAAGGATTAAGATTTATTTGTTTGCACGAGATTTTGAAGTTTTGATCGAGAAAAAAGGACTACAAAAGTTGTGTTTCGGCTTTTTATCAATTTCTTGTACGTATAAGAAGTTTGATAAAAAAAAGGAGCTACATCGACTTGGAAAAATAGGATTTCTTGTATAAGAATTCCTATAGAAAAGGGTTTATAGGAATTGTGATTCTTGTAGAAATTGTAAAAGTCTATAGGAATTGTGGTGCTTATCCAAATTCTGAAAAGCTATAGAAATTGCAAAAGTTATCGCAAATCTGAAACAGCCTTTTATCACAATTCTAGGAACAAGTTTTATCGCAATTGTGGCTTTAGAGTTTTATCGCAATTGTCTAAAGTGGTTTTATCGCAATTTTCGTCCGAGATCTTTATCGCAATTCTCATCCGAGATCCTTATCGCAATTGCTTCTCAGACATTCTATCTTAATTGCTTCTCGGACACTTTATCGCAATTGTCCCGTGGAACTCTTATTGCAATTGTGCCAAGCTGTTTTATCGCAATTGTGTTTTTGGATAGTTTATCGCAATTATAGAAAAGTTTAAGCAAATTAAATAACTTTTATAAATTTGAATCTCACTTAATTTCTACAACATCGAACGTGAACTCGGTATTCTCTTGCTTGTATAAGTGTGACGAATACTTCGACAAGGGAATATCTACTAGTTTGTATAAATTAGTTAGATCGTTTATATAAATTGCAAATTTATATAAATTACATAATTCTATATAAATTGAAATTTTGCCATAATTTGTATAAATTTTGGTCTAAATTGAAATTTCTATATAAATTGTGATTTTATCTAAATTGTAATTTATATAACTTTGTCGAATTTACTTTTGATCTTGTCTAAATTATAGTTTTGTCAAATTTAGTAACTTTATTTAAATTGCTACGTTTATCTAAATTGTCATAGTTTATCTAAATTGCAAGTAACCTCAATCAATCTTCAGCAAAGGACCAAGACTTCACAACAACAACTGAGTTTAGCCTTCAACAACCACAACTCCTATTTCGTTGCAACGATCCTGAATCAACTTTATCATACAACATCATCAATGGCAACTCAACAAGATATCCATGTAGCCGGTGCAGAAAACCGTCCTCCAATGCTTGAAAAAGGTGGTCAAGGCAGACTCCTGCTCAACCCCATCCAGAATGGACCATTCAAGCATCGTCAGATTCAAGACCCTGGAAATCCAAATGATACACCTCCTACTCTACCATTCCTTCGTTTACAAAGAGAAGAAGATTACACAGCAGAAGATTGGAAAAAAATTGCAGCTGATGACTTGGCAATGCACTTAATTCAACTTGGTTCACCACGTGACATCTTTGCTGCTGTGGAAAATTGTGAAACTGCTTATGATATGTGGGAACGAGTTCGAAGGCTTTGTCATGGCACTGAAATTGGACATCAAGATGTTGAAAACAAGCTGCTTACTGAATGAGAGAAGTTTACATCAACTCCAACGGAACCAATTGAATCTTACTACACAAGGTTTTGCACTCTAATGAATGAGCTCATCAGAAACAAGTTGGAACCAAGGCAAATTGTCCAAAACATCAAGTTCATCAACAACTTACCAGAAGAATGGGGTCGATTTGTTACGATTGTCAATCAAACAAAGAACCTTCACGAGGTGAACTATGATCAGCTCTATGACTTTCTAAAGCAAAACCAGAAAGAGGCAGATGAAGTAAGGAAAGAGATGTTAGCTAAGCAACATGATCCTCTTGCACTTGTTGCTCAGACACCAACAGATGTTACAGTGAACACACAACCTTCATCATCCACCCCCACTCAGAACTACATGCAACAACCATATGTTCCACAAACTGCTGTCGTACCACAACAACCATTCTACCCACAACAACAACAAGTCATTCCACAGCAACATTACCCACAATATCCAGAACCAGAATTCAATGACAATGATGAGTCCACTGCTGCTTTGACTCAAGCATTTGCTTACCTAACTAAGGCATTTCAAGGAAGTTTCTCTACACCCACCAACAACAACCAAAGAATTACATCGAACACTCGCAATAGGCAGATTGCACAGCCGAGTTTCAACATGGATCATCCAGGACAAATGGTTGGAGGTTATGGGAATCAGCAGGGATATGCTCCTAGATATCAGATGGGTAATCAATATGCAGGGCAGTATGGAGGAAATCAGATGGGTCAGTATGCAGGGAATCAGATGGGCCAAGTTGTTGGAAATCAAAGAGGTCAGAATGTTGGGAATCAGTTTGGGAATGTTGCTGCTCCAGTTGCTGGGAATATTGGGAATATGAATCAGGGTAATCTGTTAAAGTGCTTCAACTGTCAGGGTATTGGTCACATGGCAAGGAACTGTCCCACCAAGCCGAAAAAGAAAGATCCAGCTTATCTGCAGAAAGCATTTCTTTTGGCACAGAAGGAAACAGCTGGGTTACAGTTGAGTGCAGAAGAGAATGACTTTATGGCTCTTATGGATGACATGGAAGACCTTGAGGACATTGATGCCAACTGCATTTTCATGGCAAATCTTCAAGAGGTTAAATATGACACGGATTCTGAAGCACCTCCTGCTTATGATGTCACTGGAGTATCTGAGGTACCACCATATGCTACATGTCACAATAATGAAATATTTGATATGTCACCTCAGAATGAACAACATCTTGCAACTCCTGCACCCACTTATGATACATATATGGATGCGCCAAGTTGTAGCAATATTAATTTGGCAAGTTCAGATATGGATCCTAATGGAGGCTTCGAGTCACAGCATGTTGAGAATGATGAGGAAACACGTGCGTTATTTGAATCATTATTGAATAACTGTAGTATTGAAATTGAAAAGGTCAAAAAGGTCAATCGCGATGTTAAGGCCGCGAATGAAAAATTAACCGCTGAGCTTGAGAGATATAAGGTGAATGAAAAAGTTTTTGAAATTAATCAAACCCGACAGTCAGAATTAGTAGATGGTTACAAAAACTCCGTTTCAAGAGAAAAACAATTGCAAATTAAGTATGACACTCTTGATGTTTACTTAAACAAGCAAATAAGATCCTTAAACACGGAAGTTTCTGATTTACAATACCAACTTTCTAAACAAAAATCAACTTGTTCTGATCTTGAAAAAGAAAAGAAAGAGTTGAAAGCAAAGTTTTCAAAACGCAAAAATGAACTTCTTGATGAAATCATTGAGAAACAAGATATAATTAAGAAACTGGCAGATTTGCTTGTCAAAATGGGTCATTCTGCACAAATAATTCATATGATTATTAAAGATCCAAACCCGCTTTTGCACACTATGAATAAAATGGCTATCGGTTACGAAAACCCTTATACACTCAAGAAGCTTAGAAAGAACAGAATGTGTTATATAATGGTAATGTGCTATTTGATAAACATGATCCTCCTGAAGTTTGGGATTCTGATGAAACGATTGAGCTTGCTGAGGAGAGTAGAATCAAAATGAGACAAATGAACCTAGAAATCAAACCAATTGATTATAATAAGCTTAACATACTTTTTGGGGTAAATTTTGTTAAACAACAGCAACCAACAAAGGTTTTCAAAAGACCAGTTGTTTCAACAAAACCAAAAGTTGTTTCCAAAAATCTTTCAAATCTGGTACAAATGTCCTCTAGCAACCCTTTTAACACAAGTGAAGCTAGACGATATTTGGATGATCTAAAAGATAAAGTAAAAACACTTCAAAGTATTGTTGACTCAAAAACAAATCTTAGCATTAACAACTGGCATTCAAGTTTTCATAATGAAATGAAAAAGGTGTTTCAAACATAAATTACTACTCCACTCTATAACATTAGTGCGAGGGTAATTCATGTTGAAAATGCAATTTAAAAAAAAAAAGCAGAATTTGTCAAGGACCACCAATCCTTGGTAAAGGAAGCTAATGAAAAAATTGAACGCATCAAAGTTTTGGAAACCCACAATGATACTCTCTTCGAGGCAGTTCTATCGACAGAAATTATGTCCATTATTTACCAAACATATTCTGTTGAAGATGATGAAAGACTGAGAGCTGAGACTTCTAAAATTGTTTTAAAGTATGAAAATGCGCTTGCAAAGCTTGAAAAGGAAAATGTAACATATTTTAAACAACTTGATCGGAAAAAAGAAGAATGTAAGTATGACAAATTGTCATATGAGCGTGCATACAAAAACATGAAAGAACAAAATGATCATTTGAAGTCTCAGCTTGAAAGTCAAAAAAGGAAGGGTGAGGAAACTAAGTCTGCAAAACCAAAAATGTCGATTTCTCAATGTGTTCCAACACCCTTCCCTAAGCAAAGTGAAAAATCAACAAGCGTTGATAAAGGGAAAGCTGTTGTCGAAACATCAAATGTGATAGCACCTGGACTTTATAGGATTAGTACCACTACTGCGTCTACCTCTACATCTCAAACATATAGGACAATAAACAAGAGTGTTAAAAATAATCCAGCAAAGACTAGTAATGCTAAAACTGCAACAAAGGACAACAAGATAAATCCTAATGTGTGTGCCTTACCTTCTACAGGAGTAGAAAGTACCTCTAGGAGCAGCAGACTACAGCCTAGGAGCAATACAAGGAACAATAGAGTCTCGCCTGTCTCTAAGAGTGAAAGCAAGAATAAAACAGAATATGTAGAAGAACACCCTAGGAATTTATCACTTTCGAATAAGAAACATATGTCATCTGGATATAATGTTAAGAGTACTGTTTCGAGTACATGTAATGACTCTGTTTGTTTAATGTACGAGAAACCTTAGCCTGAAAATGTTTGTGATGATATTGTTTCAAATAATGTGCATGTGAATAATAAGCCTGAACAGTAAGATGTTCCTTCAGGAACTAGTGCTAAGACTAGATATATTCAAAGACTTATTGAAAAATCTAGGTTAACCACTAGTCGAATATTGCTTAGGAACTATCTTAAGTTTTGCACTTGGATACCAACGGGTAGAGAATTCACTTTAATAAGCGGTAAATTAATGGCTCCAAAAGAACCAGTAAAAACTGTCTATGAATGTGATTCGTCTGTTACCCCTAACCCAATGGAACCAAATGATAAACGGTTTCCAAATGCAAAATCATCTGTTATTTGCAGGTTATCGAAATATGTATTTGGATCGTCGACTCAGGTTGCTCCAAGCACATGATCGGGAATCTGAAGCTGCTGATCAACTTTGTATGGAAGTTCATGGGAACTGTTCGGTTTGGAAATGATCATGTAGCTGCTATTCTGGGTTATGGAGATCTTCAGTTTGGGAATTTATTAATCACTCGAGTTTACTATGTCAAAGGGTTGGGACACAATCTGTTTTCAGTCGGACAGTTTTGCGATGCAGATTTAGAGGTTGCATTTAGGAGAAATACTTGCTTCGTTAGGAACTTGATTGGAGATGATCTATTAACCAGAAATCGTGGCACCAATCTCTATGCTATCGACATTAATCAAATGGCCTCTTCATCACCAATTTGTCTCATGACAAGAGCTTGCGAAACTAAGTCCTGGTTGTGGCACAGATGTTTATCCCATCTCAACTTCGACACCTTAACAAAACTAGCCAAAGACAACATCGTCACCGGTCTCCCAAAGTTCAAATACACCAAAGATCACTTATGTCCATCCTGTGAGCAAGGCAAAAGAAAAAGAGCAACTTATAAACCTAAAACCGTTCCAAGTTCGGTTGATAAGTTACATCTATTGTATATGGACTTATGTGGCCCAATGAGAGTTGAAAGCATTAATGGAAAGAAGTATATTCTTGTTATTGTCGATGACTATTCAAGATATACATGGGTAAAGTTTTTGAGGTCTAAAGACGAAGCACCAGGCATCATCATCACCTTTCTGAAGCGAATTCAAGTCCTACTTCAAGCTCCAGTAAGGATCGTAAGAATAGATAATTGCACGGAATTCACTAATCAGGAGTTAAGAACATATTTTGAAAATACTGGAATTACTCACCAAACATCAGTTGTTACAACTCCACAGTAGAATGGGGTAGTTGAAAGAAGAAATAGAACTCTTGTGGAAGCTGCTCGCACAATGCTGATTTATTCCAGTGCGTCGTTATTCTTATGGGCTGATGCTGTTGCCACTGCATGTTTCACTCAGAACCGATCCCTTATCCATCCAAGATTCAATAAAACCCCATACGAATTAGTGAACAACAGAAAACCCGAAATCTCTTACCTTCATGTATTTGGCGCTCTGTGCTATCCTATGAACGACAGAGAAGATCTGGGGAAACTGAAAGCTAAGGGTGATATTGGAATCTTCATTGGTTATTCAGAAAACTCGAGGGCATTCAGGGTGTATAATCGTCGAACTAAAAGGATAATGGAGACGATGAATGTGAAATTTGACGAGATTTCACAGATGGCTTTTGAGAGACTCGCTCTAGAACCCGCGCTTAATCCGATGGCTTCTAATCATACCTGATGCGTGCGCGGTGTCTTAGTATAGTTTTAGCACGTTTAGATGCCTACTCAAGTTTTAAATTTATATTTAGCCGACTTATCAATAACACACACACTTAACGAGCAGTGTACCCGGTCAGTATGAATATAATGGTAAGTAGAGTGTCGATCACTAAGAGTGGAACGTATTATCTCGTTATTCTAATCAGTATTTTAATATCCTAACGCAAGGGGGTTTCAGCCTGAGAGACTGGCACGGTTTTGTTTACAATTAATAATAAAATAAACTAATAGGCACGAATCAGCAAGTAGCACACACGTACACAGATAAATACTCGAGACAATAAGAGGGTTGTCCTTATGATTAAGTAGTTTGTCACTTGTTTTATTGATAGCTTTATATGAAGTGTATGTAGTTAATCCTTTCTCGTTGGTCCTAAGCTTATCGGCGAGTAAACCCTTAATGACGACTTATGTCTAAAAGTTATTCCTAAGTGATCAATTTAGTAATAACCGTGGGAGTGCAACCTTTCCGTTGCCACATTACACAAGCCACTAATAAACACAGAGGTGGTCAATGCACTAATAAGTAGTAACCAAAGACATCAACATATAAACTTTAATCGATGGGAAAGCAATTTTAAGGGGAGTTGAAGTGAATGATAACATTAGCACAAGCCTATCAATCCTGATGAATTAAAGTTTGCTAACACAATAAAACAAAACTACTTAATGAATTTAAACACATGCAGCACCTTCTTACAGCTCTTGTATCTTTGTTTGGTGTGTCTTGTGCTGCCTCCTTAACTGAATTCGTCCTAGGGTTCTGCTGTTCGGTCTTCTGTTTAAACTTTTTTGAACTCCTCGAACTCTTTAATTCGTCTGGTCTACGGGGTATTTATAGTTTCTGTCTGAGGGAAGATGCGGCGCATCTACTAAGTAGATGCGGCGTATTGACTTAACTTCGCGTGGGGTCAAAGATTATAATATTCAGGAATATTCGTACACCGCCAGAAGATGCGGCGTAACTCCATAATTAGATGCGGCGCATGTCCTCTTGTATCTTGGATCGTATCTGGTGATATCTTGATAGAGATGCGGCGCATGTCATGAGTGAGATGCGGCGCATCTGGAGCAGATTTGTCTTGATCTTGTCTATTTCAGTAGACTCTTCACATTATGCATGTTTTGCTCCATAATTAGTCCAAAATCGCTAAGTTTCACCAAATGCTTGTTTTTACCTGAGAATTACAAAAGTAAACGATTAAGTATCAATCCTCATACATAATATAGTAAAACAAGTCAAATTATTAGGATAAATGATAGTAATAAAATGTACTTATTTGAGTTCATCAAATATCCCCCCACTTGAACTTTACTTGTCCCCAAGTAAACCTTAGAATTAATCTTATGAAAATGTATCCTAAAAGATGTTAGGATTTATTTTTATATTAAAGCATGTATTCGTTTATTTCATAATCACACAACTAAACACTTAACGAATTAGAAGTATAATAAAATATCTTGATAAAAGCAAATCTAATCGTTTAACTGTCCAGTCGCGACGAATATTCTATCATAGGCTTGGCAAGTATACACATCTCCCCCACTAAAGCTAAGGAATAACAAGTCTAAAGCGGTAAAAAAGGGTTTTTAGGCTTAAGGGTTAATTATTCTTAAACACTATCGATCTCAAATTCCAGAAAAGGCGACAAAATCACAAATACATGATCGAATCCACGAACACGATACTTGCAATTGCTCAAATCCTTAACTCGAATAGGCTAAAGATAGGTCCAAACTTCACCAATAATAATATATCAAAAAGGGCGACAAAATCATAAATACATAGCCGAATCCACGACTACGATACTTAAGATTGCTCAAATCCCTAATCTCAATAAATCAAAGGTTTGGTTGGATAAAGAATAATACAGGGTATGGATAATATTTGGGATATAAATTGGTGTAAAATGAAAAATAAACAAAACAAAACAAATAAATTAAAATCCTAAGTGTGGTTAATCACTATCCCAACCATCCCATGAATAAGACTCATATCATTGAATAACTCACGCTTTAACACTTGAAACACACGCTTTAGGTAGACACGAATTATACTCAACAAGATCTTAATCAAAGAATAAACCTTAATTGGCGTTCCCATAACTGCCAATTCCCATTCAATCCATAGATATAATACAACAAATAGTGGTGATATCGACCACTTACATAACTTTACATAAGTTGGTTTAACAAACATCCAACTCTCTCTTTTTCTTTTTCTTTTTCTTTTCTCATTTTTTTTTTTTTAATTGAAACATAGATGTGTAAAATTTCACCACATCACTATAACTTTCTTTCCGGATAATTTTTCCATACTTTTCATGACTTCAGAAATAACGGTAATAGTGAAAGTAGTAAACACACGAAAAATAAACTCAAAGATATACAATATTTACTTTCACTCCAATTGCATTGTGCAATTTCCCGACCTAACCAAAGATAATGAATTACGCACGCGAACACAGGTAATGTAAGGAAACACACTTTGCCTATAGCAATTAACCAACCACGGACTTTAATCTACAGGGTAGGCTAAGGTGTAAGGGTGTAACGAAACATTTTAAAACCTAGGTGTATGAAACGAAAGGAATGGCTCTGAGTGTTTTTCTAGGGGTATCTTACTCTAAATATGAGAGTAACAAAAGGGTTTATACGGGGGTTAACTAACCAGTGTAGTTAGCTAATATAACATGACATATAATAGGCTATTTGGGTGTAATCCTAGAAATTTACCAATTTAGACAAGTCATTCCAATTATATAAAATAATACTTATTATGGTGGTCTCGAATAGTATACAAGCCAAGTTCTAAAGTTTACAAGTCACCGGCACACTCATAGATTTGTGAATTTTGAAAAATCACAATTTTTTGAAAATAACGTCATGTGTGCAGCTATGCAACTTAGATCTTAAACAAAAACATGCTAAAATTTTTTTAAATTTTGATATATTAAGCACATTTTAAGCACATTTTAAGCATAATTTTTGAAAAAGTTTAGATGGATCCTATGTTCTAATTCTCCAATCCCCCCACTTAAGTTAAACAACGTCCTCGTTGTTTGTTTAAAAGGTTAAAAACTGGAAAGTAAAAGAATTAGAACAGAAAAACTCCCCTGAGATTTGCTCGGTATGATCCTCCATTAGTATAAGAGCAAAAATCAACTTCTTGTGGATTAGAACGTTAAAGCTTCATACTTGATGTATCCACAGGAAATCCAGGAAACTATAATACCACCAATACTTTAAAACACACCTAAGGTAAGAAAGGTTCAAACTTGCGTAATACATTAGTAGTTAGATAAAATAAAACGTAAAAATAAAAACTGAAAATCATCAGGTCAGTCGATGCGCCGTATCTTATGGGAGAAGATACGCCGTATCGAGCCTGGAATAAATACGGATCAGAATAATAGATGCGCCGCATCCTTAACCAGGGATGCGCCGCATTAAAATAAACTGATAAATAGTTTTAAAGTCGAAAAAAAAAAATGAAAAATGCAGAAAAATAAAATAAGATATGACCATTGCAGGAGATGCGTCGCATCTCAGGAATGAGATGCGCCGTATCTTCATGCGGGTCTGACTGACTCGACACAAAAACAGAATAATAAAAATTCTCCGGGTTGTCTCCCGGCCAGCACTTGTCTTTATTCCAGAGTCTTCAAGTTAGACTCACGTTCAGCTCTTTAATATCGATCATTTATTCCAACATTACCACATAGGATCCATCTAGCGACTAATTCGTCACGTATATATTCAGGTCCCAAATTCAAAACTCCTTTATAGAATCCTTCCATCATTTGATACGGGTACTCAATTCCTCTCTTCATGTCATCATTACTAATAAAAAGGAATGGAGAGAATTTGTAGCAGACCCTATTAGTAGCATGTTTAAATCCAGGGTGAGTTCGGGGCATCATATAAGTGATAACGTCGCTTCCACATTGAAAGGTGATCTTTCCTTCAAATCGTTTCGCATTAATAGTGATCTCCCTACAGAATGGTTTTCCAACAATCACGTCGCCCATACTGCTGTCACGATAGGCATTCATGTCTTCAACAACAGCGAACTCAGTAACAATAGTAAAGCGTCCAACGAAGATCGGGACATTAATGAAGGCTCCAACTACATTCTTTCCCCTACACTCCACTTTATTTCTCATAATAGAATTGTAAAAGCTTCTTGACATAACATTGATCGGTAAAATAGGAAAGAAATTGGCGTCAATACACTTGTATCCAATCATGCATGGGAATTGCAAATTGTAAGCACAATTGGCGTGGATCCTTCTACCATAATCCCAAGAACCATCATATCCCTCAAATTCATTGTAATTCCTAGTATTAATAACGTTGACTTTTGGACTATCCACAATTTCTCCTTCTTCTAACTCAGATTCCGCATCATCCATGAACAGGTCATTGGATTCCAACGGTCCATTAAGGTCATTAAGTTCAATGTAGTCTCCATCGTAACGTTCGAGTGATTTATCATGCACTAATACTTCATTCATAAAATTGGCTTCGAAGTCGAAGTCAATCAGTTCTCCGTATCCTTCCATTTTCCTTCTGAAATAATCACGAAAGCATCAGTAGGGTATGCCCAAGAAAGTAATATATCAGAAAATTAATCAACGAAAACGGAATACGAAAAATTAAAGTTACTGATATCTGCAGACGATGCGCCGTATCCAAAAAGTTGGATACGCCGTATCTTAATACGTTAAAATTTTATCAGACTTTATACAGAAAATAGATACGCCGCTTAGAATTTTGAATGCGCCGTATCGAATTAATTAATCAAAAATCGATATTTAAAAATTAAATGCGTCGTATTAACGAAAGTTAATGCGCCGTATTTTCGTTACGTTTCAAAATACAAGATTTTTGATTCAGTAAGATGCGCCGTA
Organism: Artemisia tridentata subsp. tridentata; assembly: GCA_021014915.2. Taxonomy (NCBI): domain Eukaryota; kingdom Viridiplantae; phylum Streptophyta; class Magnoliopsida; order Asterales; family Asteraceae; genus Artemisia; species Artemisia tridentata. The sequence continues at coordinate 15,092,592 of CP139506.1, read as the reverse complement.
TCGAAAGAAATCGATACGTCGTATCTGTTTAATAATTCGCAAACTGTTTTTAATTAAAATAATAGATACGCCGTATCTACGAAAGCAGATGCGTCGTATGACGTTAACGTTTAGAATTTTTTTTTTATCAAAAACAGATACGCCGTATCCGCAAAAGCAGATGCGTCGTATTACTTTATCGCTTAGAAAAAAAAATTTCTTATTAAAAACAGATACGCCGTATCTTGGGGAAAAGATGCGTCGTATCGAATTAATTAAACGCGTTGTATTTTATAAAAATTAAACGCAATACGCCGTATCTGAGAGATCAGATGCGCCGTATCGTTTGATTTAGCACAGTACAACGATAGCAGAACAGAAAAATACGAAAAATAAAAACAAATAAAACACACAAACAAAAATAAACACTCAAAAATAAAAGAAAACAATTAACACACAATACAACAAATATGCAAAATAATACAATGATGCAATTAATCTAATAAAAAGAAAAACCTAATTAAAATACTAATCAAATTAACAGATAATAACAATTCACTCCCCGGCAGCGGCGCCAAAAACTTGATGCGTGCGCGGTGTCGTAGTATAGTTTTAGCACGTTTAGATGCCTACTCAAGTTTTAAATTTATATTTAGCCGACTTATCAATAACACACACACTTAACGAGCAGTGTACCCGGTCAGTATGAATATAATGGTAAGTAGAGTGTCGATCACTAAGAGTGGAACGTATTATCTCGTTATTCTAATCAGTATTTTAATATCCTAACGCAAGGGGGTTTCAGCCTGAGAGACTGGCACGGTTTTGTTTGCAATTAATAATAAAATAAACTAATAGGCACGAATCAGCAAGTAGCACACACGTACACAGATAAATACTTGAGACAATAAGAGGGCTGTCCTTATGATTAAGTAGTTTGTCACTTGTTTTATTGATAGCTTTATATGAAGTGTATGTAGTTAATCCTTTCTCGTTGGTCCTAAGCTTATCGGCGAGTAAACCCTTAATGACGACTTATGTCTAAAAGTTATTCCTAAGTGATCAATTTAGTAATAACCGTGGGAGTGCAACCTTTCCGTTGCCACATTACACAAGCCACTAATAAACACAGAGGTGGTCAATGCACTAATAAGTAGTAACCAAAGACATCAACATATAAACTTTAATCGATGGGAAAGCAATTTTAAGGGGAGTTGAAGTGAATGATAACATTAGCACAAGCCCATCAATCCTGATGAATTAAAGTTTGCTAACACAATAAAACAAAACTACTTAATGAATTTAAACACATGTAGCACCTTCTTACAGCTCTTGTATCTTTGTTTGGTGTGTCTTGTGCTGCCTCCTTAACTGAATTCGTCCTAGGGTTCTGCTGTTCGGTCTTCTGTTTAAACTTTTTTGAACTCCTCGAACTCTTTAATTCGTCTGGTCTACGGGGTATTTATAGTTTCTGTCTGAGGGAAGATGCGGCGCATCTACTAAGTAGATGCGGCGCATTGACTTAACTTCGCGTGGGGTCCAAGATTATAATATTCAGGAATATTCGTACACCGCCAGAAGATGCGGCGTAACTCCATAATTAGATGCGGTGCATGTCCTCTTGTATCTTGGATCGTATCTGGTGATATCTTGATAGAGATGCGGCGCATGTCATGAGTGAGATGCGGCGCATCTGGAGCAGATTAGTCTTGATCTTGTCCATTTCAGTAGACTCTTCACATTATGCATGTTTTGCTCCATAATCAGTCCAAAATCGCTAAGTTTCACCAAATGCTTGTTTTTACCTGAGAATTACAAAAGTAAACGATTAAGTATCAATCCTCATACATAATATAGTAAAACAAGTCAAATTATTAGGATAAATGATAGTAATAAAATGTACTTATTTGAGTTCATCAATACCAGATTAGGACCCGCACCAAACAGTCAAACTTCAGGACATATTAGTTTAGGACTCATACCACAAGGAGCTCAGTTAACTACTACTGACAAACCAATAAATCAAGAACTGGACACGTTCTTCGAGTATATGTATGATGAATTCTATGGTGGAGCTTCGACAAATGCATCTCAACAATGTTCTGCTGCACCCGCTCAAAATCATCAACCACCACCGCAAGATGCATCAACAACATTCGAAGCTGACGCACCAACTCCCTCAACGTCATCAACATCAACTCCAGCAACTCTAGTAATTGAGATTGTCTTACCAAGAGTTGATGAGCAAACCCAAACGACACCAATTCAAGAAGAACCACAACAAAACGATGCTGTGTTCGAAGAAGAACCATTTGAAAACCCATTTGCAACGGAATCTGCTGCATCATCTTCACGGTTACATGAACCAACTAACACATATTCGTCAAACCCAAGGTACCCTTCTACGTTGCAGTGGACAAAAGACCATCCAATAGAACAAGTCATTGGTGAACCCTCACGGCCAGTTCAGACAAGAAAACAGCTCGCCACCGATTCTGATATGTGCATCTATGTCTGCTCAGTCAGTCTAAAAGAACCAAAGAACATTTGGGAAGCGATGGCAGACAATGCTTGGATTGAAGCAATGCAGGAAGAACTTCTCCAATATCAATTATATGACACTTGGGATTTAGTACCGAGACCAATCGACAAACTCGTCATTGATCATAAGTGGTTATGGAAGAACAAAAGGATGAAGAGAAGACTGTAATTCGCAGCAAAACTCGTCTCATGGCTAAGGGATTTAGATAGTAAGTAGGGATAGATTTCGGTGAGTCATTCGCGCCAGTAGCAAGGCTTGAGGCAGTCAGGATTTTCTTAGCATATGTAGCTCATAAAAACATCACGGTCTATCAGATGGATATCAAGACAGCATTCTTGAATGGAACTCTGAAAGAAGAGGTGTACGTGAGTCAGCCAGATGGATTCGTTGACAAAGATCATCCCGACTACGTCTACAAGCTTAAGAAGGTATCTATGGTTTGAAACAAGCCCCACGGGCGTGGTATGACAAATTATCATCTTTCTTACTTCAAAATAATTTCATAAAAGGAACAATTGACCCGGCCTTGTTTACTATTGAGATTTTAAAGAAACATGGAATGGAAAATTGTGACTATTGAGATTTTAAAGAAACATGGAATGGAAAATTGTGACTCTGTTGGTACACCAATGGTCACTTCACCCAAAATAGGAGCTGATTTATATGGGAAACCCATGGATCCGAAGAAATATCGGAGCATGATTGGTTCTCTCATGTACTTAACTGCTAGTCGACCCGATATACATTTTGCTGTCAGTTTATTAGCACGGTTTCAGGCAAGGCCTACCGAACTTCACCTCTAAGTGGTTAAATGGATCTTCCAGTACCTACGAAGAACCATTAATATGGGACTTTGGTATCCGAAGGATTCGTAGTTTACACTAACAGCATTTTCAGATGCCGACCATGCTGGTTGCCAAGTTACAGCAAAAAGTACATTCGGGGGAGCACAATTTTTGGGAGAAAAGCAAGTAGACTGGTCATCATGGAAACAAGACTGCACTACATTATCAACCATAGAAGCTGAGTATGTGTCTCTATCTGCGTGTTGTGCCCAAGTTCTATGGATGCGGACACAGCTCACAGATTATGGCTTCTCTTTCGATCGCATTCCTCTCTATTGTGACTCGAAAAGTGCCATAGCCATTTCGTGCAATCCAGTGCAACACTCGAAGACCAAGCATATTAGAGTCCGCTATCACTTCATAAAGGAACACGTTGAAGAGGGTACTGTTGAATTATTTTTCGTGAAGACTGAATACCAACTTGCCGATCTATTTACTAAAGCCCTTCCAAAAGAGAGGTTTGATAACTTAGTTCGACAAATTGGCATGCGAAATCTAACTCCCGAAGAGTTAGAAAGTCTTCTCGAAACTTCTTGAAATTTTCTCTCAAACGCTTCGCTGTAAATATTTTTTGAAAAAACAAAATACAAAATTTGAAAAACAAACAAAAAGAAAATACAAAATTTGAAAAACCCACAAAAACGAAATACAAAAATAGAAAAATCTCAAAAATACAAAAACAATATAAAAACAAAAAGCCAAAAATATTCTTCTCACGACATGTCTCTCGTATAATCGATATTCTGTACGTATCTAGAAATGTCATTCAACAATAATACGGACATGTACAGATGCTTGAGCGAGAGTTCGTTTAAATTTTTTCTAAAACATGTCGTTTCTAAAAATTTCTTCACTATGGCTTTCGTATATTTTAGTACGAAACCCGCACTTAAATGACGGCTTTCGTATACTTCGGTACAAAACCCGCGCTACATTGATGACTTCTGATTATTTCAAATCAGGACTCGCAATGTTAATGGCAGATTAAAAATTCCTAAGCACATGATCAAAAATTTTCAAAAATATTTTTCAAAATCTTTCTCCAAATTCTGTGCTGAAGATTTTTCAAAAATAAAACTCCCTCTATACCCTTAAATGATTTTAAACTCAAATGTTTAAAAATATGCTTTATCTAAGGGGGAGTATAAAATGAAAAACAAAATATTCCAAAATCATGCTAAAATGATCCGTCTATCTCTCTAAAAAGCCTTCATTTTAATCAGTTGATATCAAAAATATCACTGCATGCTATTTTTGAAGGGGAAAAGACGTGATTAAAATATGATCAAAAGTTTAAAGATCTTGGATTGAATCTCAAAAGAGCTCTACAAAAAGACTCCACATGAACCCTCTAATTGACGAAAGCTAAATGTCCGTAATCGAAAAGACTTGTCCAGGACGGGTAATAATTTCAAGCTGGTTATCCAGTGATGTAAACGTGTCTCGCAAAGGACTTGTCTGAGTAGAATGTACCAATTCGAGAGATTCACTTTTGATATGACCGGGACGGGTAATAATTTCAAGCTAGTCTAACTAGTGATGTAAACGTGTCTCGCGAAGGTCATATTAATTGAAAATCGATCAATTCAAAATGTGCAAACTCTACCCAACATGTGCAAATTTATCTTAAAAATGCATGAGCACATGTGAAGGGGGAGTATTTCAGAAAATGCAAAACTCTTGAAGTGTTAACTAAATGTGTTTTACTCATAAACACTTTGAGAGATTTTCACAAAAAGGTTTTATGGCAAGTGATCAATAAATCTAGGATAATCATCGAGTAATAAGGTGATTATGGTTAGATTTATGTCCTATGATCCGCTAGAGCCGGAGGGATCTACCCAATGACAATTCCAATAGATTAGAATTAGAAGTCTTTAGGTAAGATTGCAAAAAGGAGTAAATGAGAAAGGGAAAGAAGGGGTTGAAGAATTAAAAAGAAAAGTTTAATGAAAGGGTGAAAAGTCATAGCCCTCCATGAAAACTTAGGGCAGAAACCGGGTCAATACATCTGCTATCAGTTATCACAAAGTTGATACTAATATTGAAGACAAGACGTCATGGACCCAGTGATGCGCTGCACCACCCCTCCTAGCCACTCAGATATCTCGTAAAAGATATTTGTTTCATTTCTCACGGAGAAACACTGCATAGTCTATCGGCCTCTCATTCCAATATGTGTTGATATTGAAAAAGGTGGCACTCTCCTCCATGCCTCCGACTACTAAAAACCAAAACGCACAATTGAGTTTAGGGCCATGAGATTCATCAAAAATCTCTTAGGAACACTCTCCATAAGAATACCCTTGTGTTCACCAAAAAGGACACAAGGTGTACAAGAGTCTTAATGAGATCTTCGGATCTTGCCATTTATATCATGATGGTTACTATGCTTCAAATGGTCTACAGTCGTGGGGTGATCTCCAGCGACTCACTGAATCGTGGGTGCACTTCGGTGTGTCTGTGTAACCCCTTTCGGGGGTATCCGATTCAGAACGGCCTTGGTACAGATTAGAGAAAGTTTTCACAATAGGCTGTTAACAATCTCAAAATCTGAACCTATAAGCGCTGGATGATTTATTGCTAACTATTTTATGCAGGTACTAACAAAAGTCCATCAACCATAATCAGATATATCAATCACCTTCACCTCCACATACTCATACTTATGAAGATCATCCTCAACAAAGCTTAAGTGTAAAAGTTCAAGACAAAAGGATCAAGTTAAAGACAAAGTGTAACGACAAAGTCAAAAAGCTAATCAAGATGTCCAGAACGAGTTCATATATCAAATGAGGAAAGAATAAGGGGAGATTGTTAGCATAAGTATAAAGTCCAAGATGTATGAGTATGTTGGAGGACACGACGCATAAACACAAGAAGATGTTGATCAAGGCAAGAACAACCACAAAGACGATTCTTTGAAGATCACATAGCATGAAGGAATGATGAATGAAGACTGTAACGATCAAAAATACTATTCAGGAGGTCGGGGAAACTCAAAATAAAGGTTAAACATGGTATTATTAGATTAATGAATGGGGGAGGTGTGTGTGTTTTCTAGAGAGAGAAAGTAGAGAAAACACACACACCTCCAAAGTTACAATGAGAATCCCACCCTCCTAGTTGAGACTAGGAGGGTATTTATACTATTTTACAAGCCTAACTTTACACTAATGGCAAAACTAGACCTTGTACTTAATTACTATTGCAATTCCCGAGTATAACATAACTTTAAAGGCTAACAATCTCTCCCCAAAGTGATGTTATACGGGAATTGCTTACAACGTTCCCTACAAATAAAATTAAATACAAAACATAAGCGCAGCAGCTTTGAGAATGGTCTTCAAACTTCATTACATCATTCAGCTTGCAGAATCTTCTCAGCTGTCATTTCTTTACTTGCAGAAGAACAATGTGAGCAAATCTAATTAGGGTAAGGATATTGGTGATTAAATCTAACTTTTCACTCTCCCCTGATTAGTGCTCTCCCCCAAACTGACAACCTTTCTGATAAATGCCCTGAATTCTGAAGAATTCTTTTGATAAATGAATGCCCTGAATTCTGAAAAAGTTTTTAGATAATTAAATGCATTCCGTCTTTAGTCTTCTAACACGCAGCGGATACCGTCTTTAATCTTCTAACATGCAGTGGAAAATGTAGAACAGACTGTAGACTTGACCTTCTTCAAGATTGTTCATTTGGGGGAACATAGTATCAACATCTTCATCTCACCAAATGCATCACAGTTATCTTTCATATGAGAAATCAGCCCATAATGTACACATGAAATGATAACACCAAAGTAACAAGTTGTCCCATATCGTTGGTCACGGGTGACTTGTTTAACGATTTCTCTCCCCCGAAGTTGAAACCGTAGCACTAGAATCAATTAAAATCCGAAAATGCACTTTTCTTTCTCCAGGATAGTTCCATCATCAAGGGATATTACACATTTCTCTCCCCTGCTGGTTACAATTTATCGGAATCAGCATAATGGTGTGTACGTGGAGTATTAACTAGAATCATTTTTATCATTAACCATATAGCCTGTGAGAAGATGTAGATAAACCCAATCTACTAATAATACCATTTATAATGTCTAACTCTTTATCAACCCCCTGTATAAAAAACAACGGCTTTTTGTAGTGACTGCTGATGGAGAAATCCCACTATGACGAACTTGAGACTGAAGTAAAATAACCCAAAATTGTGACTTAAACTTGCACTATTGTTGATTAAGAACCTATACTGAGCACTACAACGTAACTCCTTAAAGTATAGGTCGTTTCATATACCCATCCAACCTTCCTTAACTGTATATGAACTCATCTTGAATTATCCACAGCTTTTTGTGACACTTGAGCACTACAACGTAACTCCTTTAAAGTGATAGCTATACTCTGTGAGCATAACAACATAACTCCTTACGTCAGGTATAACTAGACAAATCAAGTCTTAATCATTCTATACTCTGTTGAGCCCGTCAGCTCAAACAAGGATCTCGAAGAATCATGCATCCAACGAACCCCGATATCTTCAATATACTAAGTACACGTACCCGTGATATTCCACTTCAACTTCAAATAAGTAATAATGAATCATCATTGTAGTCACAGTTGATAAAATTCAAAATTTAGCCATTGTCATTTAATTGTGAATCTTAATCAGGATCTTTTAAGCTATACGTGGTGTTTTGAAGGATGTAGGCCAATAATATTTTTTGTGATTTTGGTGTGGTGAGTTTCAAATATGCCATAAAATGCAATTCTAATGATACTATGAAAATTTGAGTTTTAGAAATTTTTACGCCAAATTTTACCTAAAATTTTGAATTTTGACCTAAAAATTTTAATTTTGGGCCAAAATTTTCATCGTTACACCATAATTTGAATTTAGCGTAAAAATTGACCGTTTAGTCATTCGGATTTTTTTTTTAATTTATTTATTTTCACATACTCGGTCATCTCACAAACTCGGTTATCTTGACAAACTCAGTTATAAAGAAAGTCGATAGGTACAAAGTCGGCAAAATCTAGAAAGTCGAGAAAACTAGAAACTCGAGCAAACCTAGAAACTCGAGCAACCCAGAAACTCGAGCAAACCTAGAAACTCGAGCAACCCAGAAACTCGAGCAAACCCAGAAACTCGAGCAAACCTAGAGAAACTCGACTAACTTGTCCAGAAACTCGAGTACTATGTAGAACTCGACTTAACCTTGAGAAACTGGACTAACTTGTCAAGAAACTCGAGCAAACCTAGAGAAACTCGACTAACTTGTCCAGAAACTCGAGTACTATGCAGAAACTCGACTTAACCTTGAGAAACTCGACTAACTTGTCAAGAAACTCGGCTAATTTGTCCAGAAACTCGAGTACTATGCAGAAACTCGACTTAACCTAGAGAAACTCGACTAACTTGTCAAGAAACTCGAGGAAGTTTGAGAAACTCGGCTAATTTGTCCAGAAACTCGATGGAACCGTGTCTGATGAACATTACCGATCAAAACACACCTCAAATCACATTTTTTCACCTCAAAACCCCACGATTTGCCCCTGGTTATCTCTGATGCCAATTGTAACGATCAAAAACACTATTCAGGAGGTCGGGGAAACTCAAAATAAAGGTTAAACATGGTATTATTAGATTAATGAATGGGGGAGGTGTGTGTGTTTTCTAGAGAGAGAAAGTAGAGAAACCACATACACCTCCAGAGTTACAATGAGAATCCCACCCTCCAAGTTGAGACTAGGAGGGTATTTATACTATTTTACAAGCCTAACTTTACACTAATGGAAAAACTAGACCTTGTACTTAATTACTGTTGCAATTCCCGAGTATAACATAACTTTAAAGGCTAACAAAGACTATTCTACATCGACACACAAAGTTCAAGACATTAAAGAAAAAGACCTATCACCGGGAGCATCATTGAAATGACCATCCCTTAGGGGGAGATTGTTAGCATTTAAATTATTATGTAAAGTGATGGTCATTTCCTCTAATAGAACTTTGTGTATATGTCAAGTTAGTATAGCTAGTCAAGGACTTGGTTGGACTAAAATGTCTAAGTAGTATGTAGTACATGTAAATCTAGGAAATGTGGACAAAGTCCAACCCATGTATCAAAGCCCACCATAGCCTCTAGGGCGCCGGCCATTGTGCCTATTTAAACACACTCTCACCCCCATTTCATGTGTGCCTCATAGTGTTGTGTAGGTGAGAGTGTGTAGTGTGTGTTTCATGTTTAGTTCTCTCATTGTTTCATTAATATACATTCGGTATAAAATATAAACATCACCACGCCACATCTTCTTCTCATCTATATTCCTTTCTGTTGAGTGTCACGTTATTTAGAGTAGTATAGTTGTAGTGATAAAGGTTAGATTTCTAGTCATAACAATAGCGGTGAAGAAAATGAGAAGAAGCCCAAGGACGAGGGAAGGGAAGAGAAAGACTTTTTTCTACGGCGAGGTAGAAACAAATCACTAAAATTAAAATTGCATGAACTCGAAATGCAAGTTTTGGAACTAAAGGATCAAGTCAAAAGACTTGAGAAAAATAAAGAAGTAGACGTAGGATGTAAGTCATGCATAAATCTTCTAGTAGAAAATGAACAACTCAAATAAAATGCATTTAGGATCATTAAGTTTGAAAAATGAACAAAGATCCTTAATGTTATACTTGAAAACGTTAAGCACGGTCAATATACTCAAGTGGGCTTAGGATTTGACTCAAATAAAGCTTCAACAAGTAAAACGAAACAAGTAGAATCTGTCAGACTCACAGGTTCTGTCAACACAACAGACGGCACCACTAAATGCATAGACGGCACCATTAAAGTTGATGGTACCGTGGTACCGTGTGCTACTGGAGACAGAACTGAGTCAAATTTGAAAAATAATTCAAGTCCTAAACCAAGTCACATAGTTGTAAATGGTACCAAAGTATCTATTGCTAGTATAAAGGAAGCCAAAAGCTTTTACAAACCTGTGTCAAACCCCAGGCCTGTCTTTGTAAAACGAGACACTAGGTCTAAGGCTCCTCTACCTAGAAAAACAAATATTCCTAAACCTCGGTCAAGAACTCCTCTACCGAGACGTAACTCTAGAAGACAAAGTTATCCAAGTAACTATCCCGTGACTTGGAATGACCATCAACTACAAAGTTACTTACCATGAGAAATTTGACCGACCGAATTTTTACAGCCGATTGTGCTTAGTTTTGCATGTTAACAGTTTGTGACAGCTGGTGAAATGAATGACTTTTGATTGAGAATATACTATAACTAGTCAAAGTTTCTATAGCAATTATTGGTGATAAACAGTTTGTGACAGCTGGTGAAATGAATGACTTTTCATTGAGAATATACTATAACTAGTCAAAGTTTCTATAGCAATTATTGGTGATAAAGACTTTGAAGAAAACTTGGGAGCGGGAAGACTAGACTTATATTGCATTATAGCTTTATTTTAAGGGATAACGGTCCAAGATGTCTATTAGATAACCTTAAACAATATAGAAATTGAAGAAACTTACAAAGACTCATTAGTCCACCAATAAGGTCCAAGATTTATAGTCCATCAAGATTTCTGACATAAAGCTGTTTTGTTTTTCGTCCACCATGCATATGTTTGATTATAAAAGGGTGGGGTTATACAGACGGTCCCTACAATTTTTATCCAACGGGGTCTAATTTTTTAGGGTGTACTTTTTGCATTATTTTACTGTTTTGTCGTTTTGTTGTTGTTGCTTTTTTTTTTTTTTTTTTTTTTTTTTTTTTTTTTTTTTTTTTTTTTTGTAATGTTAATGTTTTGTATAATGTTTTGTGTATTGTTTAATTGAATATTAACGTCTAATGTGTTTTTATTTAATTAACAGCGGTTACAAAAGCACGTTAAACATTACCACATTAAACAACTACAACAACAACTGTTATTATTCAATTAAACAACAACATTAACACATTATTTAAAAAATAACAACTTCTACTACATATGAAGATTATTCATTTCATTTAAAAGATCATGAAGCCTTGCACTCGACTGACAAGCGTGATCCTCAGGATTCCTTGCCAATTCTAACTCCATCTCCAGCGTCTTTATTCTTGTCATCAACAGCTTGTTTCTTTCTTCAAGCTGGTCAATCTTATTAGCTTTAGCAACGCAGTCTGAGCACTGCGTTGAAGAAGAGGCTCGACTAAAGTGCCTCTTTTGAAACTCATCCTTCCACATAAAGTACCGACAACCATAGTCATCTGTTCCTGGCTGTTACATGTTAAGAAAATAATAAGAAATGTATTATTAACAAACAAATAATTTACATAACTAAGCAAACGTATGATTACTTACCACTGAAAGAGGACATGCGTAATACGGTCGCCCGTAACTACCTTCTTTACGGGATATCCTCTCTATAATGAATCCGTTCTTACAGCGACACATGTAAGGATTATTTTGTTCCATCTGGCCAAATAATTAATTCAAATGATACAAACAGTTATTTACAACATAAACATAAATAAGTAATGTATTGTTAATTTAAACAATACAAGAATAAAGTCAACCACAGAGGAAAACGAATAATCGGATAGGAAGACTAAGCTTGTTATATATATACATCAAAAGATAGAGTGTTCACAAAATTACAAGCTCGTCAATAGTTATTTCGAAACTAATTTTTTTTTTATTTCGAAATTAATTTTTTTTTCATTATTGTTAATATATTTTTTTTTAGTTAACTCTAATATATAAAAATAATACGGAGTACTACGTAATAAGGATTGCCTTTGAAGAAATGAAATGAAAACAAAAAAAAACTGTCACTCTCACACTCTCACTGACGCATAGGAAGAAAAAAAAAAGAAAGAAAGAAAAGGCAAGGGCACGTGGGTTTGGTTAGTATGCCTGACACTCTACTTTTGTCTTTTACCATAAAATAAGTAGGGGTTTGCAGCCCTATGCCCATAGAGCCCGTCCGGTTAACACATCCCTTATAAAATGCCTGACTTAAAAAACACAACCAATCAAGAATGACTTTTGTTAAATTGAAGGTGGGTTGTTATGATTCATACACTTTTAGGATTTTCAATCAAGAAATGAACCAGCTGGGTTTTGTTATAATGTTTATTTTTTTTTGAAAGGTGACTGTCATTTTTTTGTGGAGTCACACCCGTCACATTGGCAGGCCCTCATCCTCCACGTACCCAGACTATGTTATCTGAACCGGGTCCACGCTGGCGTAGTGGAGAATAAGAGAATTGAAATATCAGAGGAAGATGATAAGTAACTTAATGATTGTGGTGACTTCATTTTTGGAAATTTACTTAAAATCATAAGAATAAGTATTGGCTTTTTATCCTTAGTTTTTGCACGTTTAGAGTTTGTGACATGCAACCTAATCATCTTGACCAAGACAAAATTTTGTATAATCACCAAAGACTTTTAAGAAAGGTGGGAAGACTTATAACACTAATTATGCAACCTACGGTCCACACACTCCATATCAGCTTGACCAAGAAAATTTGACTTAATCACACGGGACTTTTAAGAAGACTTAGGGATATGGAAGACTACACTTATATTGCATATATCGTAGACAAGTAACTAACGAGTGTCGTTCGTAGCCGCACTTTGTTGCGTACTTCTAATGTTCGGTTACATAATTGTACGTGAAACGAAGAATTAGGCAGCCGCGCGTTGCGACGGAGACAATTTATGTTCAAATTATTTTCGGTAAGTGGCTAAATTATATGCTCGATCTCAACTCTCTTGTCAGAATAAAACTTTTAGATTTAACATCATTTGAGGACCAAACTTTTTTTACATACCAAGTGATTAATCTCTTCCCTCCATCTTTATTTGATCTAATGCATGAGATTAATCCCAATAATTTAAAAGCCCACTTTCATCATTTTTTTTTTCAAATATTAATATCTTTCAAACCGTTAATCGCTAAGCGAAAAAAAATATATCGTTACGACGAGCATTTAATTATCTTATATATATAGGCACTTCGATATACTTTCGACAAAATTTTTTTTCTTCGTGTTTTTCACTTTTTTTTCGTTACTGAAATTTGCATGAAAAGATCATATGTGATTTAACACTAATATCACATGTGATATTATATATCATATGTGATTTAACACTAATATCACATGTGATATTACATATCATGTGTGATTTAACACTAATATCACATGTGATATTTCATGCAAATTTCAATAATGAAAAAAAAACGAAAAAACGAGAAAAAAAGGTGAAAAAAAACGAAAAAAAATTGTCAAAAGTATATCAAAGTGCCTGTCTATAGAAAGATAATTAAATGCTCGTCGCGATGGTGTAATTATTTTCGCTTAACGATTAACGGTTTAAAAAATATTTTGCTTATAAAAAATATGTGAAATATTAAAATGATTTTAATCTCAACCATTGATTTCATTTTAAATAGATGGTAGAGATGAGTCCTGTAAGATAAATTTGGTATGTGACTCCTCAAACTTTTACTAACAACGAGTTGGGCAGCGGTCCGCCGCGTTGCGGCGGGGCGTTGAAGTTGGCCGGTTTTTCATACTGTAATCTAGTGATGCATTTTTTATTTTTTTTTTACAATTTGATCATCTACTTGGTCGATATATATATTAGAACACGTAAATGTAACTTCTACTTGGAAACAAAATATTCTAATTATTGCTGCACAATTACACTTAAATATTCTAATGCAACCATTGACTATGGAATCTCATAAGTGGATACCTAATGGTTTTGGAAGTTGTAAGTAGAACAGATCGGTCCTTTCCAGCCGAGGTCCTTTCCAGCAAAGAATTGGATGAGTTGCTTCCCCCGCCTGATGCTCCTCCTGTGATGTGAGACAAAACAGCTGAAAGATTGCACCATATCTTCATAACTGAAAAAAGTCCCAAAAGCTATTATCAAAATAATAACTTGCATAATTAGTTGTGACACAACTGCAACAAAAAATTAGCAAATGGAAAAGGATATATGTAACTCTAGAAAAGAAGCAGACAACAAACATTAGCTAAAAAGATTGGTTTCTCCATTTGCATATATTGAGCAGTCGATTAAATACAAAAGAGATGCATCAACTTAATTGTACCTTGTAATGGCAGTTTTGGAAGATGACTTATCTCCTTTAGAATTTAAGAGCTCAATTATAAATCTTCTTAACTACGACAAAAAAACATCAATAGTTCTTTTAGATATTTGATTAGCAACATACACAGATCTCCAAAGTACCCTTGAGGTATAGCAAAGTATCATGAATGGTCTCAACAGCTCCCTCAGGCATTCTCAATTCTCATTAGACCTAAAAAATTATAAGCTTAAAGTAGCTAATCCCATAACCTTTAATCGACGAACCTATTAGTTCATTCAACAAAATATCATAGCTCATTTTGTTGAGTAACTGATCTATTACAATTAACATAAGCCTAAATTTCATATCTTACAAACAAAAAATACCTTGAACTGATGCAACATCCTTGTCGAATTTGGTTTCAAATTCACAAACAAATCCCTGTTACAAAAGATCATAACACAACAAAAGCTAAAATTATAACCTTCAAAAGAAAAGTATCACCAAAAACAAAAGCAAAAATTTAGAAAAGGATTATTACCAGTGTAGACTTTTTTTCTGCTGTTGTTTCTCTGTTTATCCATGAATGAAAGTTTTCTATACCCTATAAATAATATACAAATACAGAGGCTACATTCTAATCATCTAAGAAGTCCATCGAGAAAGAGGGTAAGGATCGAGTTGTACCGTAAATGGCTTTTATTGGATAAGCTCTTGGTGTTAGTACTGTTCTTCCACATCTGTTACCACTCTTTCGGTTTAACTTGACGTGTACCAACCTAGAAAGTGAACAACCGCTTCCAACGGAGTCTAATATGTTTGCACTACAATAACAGTTAAAAAAAGTATAAACTAAAAGCTCCAAAAGTTTATAAACCAAGTGTTAACAACTTAACACAAAAGGGTAGGCTCTTAACACAAAATATCCAACATAGAACAGATGATATAAAAACACAAATCCAAGCCAATCATCTGAACAAATGAGGAAACAAAAGGAAAAATCAGTAGACTATAAGGACAGAAAGTCGTACAGCCTAGTAAGATCCAGCAGATTAGTTACAGCAGTAGGAAAAGGCCCAACGATTGAAACTGCATATACTTCCCTACAATGTAAGAAATTTTATAAAACATCAGATGATTATACAATACATAAGTGCAAAAACATGAAACAGGGTAAGATTGTAAGTCTTTATTATCGAATAATCTTATATATATGAACCAAAGTGATGCAATGCTTACAGTTCAGTAATGACTCTGTAATCACCTTGTGTGGAGCACGTGACACCAGACCAAGCTGGTAAATCACCATCTCCACACGGATCATCTCCAATCCATGCATAAACCACCCTCCATCCAATAGATGCTTTTATTTCATTCAAAGCTTCCACTGCACACGATAAAAAAATCTCATTACTGTAAAGTTCAAAAAAAAACAACTTAATCACACTTCAATTTTCATCACTTCCGGATCAAATCGTCACCAATAACACATCAAAAAAACTAACCAAATTTCCGAAAATCAAACCATAAGAAAGTACTAAACACACCAGTAAAACTGTTGAACATGAGCGTCTTCCAATTTATAGAATCTTTAGGACCTTAATCCTAAACATTGACCCTAAGTTATTAATTATTGTCTAATTAACATGGTAAGGCCCTACCAGCCCGTCCACGGCTTACATATGGCAGATAAAATTAACAATACAATCGGCAACTAAACCCCATATAAATCAAAAGGCCTAAAGCCAAACGGCCACTAAACCCTATATAAATGAAAAGCCCCAAACTCGCAGACATCAACCAAAAAAATTAGGGTTTAACCCCAAAGTTTTTAAAAACCATTGAAAAATAAAACCCCCAAATTATGACAAAACCTTAATTTCTAAATTAATTTTGTATATATGTATAAGCTGCAATACCTGTACCTTTTCTTGTGTTTTTTGATTTTGTTTAGCAACCTAATTGGTCGGCTTCTTTCTCATCGTGGTGACATGATCATCCGTCAGATATGCCGCGATTCTTGAATATTCTGCAGAAAAGTCCCGGAAGAAGAGTGTATTGCAATCACCGGAGGTAACTATTGGAGGAGTTGGTGGTGCGTTATGCGGAAGATAAGAAAGAGGCGGGCTAATATATTGGGCCTGGACAAACACCAAATATTGGGCCTAGGTGACGCAATTTTGACGTCAGCGGGCACTGTAGAAAGATCCGACGCTCTATAATATATATAGTAATACTAATCAATGTATTCTGAGACAATAAGATAATGATATAGGACACACTAATTTCAAAACTGATGTTTAATTTACATATTTTTGGTTATCGATACAACTCACAAATCCAAACAGTAAATACAATGAGAAACATTAACTTAATTACAGTAGAACCTCTATAAATTAATACTCGATAAATTAATAACCTCGATAAAACTAATAATTTGTCTGGTCCCAACTTGGGACCAGTACAAAATTGGACCCCAATCGATAAAATAATAAGATAATAATTTTTTTGAAATCCCAATGTAAATATATTGGTCCCAATGAAACTATAAATTAATAATTCCCCAAAATATTCCAAAATTCTAAGATTGTCTAGTAAAAAAAGAATCTATAGTCACTTGTTTTTTTGTAAACTTCAAATCTATATTGAGTTCATCTTTAAATTTCCCCATTGCACTTAATAGAGTGGGCATTGTATTCTCATATTGCAACAAAAAGTTATGAAAAGTTGTTGCCGCTTGCAATGCTTCTTTTCGAGTGACCGGTTCCAAAGCTACCGAATCATCCTCAGCTTTATCATCAACTGGATTTTGAATGGTATCCGCCACAATTTATTCAATGCTTTGAACGTTGTAATATTCATTATTTTCACCAGGATAATCCAACAACTCATTCACATCCATTTTATGCCGATAATGCATACCCGTAATCAAGTTCTCAAGCTCATGAATGTCTTCTCCATAATTTACATCATTTAAATCACTTGAGCCATTTGTATTCGCCGAACGAATTTTACAGTGCCGAAAGCAATTTGCGATGGACTCTTGTTTCACATTTCTCCAAGCTGAGACGGCCAAATTGATAGCATCTAAAACATTAATCTTTTCTGGAGAAGAAATGTCCAACTCATAACCTTCCAAAATCTTACGATAAAACCTTTTACGGTAGTACATTTTAAAGTCTCTAATTATCCCAGCATCACATGGTTGAATTTTTGAAGTCATGTTTGGCTGTAGAACCATATACATTGAACTATCTTTAATTCAAAACAATGAACTTGACAACTTCATTTAATGTGTGAATGTACATTGGATATGGAAATTTTGAAGGTCATACATGAACCTCTTTAAATTAATAATTTATTAATTTATCGATATAATAATATCTCGCTAAATTAATTAAATATTCCGGTCCCAACATTATTAATTTATAGAGGTTCTACTGTACATATCAATGTTTGATCGGATTTGGTCAAAATATTAACTTCATAAATACAACAACCTCATTTGACTTTCTATACAATTCAAGATCAACAAATGACCTACTCATTTGAGTCAGTCACGGTCTTTTGACAATATCTTATGGGTCTTGACTAGGGATGGCAAAAAAAAACCCGAACCCGACGGGGAAATCCGAAACCCGAACTAATTGAGGCGGGGCGGGTCATGCTAATTGGGTTACGGGGCGGGCCGGGGCTTAAACGGGGATTTTAATCGGGTTTGGGTTACGGGGCGGGCCGGGGCTCCCCGCCCCACCCGAATATTATATACACATATACAAATATATCTATACATTTATAGTATTTTCTTAGTATTTACGTAATGAAAATATATTACTCTAATATTATTAGTTTTTTATCTTTGTAAGATTGCAAAATTATGATTATAGAAACTCGTTTAGTGTCATATTTTTAAGTTTTAATTTTCGGCGGTATCATTTATCATTTTTATGTATAATACTATCGTTGAAAACTTAATAAGGCTTGTTGTAATTGATTATTAATAAGTTCTTAATTCTTAAAGTTAATGCTAACTGTCTAAAAATAATAATAAATGTGAAATGGTGCGGCTTTGGTCGAGAATTGCACCCAAATAGGACACCCCGATAAGATCCCTGATTAATACAGGGCAGGTTTGGGGGAGCATCGCGCCCCGACGGGGCGCCCCGATTAGTTCCCCAATGGGGATCGGGGCGGGTTTGGGGATAACTTTGGTAATCGGGTTTGGGGATGGGGATGGCCGCTCTGCCCCAAACCCGCCCCGTTGCCATCCCTAGTCTTGACTTACTATACAATTGATAACGTGTGATATTCACATATTTCTAGCTTTTAGGATAATATTATGGGTTAAGTGAATGGATAGACAACGAACTTTCCTAAATTTTCATGTCTAGGTAACGGACCTAGGATTATCTCATTACCATCAATATAACTTTTGAATTTGTTCCAAAGTTACTAATTTCTTGATGGGTTACCTTATCATAAAGTAAAATACATACCATGTCATTTTTTATTTTATTTAAAAATGAATTTTCTTTTTCCACCTCACCCTTATGACTTTTACCACTTTTTGTGTTATGATTTTTTCAACATAAATAAATTTTACAGTTTACTCTTCATTTTTTTTCTTTAAATTTACCATTTTCTTCAACATCTAATCATGGTTCCCATTTACTCACATTTAATAATACATAGCTCAAAAATAAAATTTCTCAACTAGAACAATTTTAAATCTTAACATCCCCAATTCAAAAAAAAAAAAAAAAAAAAATAAAAAATGGTTCACTATCCATATCTTATCATCGTATAATCATTAGGAAAAATTAAAGCCACTTCATGAGAAATCTGACCACGGGAAAACCTCATCCATTTACTCGTTTAATATGTACATGCAACAAAAGTATTATACTATTGGATTTCTAGAGCACTTTACAAAAGATGTAAATAACCAGACAAAAAATACAACATATAGTACCAAAAGAAACTCCCTAGTTCAGGAAATTTGTACCTAAATTGAACAAACACCATCAATACTTGGACCATTTTCGATATCCATTGTATCGGCTTCCTTAACATCTGTTAAAACATAAAGAAACTCTGAAGGAATAGCTGCATGGTCAAGGTCTAGACAACCCTTTGGAGCGTTTGCAGATTCTTGACCCGTAAGCAGGCATGAAGGTATTTGATGCGATATTTTAAGAAAGTCTTTTTCTGGGATAACTTTAGTTTCTTTACTGTCGAGATGTCGGTGAAACACTGTTTTAAACCCTGTAACTTTGACTTGTGGTGTGACGGTAATGCATGTTTCTACACTATACTCGTCAACTTCCACAATTTCGTAAGTATGTTTTATTGTATCCGGTATTTTATCCCTTTTATACAGAGCAAAAGCACTTCCCTTTTTAGGGAAAACACGAATGTTACTGTTTCTCAGCTTTGTAAAGCTAGCTTAATGAGAAAAATAGTTTGGGGAGGTAACGGTTTCATGTTTTCCTAGTTGAAACTTGTCGAATGCTTCCAGGAACCCGGGAAAAGGAAGTAGTTTCTTGTTAGGTTTAGAGCTAAGCCAACATACTTTCATCTTAAACGGGTTCAAAGAAATTACTTTGTAAACTATGGCATAGTTCCAAGGAATCCCGTCACGATCATCATAAGCAGCCCAGAGTTGACCTTCTTTGAAACATTTTTCACTTCTTTCTATATCGAAATCATGAAAATCTGGATCTGGTACGTCAGCCTGCTTACTCTTTGAGAAGCCGTTTGCCATGTCAGCAACTTTTAGGGCCTCTGAACTCCATTCATCCAGTTTCTTCTTCATTTCTGTAGTCGCCTTCTTTATAAGGTAATTCTTGATAGACCCTACTTCCTTAATTGCATCAAACCCCTTAGTGTCTTGCTTTGTTTCAACAGATTTGACATTTTTAGATGCGGATTTAGCTTCTTTTTTAGCAATCTTATTTCTCAAAGCTTCCTCTGTATTAGTATCTAGTCCAGCTTCTTCTCGATCCCTTTTTAGTGGACCCTGCTAGGAGCTTGTACCATTATGTAATAATTCACAATTTTGAGGTCAATATTTAATATTTTAAGTTTACTTAATATTTTTATTTTAAAGTAAATTCATTTTTGCAAGTAACTAGATAGGTTATTCCATGTACGTCGTTTAACGTATATTTAACTTAAACCGACACCAGACAATATACGATATAACTATTTTTATGCATTTTGATTTTTTACAATCATAATTTAAATATCCCATTTTCACTTTTGCATTTTTAATTAAACTTTGCACATTTTGCATTTTGCGCGTTTTCAATTTTTAAACACCAAGTAATCACCCAACAAGCTCAAGGATCACCTAAAATATCAAAATAGGTTTTGTTGTCAAGTTTTAACATTTTTGTAAGTTTTATATTTTTATGTTACCTGATTTAAGTTTTGCGTCTTAAAAACTCCACGTTTGTAATTACCCGGATCAAAGTATACACTAAATGATACATTTTATACCAAAGCAACACAAAATACACCACCTCATAAGAAGTGGCGTCCATATGATCAAACACAAGGACACTTGTATCAAGTTTTCATACATATGTTCCCATAACTACCAAAAACCATCAAAGTATCATGCAAACCATTTACCACTAATTTGTGGATCTCAAAACTAGCTATCTTCTTCCTTCAATTTCCTCCTTTTTCCGTTAATTTCAGCCGACCAAAACACCATCCATATTTTGATCTTTGCCAAATATTTATGAAGAAGATGAAAGCCTTGGTTCTATAGTGTGTACATGTTCAAAAATTATCCATCCAAGTACTTTATTCAAGAAGTTACATAATGTTTTAAATAAGTTTTTACAAGGTTTTTGGTCTCCTAATCTTGTGTGCACAAAACTTTGGTGAAAAGAATTGGTGGCTTGTTGGTGTGGTAAATTCATTTTTGGTGCTCTTGATTCTTGATTCCTCTTGTGTTTTCATCTCATCTATGTAAGAAACGACACCATATTTTCCATTTACCTACTGATGTACATCTCATTTTATGTACTTTTCATGTTTCATATACTTGTTACATGATGCATGGTTTTGCAACCTTACAACAGGTTTTACCTCTCGAGGGATCTCAAGAGGCTTACAACCCCACCAGGCAGTGTACCTGACCGATGTAGTATAGTGTAGTGGTAAGTACGGGGGATTGATCGTTCTCCACAGGGAATAGTGTTCGTTAGGTATGAAAAACTACTCTAATTAGGTCTAAGGGTGAAGGAAGATTCTTTTTGTATTTTTATATTTTTATGAAAGCAAGTAAAATCTTGGGTTTGAAGGAGTGGGCGGAATTAGTTGCTAGTCAACTAACCCAAATAACTACAAATGCAAATAAAATAAAATAACTGAAAATGAAAAGTTGTGGTGGAATTTATATGAAGAGAAATGTGTTTACTTAGATTTCCTTACTCCCTAACTATCTTTTACCGGTTGATTAGTGTGTATTAATTGCGTGGATGACGGGTGTATTCCTTAATACCAATCGTGGGGTGGCGTACGTACTTCCCCAACTCTACAAGCTCCTACTTCACTCCTATGTCGAGCCAGCTAAGAAGCTCCTAACATGGGATCACTAGAATTCGCTCATGCATTAAATACAACCATAAAAACCTTAGTACGCATTGGTTCATGTTTCTTAAGACGTTCAAGCAAGTTACCGTATAGGAAGTTAGCCAGTTTTCTTAAGCCTAACATCGATGAACAGTCATCCAATACAATTAATAACACACTAATAACTAATAATCAATAGTTAGGTTTCATTAGATCTAAGCAAACACAAAGAAAACCTAGCCTAGCATGTTAAACAAAAGACAAGAACAAGATAGAATCAAACAACACATAGACATATTGAATGATTAATTGATAACTTATCTTCAATGTAACATGGAAGATCTCAAGGCAAAAAGCCTTGAAAAAGCTGCTAAAATCGTCTTAGGGTTTTTACACACAAAGTTCCACACTAATGACTAAAAATTGCAAAACTATATATAGACTTTCAGATCTGACGGCGTCACGTTATGGAGTGTGACGCCGTCACCTCGCCGCTTTTAGGGTTCCCGGATGGCCTTCTTGACGCCGTCCCTCTTTAGCTCTCCAAAATCCGTTCTGGCTTATCAAGGCTTGACGCCGTCAGAATATGGCTTGACGCCGTCCCGCTTTAGCTTAAACCGTGATGGCCTTGATCACCTCAAAGGGTGACGCCGTCAGAATTCCAATGCAAATCTCACTGGCTTATCATGTGTAATTTTCATATCCACCACTTTTGCCAAGCCATGACGCCGTCAAGAGCAAGTCTTGACGCCGTCACATGTACTTTCCAGCATATTTTTGAGACTTTGTCGTTTTCTTCACTTTTATGCTCCAAAAACGTCCAAAATGCTTCCTTTTCCAGATTTCTTCTCCAAAGTACCTAAAATGACAAAAGGAACGATTTAGGGCAATATTTGATCAAATAAATACGATTTAGGGCTTAAATGACCCCCTAAAAGCGGTACACTTTTCGCTTCATCAAATACCCTTACACTTGAGATTTGCTTGTCCTCAAGCAAATGCGCTTTTATTCTAATCAAAATACAAGTTAGGGGTCATTTAATGCTAATATAAAAGTAATTACAACAAATAATCGTTCCACTTTAATCATAATAAGCACGGAGATTACATACTAGCACCTCACAAGTAGTGTTTAGATACTCGACTTAGCAACCATGTAATCAATTAGATAATTAACTAAGGGTTTAAACAAATGTTGTCACAATAATGCACTAAAAATGAGTGCATACAAGGTAGGCTAAGGCGATTTGGGTGTACATTTAAGTGGGGTGTAAACAAATTCTTCCTTTAAGTAAAATGCTTAAAGGTCGAAATGAAAAGATAGGCTCTGAGGGGTGTATTAGGGGTATCGTGTACTAAAAATGAGTACAACGCAAAGGGTGTGGGAGAATTACTTGACCAATGTAGCCAACGTAATTATAACAAAAACACAGGTGTAAAACAATGGGTTAATCTTAATGCCTCTTATCATGTAGTAAATCTAACTACACGAATGTAGTCTCACTTGTGGCCTCGGAATGGTCCTAACGCAAGTTCTAGAATCTAAGTGCTACCGGTACACACATCATAGCATAAATGCTTTTCCTACCAATTCTAGGGGCGAACCTCACATATTTGGGGGTGGAAAATTTTTTTAGTGGTACGGTTTTGTGCTAGTCATATAACTCCTATCCGTGAGACGCTCATTAAGACCAAAGTTTCACTCCTATATGTTGTAAAAAATTTTAAATTTGGCACTAAAATTGCCCTAACAGGTATTTCTCTCAGTTTTATTACACATCTACTATTAAACAAACAAAAATCAAGCGCAATTGTATTCTCTAAAGTATCGTACTTTTACCCCCCTTACACTTAAGATGAACATTGTCCCCAATGTTCAAATAACAAGATGTAAAAGTAAATAAGGTAAAAGAATGAAATCAAATACTCCCCTGATTCGCTCGGTGGATAAAGAGGTAATATGGTTAGATCTTCTTCCAAGGTAATGTTGGAGCTCCAAGACCAAAGCATCGCCAAAAGCTTGATTCCACAAACATCTCCTTGTCCAAAATAACCTGTTAAACCTGAGAAAATAAACACGAAAACCTGCATAACATCGGCGAGATAAATCTATATATAAGGATATAATGCTTGTGGAATGATAATTTTGCAGATTCCTGGAGTTTATAAGTTAGAGATTTAATAAAAACTTTTTATGAAACAAAACTTTCAAAAATTTCTGAAAATTAAACCTGACGCCGTCAGGTTGTAAATCCTGACGCCGTCAGAAATGATCTGACATAATTCTCATGTTAAGTTTCCGGAAAATTTCTGGAAAAACCTATACCTTACTTCCTGGAATTCCTGCAAAACATCATTATGACTCGATACAAGCATTTGACTCAAACAAATACTAATATGTATGTTAATTTAATATTATTACGATTCATGTTCATTTGTGTTCTAATAAACCGATTTGGATTTCCCTTACACTTATCTTTTGCAAAATACCTTTATATGTAATTAAGACGAAGTTAAAAACAAGATAAAGCATTTTCACAATTTAGTTTCGAACATGAATCAATAATAATAAAAATTAAACATGCATACGGAAACAAATAAAATCAAACAAACAAATAAATAAGCACACAAAACAAATAAAGCTTGGGTTGCCTCCCAAGAAGCGCTTTTCTTTATTAACGAGTCTTGTAGCTAGACTCAAAGTCACCGTACATTACGTGACTCCATCATTGGTCACGGTTCCTAGGCCATTCTCATTTCCGGTTTTATATTCTGGTCCTAATTTCAAACAATCCTTGTAGAAACCGAATATCCTTTCCATAACATAGTCTACTCCTTTACTTCTATCCTCATCATTCCTATAGTAGACCGCTTGCTTAAGCTCCTTCTCAACATTTGACAAGTGTTGGAATTGCTCTATCTTATATGGCATTTGGTAGTTTACCTCATCGGTCTCATCCTTAAATCTAACTATCCCTAAGGAAGGTTCATAAGTCATTCTAGAGACCTCAACAAATGGTTTTCCAAAAACTACTTGAGTTAAGGATGCATCGACTATTGGGCGGATATCCTCTACAATTACAAAGTTGGTGATATAGGTGAAGTTTCCTACATAAACCGGTAATCCCTTAACTCTTCCCGTGAAGTTACTCATCCAACCCTTATCAGGAAACATCCTATACCCAAGTTGATTCTTCATTATCAAGTTGTAGTGGGCTCTAGTCATGATGTTTATGGGTGATCTAAGGTCGATGTAAGCTTTCCACACATGTAGATGTCCGATGTTGCATGGTATGTTGAGATTAGAAGGGTCGCCCATTTTTATAATTGGTCTACCTAGGAAGTATGGTGTCTCGGGGTCATCGAATAAGTCTGTATGATATGCGCGCTCTTCCTTAGTGGGTAGCCTATTGAAGTAGTCCTCATCATCATCTACTTCCTCTACTTCACTTTTCTTAACTTCCTTATCAACCTCGACTTTCTTAACCTCATCCTTAGGTTCAATTTCTATCCTAACCTCATTCTTGTCACTTTCTTCCTTATTCCTATCAATTGGTTTAATAGTGACAATGTTGACGAAGTGGACATGTTTGGATGAAGAAGGGTCTTTGACTTGGGGTCCGCTATTTGTGTTCCTAGCGTCCTTATGTGGAGGTGATAGCACTTGGTTATTGAGGGCTTTCAACAAGTTGTCAATTTTATTGGTCATCTCCGTTTGTTGCTGATTGAATTCGGATTCGAATCTAGCTATCCGAGCTTCTTGAGATGCCATAAATTGGGACATCAATCCTTCAAGATGATTGGTACTACCATTGCTGGAAGGATTGTTGTTGAAAGTACGGTTCGAGTTGGAACCGCTTGATTGGAAACGATTAGGTGGGTTGGAAGAATTGGTTTGTTGTGTGAATTGGTTTTGTTTCCACCTAAGGTTTGGGTGATTTCTCCATGAGGGGTTGTATGAATCACCGTAGGGGTTTGGCTCGGGTTTGAAAGTGTACCACTTGTCTCCCGCTCCGTCGGTACGCGAGGATGCGTAGTCCGCAAAAGCTTGTTCGGGGAGTTCCATGCAATCACGAGTGTCGTGGGGACCACTACATACTTCACATGAAGAAGTGATTTTGTTCACTTGGCTTGAAGGTTTAGGAGCCTCGTAGGATTTCATAAGAAACTTGACTTGGTCTTCAAGTTCTATGATCCTACGGTCGGAAGTGCTTGAATTGTTCGAAGGCAAAGATATTGCCTTGACCGTTTTATTCAAATCACGGGGATCATTCCAACTTTCGTTGTCATAAAGAGCAAGATCTTCTAAGAGAGCCCATGATTGTTCTGCACTTAGATCATGTAGTTTACCACCGGCCGATTGGTCAATGGTTTGCCTCGTGGAGAGATTGATATGGTCATAGAAGATTTGGACTTGGAGCCAAAGTTCTATGCCATGGTGAGGGACTTTTTGGAGTAAGTCCTTGAATTGAGTCCATGCCTCGTAGAGGGTTTCGCCTTGACATTGTTGGAACATCAAGATATCATTCCTTAGCTTGGTAGTTATTCCCGGTGGGAAAAACTGAGCAAGGAAACGAGTGGTGAGATCATCCCAAGAGGTGATGGATCCTGCGGGTTGACGTTCTAGCCATTGACTAGCTTGGTCCCGCAGAGAGAATTGAAAGAGACGCAGTCGGGTCGTCTCTCGAGTGGCAACATCAAGGTCTATGGAATCAACGATTTTGAGAAAGTCCTTGAGATGTTGATTAGGATCTTCGGAACGAAGTCCATGGAATGCGCATCCGCTTTGCACCAACCGGATGGTGTCGGATCGCAAGGGTGTGACATTGGCTCCTTGAGTGAGCTCAATGGTGTTTCGATAGCCATGGTGGCTAAGACGGGAATACTCTCCTA
This sequence comes from Artemisia tridentata subsp. tridentata, assembly GCA_021014915.2. NCBI lineage: Eukaryota > Viridiplantae > Streptophyta > Magnoliopsida > Asterales > Asteraceae > Artemisia > Artemisia tridentata. Next base: position 15,065,648 of record CP139506.1, on the reverse strand, counting down.
AGGTACGGGCTCTAGGAGGTGGTTGTTGTGGTGGGTTGTTGGGATCAAGGATATTACCACCTTCCATGATGTCGGATGGTAATGGTTACGAACAAAGAAACGAAGAAAAAAGATAGACTAAAGAAAAACCTAGAAAAATAAAATAAAAATCTCACAAGAAAGGAATCTAGTGAGTAGACCTAATAAAATAAAAATTCAACCTAAACAATAACTATTCCCCGGCAGCGGCGCCAAAAACTTGATGCGTGGTTTTGCAACCTTACAACAGGTTTTACCTCTCGAGGGATCTCAAGAGGCTTACAACCCCACCAGGCAGTGTACCTGACCAATGTAGTATAGTGTAGTGGTAAGTACGGGGGATTGATCGTTCTCCACAGGGAATAGTGTTCGTTAGGTATGAAAAACTACTCTAATTAGGTCTAAGGGTGAAGGAAGATTCTTTTTGTATTTTTATATTTTTATGAAAGCAAGTAAAATCTCGGGTTTGAAGGAGTGGGCGGAATTAGTTGCTAGTCAACTAACCCAAATAACTACAAATGCAAATAAAATAAAATAACTGAAAATGAAAAGTTGTGGTGGAATTTATATGAAGAGAAATGTGTTTACTTAGATTTCCTTACTCCCTAACTATCTTTTACCGGTTGATTAGTGTGTATTAATTGCGTGGATGACGGGTGTATTCCTTAATACCAATCGTGGGGTGGCGTACGTACTTCCCCAACTCTACAAGCTCCTACTTCACTCCTATGTCGAGCCGGCTAAGAAGCTCCTAACATGGGATCACTAGAATTTGCTCATGCATTAAATACAACCATTAAAACCTTAGTACGCATTGGTTCATGTTTCTTAAGACGTTCAAGCAAGTTACCGTATAGGAAGTTAACCAGTTTTCTTAAGCCTAACATCGATGAACAATCATCCAATACAATTAATAACACACTAATAACTAATAATCAATAGTTAGGTTTCATTAGATCTAAGCAAACACAAAGAAAACCTAGCCTAGCATGTTAAACAAAAGACAAGAACAAGATAGAATCAAACAACACATAGACATATTGAATGATTAATTGATAACTTATCTTCAATGTAACATGGAAGATCTCAAGGCAAAAAGCCTTGAAAAAGCTGCTAAAATCGTCTTAGGGTTTTTACACACAAAGTTCCACACTAATGACAAAAAATTGCAAAACTATATATAGACTTTCAGATCTGACGGCGTCACGTTATGGAGTGTGACGCCGTCACCTCGCCGCTTTTAGGGTTCCCGGATGGCCTTCTTGACGCCGTCCCTCTTTAGCTCTCCAAAATCCGTTCTGGCTTATCAAGGCTTGACGCCGTCAGAATATGGCTTGACGCCGTCCCGCTTTAGCTTAAGCCGTGACGGCCTTGATCACCTCAAAGGGTGACGCCGTCAGAATTCCAATGCAAATCTCACTGGCTTATCATGTGTATTTTTCATATCCACCACTTTTGCCAAGCCATGACGCCGTCAAGAGCAAGTCTTGACGCCGTCACATGTACTTTCCAGCATATTTTTGAGACTTTGTCGTTTTCTTCACTTTTATGCTCCAAAAACGTCCAAAATGCTTCCTTTTCCAGATTTCTTCTCCAAAGTACCTAAAATGACAAAAGGAACGATTTAGGGCAATATTTGATCAAATAAATACGATTTAGGGCTTAAATGACCGCCTAAAAGCGGTACACTTTTCGCTTCATCATTACATTAATTTATGCATTGTACATAGCTTAAATTACCTAAAACTATGATTGGGACTAAGTTTGCAAAGACCCTTTTGGACCAGGGACTGTTTTCATAATTACAGCACATAATCAGTAGACTTTGAAACTTAGGTAAGAATATAGGCCTGTAGATCTATCTCTTAGCCTAGATTTTTTGGGTGGTTGGTCGTGAGACGATACCCGATGAATTAATTAGAAAATAAACGGTAAAGGTTGTCGGAAAACGCACAACAGATTTGAATGGCTAAAAAGTCTAAAAATTTGTATTGAACCCTCTGTTACAGAAAACATAAAAGTTGTAGGTAACACATTAACTTGAACGTAGACGAAAACCCCGCTTAAAAAGGAGTTACCGAATTCAACTTATCGAAAAAACAATGGGACTATTAGGTGTTGTCTCGATCAGACTAGACATATTAGGGTAAAATGGTAATTTCACTTAAGTTATATATTTTTCAGAGAAGTGGGACCCACAAATCTTATTAGTACACTTAAATACCTTTTCAGAAATATAAAATTTGAAGTATAACTCCTTACGGTTTAATAGAAGCGGAATTTTTAATATTAAATACCGACTTTTTATCAAAATCTGCACCTAACTTAAAAATCTTATAACTTGTTAAAGTTTACATAAAAATTGTCAAAAATATTTTTATAACATCTATACCCATTATGAATGATAAAAACTAATATAATTATTTTGTAACATAAAAAATTAAAAATTATAAACTTTTACAAACACCTATTAATTTATTTTACACTTACCCGAAGTGGTAGGACCCACTTTCAGGAATAAACCCGATAACTCATTTTTTGACAATCTAACCACATATCGACACAATAGGATTTTTGGACTATAAAATATCATAGAACACGAACCTCGGACAACTTATATATTAGGGCTCGTAACACTTTCCTAACTTGTCAATTTTAGTCCCTACTACTTTATAAACCATAAAAACTCTATATACAATTGCATGATTGATATAATAATTATATAAAACTTTCTTGCATCCATATTATATTATTTTAAAAACCTAAGATGCAACATATTATGTCTAGGTTGCTCGTAGGACTTCTCGGCTTACTCGTCACTTTATTTGCACCTTGCTATTCATGGTTGCTAACGGTGAGTTCATAGCCCCACTTTAACTCTTTAAACTGTTTATAAACCCATTGGGGGAGATACATGCTATTTTACAATTTGGACACTAGTGTTTTAAACTGTATGCTTATCAGAACATATTATTGCTAAAGTACCGAAATTGTCAAAATAAGTCCCTAACCGTATCATGAACCATTAATCACTTGTAAGTGAATGTGAATATTTTGAATAGGCCTATTGGGATTGGCGAGTCCCGTTTGTGCGGTCAGATAAGATGCCACAAACGCACTATATTTGAATTTTAGGTAAAATGACAATTTACCTTTCAGGGCATTGGTTCATTTTATGAACCTTCAGTCAGTTTGCATGTCATGAGCTTAAAGCAATAATAATTATTTAACCATAATTGTATTCGTTGCAATTATTAATTTAACTCTGAAGTCTTGTGGTCCATTATTTAACTATAAACCTGTGAATTTCGCTCAACCTTTGTGTTGACTTTTTAGCATGTTTTGTCTTAGGTCCTTAAGGTATTTGGCAAGCACGAAGTCGCACGGAGAATGTTTTGATGGCTTGCATTTTGTTATCATTCGATAAACTTTTAAAAACTTTCATGTTTACATATTATGTATTCTAAAACTACTTGGGACCTCTTGTAACTCTAATGTTTTATTTTGATCGAATGATAAACTTTTAAAACGTCTCATTTAGAGTCATTTTCTATGATTATGAATGTTGTACTAATAAATAGAACCCCAATGATATTACATTTCGTTGCGATATTTTGGGGGAGTTACAGATTGGTATCAGAGCCATCGTTGTAGAGAACTAGGTCGCATTTTTAGACCTAGACAATAACCACTTTTTATATTTTAACTATTTTACTTTGCATTTGCCTTACACTCTCCTTTTGCTTACACTTTTCGAACATTTATTCTATACACTATTACACTTGTTTATATAAGTGTATATATACCTGATTTACTTTCGATCACCATTTCTTTATATAAAAGAATATTTATATAAACTTTTTACTAATTTTGACCTCATATGCCAATTGCATGGGCATTATGTCAGTACCAGCTTCCCCAGTTCACATACCCGATCCCTTACCAGAGATACCTGAGCATGCACCTGTATCACCTACTCTATCCACTAGATCACCTACACCAGTATCATATACACCAGCTGACAGAGCTCCTATATCACCTTTACCATTACGTACCCCCTGCTCATTACCACCTACCCCCACTTACTACCCGACTGCTGAGACACTATTCCTCCCCGCTCAGCCCGGATTAGTGTTAGGAAACCTAGAGCCCTTTCTCCTGACCTAATGGCCTCTCTAGCCAGAGACAGACTGATGCCACCTCGTAAGAGGTATTGCTTTGTATATGCACCCTTGACTAGAGACTTAGATTCGGACAAGATGACTAGAGCTTCCACTCCAGCTACTACGCCAGTTATTCACCATCAGAGTAGCCGAGTCCAGAGTACATTCGAGGTTGGAGGTACTTCCACAGCTGTTCCTAGCGAACCACCTTCTACAGTATGCCCTCCTACCAGAGTGACTGACAGATTAGAGCTTCATGACCAGGAGATTCTCTACTTACTGAGGAGGGTAGAGGAGTTTGACCGTGCCCGAGTTGGAGACTTGGGGGCACGAGAGGACATTGGGAGAGACTTGGGATTCATGATACTCCACTATGAGGAGATCCGTGCATGGGCACGAGATGTTCGCTCAGGATTTAGGTTTGGATGGTACTGCCATTGTACACCTATAGGAGTAGGAGACTGCCACTGATGGCAGAGTTAGCGACCTCAGGAGGGAGTTGGATGGGATTCAGACTAGGGTTACTGGCATACAGAGTATCGTGGATAGCTATCCACCCGATCAGGGAGAGGCATTGAGGGTCGAGGTTAGTGAGCTACGATCAGGTGTTGAGACTATTCAGCAGGGGTTTCAGCACATCCGTAGTATGTTACGGAACATGGGGCTTGTGATGATCGGTTTGCACAACCGATTGATACGAGATTCAGAGGGAGGACCTAGCCTGTTGACTTTATTTCACTAGATGGAGGACCGTATCGCCGCACTAGATCAGCGATCAGCAGGGCAGCCAGGACCACCAGACGGTCCACACTAGACTAGATTTCTTATGTAGCTTTCTGTTCATTATATTACTAAACTAAGAGTCTCAGTTAGTGGAAATGATGCTATCTTTTGTACTTGTACTTCACATTTTGTGAAACGATGCAAAAAGTGTTTAATCTACTTTGTATTATGATGACTTTTGCTATCTTGGAATGTTATTCTACGTTGTTATGGTTGTTTATATTATTGTGTATGGTTCTTTTACATTGATCAAATACTCATTGTGTTGTACACCTGTAATGATTGATAGAACCATGCCACCAAAGAAGAGAAACGAAACTGATATAGAGCAACTCATAGCCCAACAAGTTGCAGAGACGATTGCTGCCTACGAAGTCAATGGAAATACAGTCAAAATGGAGCCCACAACCCATGGTTGCTCTTACAAGGACTTTATGAACTGTAAACCCTACAACTTCAGTGGAAATGAAGGCCCGGTGGGAATGTGCTAATGGTTTGAAGATGTGGAATCAATACTTCGATGTCGAAACTGCTCCGAGGAAAACAGAGTCAAGTTTGCTACTTGCACATTTCAGGGACGTGCCCTGACATGGTGGAACGCCTATGTTCCTTCGGTAGGAGTCGATATCGCCTACTCAACCCCTTGGGATGAACTGAGAAAAAGATGATGATTGCAGAAACTGTTCGAAGAGCGAATTGTGGACAATGGAACAAGAAATTTGGGAATTGACTATGAAAGGAGATGATGTCATCAAGTACAACACCCGCTTTTACGAGCTGGCACTACTATACCCTGCTATGACGGAACCCGAGCACGAGAAACTCGAAATGTATATCCAGGGACTCTCCCCAGAAATTCGAAAGAATGTCGCCTTATCCAAGCCTGCTTCTATGCATGAAGCCATTCGTATGGCACAAAAAGAAATACACCAAGTTGTATGAACTAGGATTGCTCGAGGTATCAACAACGACAGCCAAAACCACAGCAATAACAACAGGAAATGGGAAAGTAATCATAGAGGAGATTCTGACCAACAACAAAACAAGAGGCAAGAAATGGTTGGGACTTATACTACTTGTTAGACCCGTTCCCCGGGTACTTGTACCCCACCCTAGATGAAAAGGGACCAAAGGCCTTACGTGATTGGCTAGTCAACGAATGTTGCGTTATAGTCAAACCCGGTAGTCAACCTAATAGTTAACGAACGTGTAACATGGCTTTGGAGGTTATGATGCATAACTTAAAGGACTAAAGTTGTTAAGTTGTAAACATGTTATAAAATGTGATGTGGCCAAAATAGAAGGAATGAGACTTAAGGGACTATATGTGCCCCATGGCCAAACTTCTCCACCTAACTAGATAAATATCTAGTGTGTGGAGAGTTCTAGTGATTTCCACCATATTTTTAGATAAGGGTGTTTTGTGGTCCGGTTTTAGAGAGAAGAAAAAGAGAGGGAAAAAGTTAGTTGGTGACTTAGGAAGAAGAAGATGAAGATCAAATGCCCATAGTCTTTCCTAGCAATGATCCACTCCAAGTAAGTATTTCTATCTTGTTGTTAATGAGGTTAAGGTTTATGATTGAAGTGGGTTTTCATCATATGATCAAAGTATGATCATATGATGATATAGAAAGGAAGATGGGTAGGTTTAGATGGGTTATATAACCCTTGATCATGATGTGTTGTGTTAATGAGTCTTGATGTTATGGTTATGGTTTAGGAAGTAAGAATGATGATAAAGGATGAAGATGATGTTATTGTGAGACTTAGCTTGGACTCAAGGTAAGTAAACCGGTATAATGTAAAGTTATAATGATTTCTATGCATTATGTGTTATGTGGCTTAATGTGTTAAGGTTTATGGTTGTTTAGCATAATGGTAATTATGTGTAAGAGGATATAAGGTTAGTTAGAGTTAGTCAAGAGTGGAATAAGGAATAAGGAAGGTTAAGGCTTTAAGAGGTCAAGGTATGTGATTATGTTAATGTTGTTTTGGATTAATGGTTGTATAATGTGTAATGTGTTGAATGAAGTATAATGTTAAGTTATACCCGTTTTACTTACTAAGCATTCGTGCTTACGGTTTAATGTTTCAATGTTTTGTAGGCTAAGGTATTAATGTGATGGCTCGGATAAGGACTAATGTTGGATATGCAAAGTGTAGAAGGATTTGGTAAGAAAGTAGAGCTAGGTAGAATACCGAGCTCAAGTCAAGGTTGTACCCCCGGGAGTCTTTTAATGATTTGTAAAGTAAAGTCAAGTGTTAAAATGTATGTAAATGGAGTCATAACGATTTGGTGGTCTAACGGTGTGTCAAAGTGTGTTTGATGTGTTATGGTCAATGTTTAAGGGGGTGTTTGGCAAAAGTATGAATGTACCCATTTTGGGTTGCAAACGGGTCAAGTGTATATGGAACATGTTTAGTATGTTAAAGTAATGATGTTGGTTAAGTTTGGTGGGAAAATGAAGTGGTATAAGTGGTTTGTAGTGTAAATGGGTCAAAACGGGTTTTGGTGCAAAACCCGTGATTGTGTAAAGTACGTTTTCAAGAGTCAAACGGTAAATGTTTTTGTATGAAAATGAGCCCAATGCTATATTAAGTAAATCTGGAAAGTTTGGTGAAATAACGAGTTCTGGAGGTCGGACTTTTAAGTACGGAATTTGAAAAGGGATCCGGGAGGTTAGTAGCCTCCAACCGATCGGATGAGGCCCATCCGAATCGGATGCGGGGGCAATCCGATCGGATGGGTGGTCTTTCGACTGTTTTCGGCAATCTTTGAAAAATCATATCTTTTAATCCGTAAGTCGTTAGAGGTCGTGCCACCCGGCGTTTTGAAGGTAATGGAGTCTAGTTTCATTTAAAAATAGTCTAAAGGTCTGAATGTTTATGGATTTTTATAAATGGTCAAAAGAGTGACAGAATGTCCGTAAAAGTTCAAAGTTTTTGGTCTAAGCATTCACGGGGTGTAACAACTTGGTATCAGAGCTTCGGTTTAAGTGAATTAGGTTTCCTTTAGGTTGCCTAGTCTTAAACCACTAGTAGGAGCGTTGAACGAAGGTGTAAAGAATGCGGAAAGTAAATGTTAAGTTAGAAGAAGGAATATGTGATACGTTATGTGAATCTAAGTTGATGAATGATGAATGTGTTTTAATGTTTTAATGTTTATGTGATGTGAGTCCGTGGAGGACTTGAAGCGTTTAAATGATTAGTTGGCCGTGCACCTTGGTTGGTGCCGGTGATTATATTGTGAGTATATGAATGTATGTTAAAGTAGTGGTAATGGAATGTGAATAGGAATGGTAATCGGTATTAGAGATGGGTTAATAAGTAAGTTTAAATGTTGACGTTAAAAGTATGAAACATTGTAAATGTGCTAAGGTATAGCGTGTAACCACTCGTAAAATTTCCTATTTACTTTACAGAATTATTATCCTTTTTCCACGGGTAATTTTTTTTTATTCATTTGAATGTATCTCTCATCTTATGTGACGTAGATCACATCATTGATAAACGTGCTCCCACAGACCTGCCTAATGAACCTAATGTTTATTTCATAAACATAACGATATAAAAACATTACAGAATACCATTTACCATTTTACGATAAATCCTTAACGAACTTACAAAACAAAACATTCATTATTTGAATAGAGTTTTTAGGAAACCCTAAAATTCATCACAACACCAAATATGAACAACTAAACCTCAGAACATAAAATACAACATATCTGAATTAATGTACAAGTTACTAAAGCATTAGAAACCCTAATTCTACTTCAGCTCCCGGTAAAACCCTAATTTCACATAACTGTGATTTTATGTATACATTTCACAAACCCTAATTTATTTATAAAATATTTTTACAAAATATTAAGTTTACCAGTTATTTAAGCTAGAGTACAAGCCCTTTATGCATGAAATCAATTATTTACAAAATCTTTATAAAAATCCCATTTATACTATTTTTAAAGCATAAAGTACAAACCATTTATGCATAACTCTTATAAATTATTTTTCCTAAAATCCTTAAATATTTTTACAAGTCTTTTAGCCCAAGGTACAAGTACCTAATGCACAAGAACCAAAAATCATATTTATTTACTTATAAACATAATAAACTTAACAAATAAATTTTATAAACTAACAAACTATTAAAAACATATTTTTCACACATCCTAAATTATTGTACAACACATTTAAGCCTAAGATACAACTCCTATAAGCTCAAACCGAATTCCTTTCCATTTCATGTATAATTCAGTTCACATAAATAAGAATAATAAACATAATTATTTTCTAAATAACAAAACCCTTAAACTAAATTAGTTCCTATCCTTGGACTCTCAATACAACTCCCTAAAGCCTAATGTACAATAACCTAAAGCTATTCGAAACCCTCCCCTCCAAACCTGGTTCGATCTTAACTTAGAAACCAAAACTAAATTACACCTTGAAGATACAATGAACTTGGCCATGGACAAACTTCCCTATTCACTTCAACAAAGTCTTCCACATGTCACCCTTCTTCTTCAAGCACCCTTCCTATTGGTAGTATAAAACCCAAGAACACCATTCGGCCACATCACCACCTCTTCACCCTTTCCCTCCTCCTATCCATGTGGCATCCTTCTCCCATTTTCTGTCAGCCTTTACTTCATACATGGTCTCCTTATCTCAACTCTAACAAACCCTAATCCTTTTCCTATAAATAAACAACACAGTCTCACTTTTAAACACACACCTATTCGAACCAAATACAGAAACAATCCAAACCTATTCCTGTCCTAATCACAGCTTTAAAACACTCTCACAACAAAACTCTAGTAAGTCCAGAAGAGGAGGAACCCTTGTCGAATCCATTCCCAGCCATAAAACCCTAGCCAAGTCCAACTCTATGTTCATTGTCCGGAGACGTTTATCAACTTTCTGTCATTTTGTATTCCATCCAGACTGCTCAGGTGAGTTCATAGTCCCACTGTTTTTATTACATTTTCTAAACTTGTGGGGAGATACATGCTACCAAACCGAACATAAGTATTTTCTGTATGATTTCATGATTAATATTGCTTAAGATATCCCATTTGTGTTGCTGGTTAAGTAACCAAATGCACCTTATTTGTGTTAGCCGGATGGATAGTCTTTGTACTAGCCGGATTGATACCCAAATAAACCCCATTTGTGTTAGCCGGATGGATAGACTTTTTGCTAGCCGGATTGATAGCCAAATGCACCTTATTTGTGTTAGCCGGATGGATAGACTTTGTGCTAGCCGGATTGATAACCAAATACACCCATATTTATATCATTTTATGATATCACACACACACACACACACACACACCCCGTTAACGTTTGAGTTCGTGAGACTTAGGGCAATATGTATATTTCCGAATTACCTTCCATTTAGCTTATGTTCAAACTTATTTAACGTTAAACACTATGGATTCACTCAACCTTTGTGTTGACTTTTTAGCATGTTTATCTCAGGTAATTGGAAGCATGGCATGGCACGGGATTGGCTATGGACTGTCTATGTTATCATTCAACAAATAACAAATTTTTATAAATGTATTTTGGAACCTCCTGCTGGGACCTGCATATTGTAACTCTGATATAAATGAATGATAACAATTTTATCTAAAAACGTCTCTTTTCGAGTCGTTTTCTATCATCATGACTGTGAACTGTTAAGTAGCACTCCAACTTATATTTCCGCTGCGAATAACGAAAACGGGGGTGTTAGAGAGTGGTATCAGAGCTCATGGTTATAGAGAACCAAGTGTTTTTAAACATTGGACTATAACCGCGTTTTCAAAAATAAACAAAACTTACACCATAAAGTCCTACGCCCTCCGTGCCAGGTATGTTTCAGTATTTAGAGCATCCTTTATTATGATTATTTGGCATGGATAATGCACATATCTGATAACTATTTGATTAGCTTTATTTTCAATTTCGAATTGCTCATAATCACTATTTGCGGGTTACTATATTATCCTATTCCCCGAAACTCCCAAACTTAACGAAACAACTTTTCGTACTATATGTACATCACCTACCCATTCTCTTAGAAAACCACATCCGACGAAAAGTAAATTGGTTGCCCAACAACATTCGAGGTTAGGACAAAATTCACGTCAAGAAACAATTCAGAAAGATGTCGAATCAAATCCTCTTGAATCTGACACTTCAGAAACCCTATCATTTGTTTATTATCCTTAATAGACAAATGGCTTCGTATAAACTATACCTTGAGCCCAATAAGTGTCACTTATCTTTTTCCTCCCGAACCTAGTTAACTTACCAACCTAGAGCCCAGTAAGTACTAGAGGAATTTTGAGGACTAAACCCTTATGTTGGAAACAGAAAACCCTAAACCTACTACATGCAATATTAATAAAAGATCTTGTGTTAATTGTTTTTGTAAAAACAATTGATCAAGTTATTAATATTACGCTATTCTCAGCCAGACATATCATAACCATAGGACTCTCTAAGATAAATTTCGGAAGAAACCTTGATGAATGAAGAGAAAGTTGCTGAAATCTAAGAGAATTAGTTAATTCTTTAGCAGTTATACCAATAGTTAATCATTTACCTACAATATTTAACCAGACATATCCGGAAGAACGTTAGTATAAAAATACTATGCCAAGGTCAACCGCGCCAATGACTCCCGAAGTTATCCAGAAGTTGGTAATCAACCTCATTACAGCAGTACTCGAGGTGGCTACGACGGCTCATTCAAGAAGCAATAAGAAGGCTACGGGAAAGAAGAAGATGAATGTGTCTTGTACCCCTAAAAGTTTTACGGGTTGTAGACCAGTTCATAACAAAAACCCAGAAGGAACAACTGAACCTACAACTATTCATACCTTAGGAATTGAACAAAATAACCAAAAGCGAAAACATAATGAGATAGAAACCACCATCCCTACTTACTGCCTCGCCTGCCATCGCAAGCATCTTGCTCATAAAGCTGGTTATAATGGAAAATGACCTCTATGTCAACAATGTGAGTTACATCATTATGGAGATTGTTTTGTCAAGTGTGGAAGATGCAAGGAAATAGGACATCAGACTAGAAACTGTAAGATGTTAGGAGCCAACCCACAACTAACCGTGAATTGTTATGGATGTAGAGGAAAAGGACATTATAGGAATCAATGCCCGAACTTCAATCCCAACTGGAAAACTAAGACTGATTCGGAAGAAAATTAGAACTTATTAAGGAATCTCATCTATGTCCTAGTATGACCTTTAAGTTTGATATCTCGGAAGTAATGAATAAATTGAGGTTTAGAACTCTTTTAAGTTGTATTTTCCTTTCAGATACTCCCTAGTTATGATAAACGTAACCTAAATAAATTATCTTTCTATGAAATCTCTATCTCGCGACAATTTCTTCATATTCCAAATCAGCGTTTAACTTTCATATCTATTCTATTTCTCCATATCCTATCCATAAACGTTACCTAGTGAAACCTTTAGACGAACTCTAAGATTTATTTTGAGGTTATTCCATTGACACTTTAGGAATCCTTAATCCATCACTGTAGTGTGGACTGAAAATTTTCTACTCCTTTGAAAAATCATTTATGAAGCTATTTTACAGAAACAAAGCATTGTTTAAATACCACAGTGACTGTACGAAACATTACATCATTTGGTCCCAAATTATACATAACCTGATCAACTATGTATAATTTTGGAAGAATCATGTAATGAGTTGGACAGTTATATTTTCAGATTTTCTACTACTAATTTTCATTCAAAAGCAAGATATCGAAACAAAACAAATTGTTTATAAACCATTACCTTGATTTCATACAACAAAAGTCTACATCTACTACCCATCATCTCTAAGATAGGAATTCGACAACATTATGGATAGAAAAACCCTAAGATTTTATTAAGAAACTTTGGAAGATAATACATCGAAACATAATTAGCAACTGAAGTGCTAATATTACAAGGATTACATAGGCTTTATTTCATTGAGGATTACCTAGAAAACACAATAAGGACTATCCTAGTAACCTTAGCGCGAGGCTTATTTTCACCATGTTTGATCCACGATAAAGGCAACCATAGTAAGCGGAACAATGAACATTAAGATCATACCCAAGGATTCGAAATTTTCATCTGGGCTATACGCCATGTAGGAAGCAATCACAACAACGTAGACCATTGCTAGGATTGTGACAAGGTGCGGCATATTTGAGGTTTTTAGAAAGAAATTTTTTGATGAAAGAATGAGGATTAGAAATGAGGTATTTATAGGGGGAATTCGACCATTTATTCGAACGTTAAGATCACTATTCATCCACTTTAAGAATCTGACTGTTGCATAGTGACTCATCAGGTGGAAAAACATTCAAATTTAGTTCATCCAGTAGAGATGAGACTGACCAAAACTCGATCCTTTGGTATTAAACGGAGAACCAAGGATTAACAGCGAAATGACATTATCGGAAATCAGGCCTAAGAATGAAATAATATTTTAAGTAATATTATTTTAAACTTGAGGCATTTTAAGCATATCAAACTCTCATCCTAACCCAAATCGTTGTACGATTTTCCTTTATCGCGTTCCCTATCTGGATAAAATAGAAATCTGAACCTAGCTATCCCTATACATCATTTTTCCCAACTTTCCAACCAACACAGGCCGAATCTCGGGACGAGATTCCCTTTAACAGGGGGATACTGTAACCACTCGTAAAATTTCCTATTTACTTTACAGAATTATTATCCTTTTTCCACGGGTAATTTTTTTTTATTCATTTGAATGTATCTCTCATCTTATGTGACGTAGATCACATCATTGATAAACGTGCTCCCACAGACCTGCCTAATGAACCTAATGTTTATTTCATAAACATAACGATATAAAAACATTAAAGAATACCATTTACCATTTTACGATAAATCCTTAACGAATTTACAAAACAAAACATTCATTATTTGAATAGAGTTTCTAGGAAACCCGAAAATTCATCACAACACCAAATATGAACAACTAAACCTTAGAACACAAAATATAACATATCTGAATTAATGTACAAGTTACTAAAGCATCAGAAACCCTAATTCTACTTCAGCTCCCGGTAAAACCCTAATTTCACATAACTGTGATTTTATGTATTCATTTCACAAACCCTAATTTATTTATACAATATTTTTACAAAATATTAAGTTTACTAGTTATTTAAGATAGAGTACAAGCCCTTTATGCATGAAATCAATTATTTACAAAATCTTTATAAAAATCCCATTTATACTATTTTTAAAGCATAAAGTACAAACCATTTATGCATAACTCTTATAAATTATTTTTCCTAAAATCCTTAAATATTTTTACAAGTCTTTTAGCCCAAGGTAAAAGTACCTAGTGCACAAGAACCAAAAATCATATTTATTTACTTATAAACATAATAAACTTAACAAATAAATTTTATAAACTAACAAACTATTAAAAACATATTTTTCACACATCCTAAATTATTGTACAACACATTTAAGCCTAAGATACAACTCCAATAAGCTCAAACCGAATTCCTTTCCATTTCATGTATAATTCGGTTCACATAAATAAGAATAATAAACATAATTATTTTCTAAATAACAAAACCCTTAAACTAAATTAGTTCCTATCCTTGGACTCTCCATAAAACTCCCTAAAGCCTAATGTACAATAACCTAAAGCTATTCGAAACCCTCCCCTCCAAACCTGGTTCGATCTTAACTTAGAAACCAAAACTAAATTACACCTTGAAGATACAATGAACTTGGCCATGGACAAACTTCCCTATTCACTTCAACAAAGTCTTCCACATGTCACCCTTCTTCTTCAAGCACCCTTCCTATTGGTAGTTTAAAACCCAAGAACACCATTCGGCCACATCACCACCTCTTCACCCTTTCCCTCCTCCTATCCATGTGGCATCCTTTCTCCCATTTTTTGTTAGCCTTTACTTCATACATGGTCTCCTTATCTCAACTCTAACAAACCCTAATCCTTTTCCTATAAATAAACAACACAATCTCACTTTTAAACACACACCTATTCGAACCTAATACAGAAACAATCCAAACCTATTCCTGTCCTAATCACAGCTTTAAAACACTCTCACAACAAAACTCTAGTAAGTCCAGAAGAGGAGGAACCCTTGTCGAATCCATTCCCAGCCATAAAAACCTAGCCAAGTCCAACTCTAAGTTCATTGTCCGGAGACGTTTATCAACTTTCTGTCATTTTGTATTCCATCCAGACTGCTCAGGTGAGTTCATAGTCCCACTATTTTTATTACATTTTCTAAACTTGTGGGGAGATACATGCTACCAAACCGAACATAAGTATTTTCTGTATGATTTCATGATTAATATTGCCTAAGATATCCCATTTGTGTTTCTGGTTAAGTAACCAAATGCACCTTATTTGTGTTAGCCGGATGGATAGTCTTTGTACTAGCCGGATTGATAACCAAATACACCCCATTTGTGTTAGCCGGATGGATAGACTTTTTGCTAGCCGGATTGATAGCCAAATGCACCTTATTTGTGTTAGCCGGATGGATAGACTTTGTGCTAGCCGGATTGATAACCAAATACACCCATATTTATATCATTTTATGATATCACACACACACACCCCGTTAACATTTGAGTTCATGAGACTTAGGGCAATATGTATATTTCTGAATTACCTTCCATTTAGCTTATGTTCAAACTTATTTAACGTTAAACATTATGGATTCACTCAACCTTTGTGTTGACTTTTTAGCATGTTTATCTCAGGTAATTGGAAGCATGGCATGGCACGGGATTGGCTATGGACTGTCTATGTTATCATTCAACAAATAACAAATTTTTATAAATGTATTTTGGAACCTCCTGCTGGGACCTGCATATTGTAACTCTGATATAAATGAATGATAACAATTTTATCTAAAAACGTCTCTTTTCGAGTCATTTTCTATCATCATGACTGTGAACTGTTAAGTAGCACCCCAACTTATATTTCTGCTGCGAATATCGAAAACGGGGGTGTTACATAACGTGAGAAGATAAGATGAAACTAATGTACTAATGATATAGTGTTGAATGGTATGAAGGATAAAGAATGAGGCTAAGGAATAACGACATGTAATGATTATGATCCGTAAGATATTAACTGTTAGCATTTAATTTATTAGTCAAGTGATGGTCATTTGTATCTTATTTAAAGTATGTGTCGTATGGTTGTAATAGTTCAAGCAGGCTTTGTGTTGGACTTTGTAATAGATAAGTTCAAGAAATATGTATAAGCCCAAGTCTAACACAAAGCCCACCAAGCCCAAGATATGCCATCTAGGGCGTCCCACTTACACTATATATACACACTCTCACCACCATTTTGTGTGTGCCTTATAGTGTTGCGTAGGTGAGAGTGTGTGTGTGTTTCATGTGTGTTTGTTTTCTTTCGTCACAAGTTAATAAACATTTGGTTTAAAGTTATAACATACAATCCATATTCTCTCATCTATATCATTTCTTTAATACTTTGAGTGTCACGTCCTTATATTGTTATAGTTGTAGTGATAGAGGTTGATTTATATAAGTTTTACAAGTGGTATCATCCGCCAAACAAGGAAATAGGTCTTAGTTGTGTCGTGCTTTAGATCAAAGACTGCATATAGTTGCGTATTTTTCCTTAAAATCGTTTACTTTTTGTCATTTCTTTAGTTTAACGTGCGTATTTAAGAAAAAGTCTCAAGCTTTTTGGTGTTAACGTGTGTTTAAAATCCAAAAGGTTATAGCTTTATTTTTGTTTCTTGGTATTTTAAAGTCTTATAAGGTTTACGTGGTATTTTAAAGTTTTTTAATCGAGAAAAAGGTGCTACAAAAAGGCTACGGTTCGAATCCTCATAAGCTTGTGATTTTTATCCATTTCTTGTATAAGAATTGTGATAAAAAAGGTTCTTCATCGACATTGAAATATCTATTTTCTTGTATAAGAATTTAGATAAAAGAGGGTTTATAGGAATTGTTGTGCTTGACAATTTCTATAAAAGAGGGTTTATAGAAATTGTATAATTTCTATCTAAATTGTTGCTCTTATCGAAATTGTGGAACTGCAGCCTCTTATCACAAATCTGGGAACAAGTCTTATCGCAATTGTGGCAACTAGCTTCTGTCGCAATTGTTCAAGAAGTCAACTGTATCAAAATTGTCAATCAACGCTTGTATGGCAATTGTACCAAACCTTATCGCAATTGTTATCCGACAAAGTTCTATCGCAATTATATCTCAGACAGCTTATCGCAATTGTCATCAGAGAAGAACTTTCGCAGATTGTCAAATCTAGTCCCTTATCGCAATTGTGGCAGAACTATCGCAAATTAACAGGAACAGTCCTTTATCGCAATTCTGCCTTTGAAGTACTTTTGAAAATTGGCAAAAACAGTCCTCTATCGCAATTATTTTTAAACGTTTACAACTTAAATAATTTTTATAAATTTGATTTAAACTTTTAATTTCTACAACATCAAAGATCGCGGACTCGGTATTCTCTCGCTTGTATAAGTGTGACGAATACTTCGACAAAGGAATATCTACTAGTTTGTATAAATTAGTTAGATCGTTTATATAAATTGCCAATTTATATAAATTGCATAATTCTATATAAATTGAAATTTTGCCATAAGTTGTATAAATTTTGGTCTAAATTGAAATTTCTATAGAAATTGTCATTTTATCTAAATTGTAATTTACATAACTTTGTCGAATTTGTGAACTTTTGATTTTGTCTAAATTATAGTTTAGTCCAATTTAGTAACTTTATTTAATTTGCTACGTTTATCTAAATTGTAATAGTTTATCTAAATTGCAAGTAACTTCAATCGATCATCAACAAAAGAACCAAGAGTTCTCAACAATAACTAAGTTTAACCTTCAACAACCACAAAACCTATTTTTTTGCAACGATCCTGAATCAACTGAATCAACTTTATCATACAACATCATCAGTGGCAACTCAACAAGATATCAATGCAGCTGGTGCTGAAAACCGTCCTCCAATGTTAGAAAAAGGTAGTTATCTTCTATGGACAAGTCGTATGATCCGATACATCAAAACCAAACCTAATGGTCAAGGTAGACTCTTGCTTAACTCCATCCAGAAAGGACCATTCAAGCCTCGTCAGATTCAAGAACCGGGTAATCCTAATGCAATACCTCCCGTTTCACCGACCTTTCGTGATCAAAAGGAAGAGGAATACACAGCAGATGATTGGAAGTAAATTGAAGCTGATGACTTAGCCATGCACTTAATTCAACTTGGTTTACCACAAGAGATCTTTGCTGCTATTGACAGTTGTGAAACTGCTTATGATATGTGGGAACGAGTTCGAAGGCTTTGTCATGGCACATAAATTGGTCAACTAGACATGGAAAACAAGCTGCTGACTGAATGGGAGAAGTTCACATCAACCCCGGCTGAACCAATTGAATCTTACTACACAAGGTTTTGTACTCTCATGAACGAGCTTATCAGGAACAAGTTGACACCAAGGCAAATTGTTCAAAACATTAAGTTCATCAACAACCTACCAGAGGAATGGGGACGATATGTCACTATTGTCAACCAAACAAAGAACCTTCATGAGGTGAACTATGATCAGCTCTATGACTTTCTGAAGCAAAACCAGAAAGAGGCAGATGAAGTTAGGAAAGAGAAGCTAGCCAAACAACATGATCCTCTAGCATTGATTTCTCAAGCACCAACACCTACAACAGTGAATACACAACCATCATCATCCACTTCCACTCAGAACTTCCCGCAAAAACAATATGTTCCACAACAACCATTCTACCCACAACAACAAGTTATTCTACAACCACAATACCCAGAACTAGAATACGATGACAATGATGACAGTGCTGCTTTGACTCAAGCATTTACCCTTCTATCAAAGGTATTCCAAGGACGCTACTCCACACCCACTAACAAGAACCAAAGGATTTCATCGAATACTCGCAACAGGCAAATTGCACAGCCGAGTTTCAACATGGGTCATCAAGGATAAATGGTTGGAGTTTATGGGAATCAGCAAGGATATGCTACAGGGTTTCAGATGGGTAATCAAAGGCAGTACGCAGGCAAACAGATGGGTCAGTACATGGGTAATCAGAATCAGATGGGTTAAGTTATTGGAAATTAAAGGGGTCAGAATATGGGGAATCCGTTTGGAAATGTTGCTGCTCCAGTTGCTGGGAATGTTGGGAATGTGAATCAGGGTAATTTTCTAAAGTGTTTCAACTGTCAAGGAATTGGTCACATGGCAAGGAACTGTCCCACCAAGCCAAAGAAGAAAGATCTTGAGTATCTTCATAAAGCAGTGCTCTTAGCTCAGAAGGAAAAGGCAGGGTTTCAGTTGAATGCCTAGGAGAATGATTTCATGGCTTTGATGGATGATATGGAAGACCTTGAGGATATCGATGCCAACTGCATTTTCATGGCAAATCTTCAGGAGGTTAAATATGATACGGATTCTGAAGCACCTCCTGCTTATGATATCAATGGAATCTTTGAGGTATCACCATATGCTACATGTCACATAATGAAATGTTTGATATGTCACCTCAAAATGAACAGCATCCTGCGACTCCTAATCTCACTTACGATACATATATGGACACTCCAAGTTGTAGCAATACTAATTTGGCAACTCCAGATATGGATCCTAATGGAGGATTCGAGTCACAGCATACTGAGAATGATGAGGAAACACGTGCGTTATTTGAATCATTATTGAATAACTGTAGTATTGAAATTGAAAAGGTCAAAAAGATCAATCGCGATGTTAAGGCCGCGAATGAAAAATTGGCCGCTGAGCTTGAGAGATATAAGGTGAATGAACAAGCTTTTGAATTTAATAACAAATGACAGTCAGAACTTGAAATTGGTTATAGAGATTCTGTTTTAAAAACATTTTCAAATCAAATTTGACACACTCGATGTCAATTTGAACATGAAAATTAAATCCTTAAACACAGAAATTTCTGAGTTAACCAACCAACTTTCTAAACAAAAATCAACTTGTTCTGATCTTGAAAAAGAAAAGAAAGAGTTGAATGCAAGGTTTTGAAAACGTGAAAATGATCTTCTTGATGAAATCATTGACAAATAAGAAACCATTAAAAAGTTGGAAGATTTGCTTGTAAAAATGGGTCAATCTACACAAACAATTAATTTGCTAATTAACGATCCAAACCCGATTTTACATACAATGAAGAAAATGGCTATCGGTTGTGAAAACCCTTATAATCTCAAGAAAGCTCAGAAGGAACAGAATGTGTTATATAATGGTAGTGTGCTAAATGATAAACATGATCCTCCCGAGGTTCGTGATTCTTATGAAACAATTGAGCTTGCTGAAGAGAGTCGAATTAAAATGAGACAAATGAACCCAGAAATTAGACCAATTGATTATAATAAGCTTAACACAATTTCTGGAGTACATTTGTTCAAAAAGAGTCACCAACATTTTTCAAAAAACCAGTGGCTGTCGCAAAATGGAAAGTTGTTTCAAAACATCTTTCTAACATCGAACAAATGTCCTCTAAGAACACTTGTAACACAAGTGAAGCTAGAAGATATTTGGTTGATCTTAAAAAGAGAGTTGAAATGCTTCAAATGATTGTGGCATCCAAAACAAATAGTAACTACAATGACTGGTTTTCAAGTTTTCATACAGAACAGAAAAAGATGTTTGAAACGGAAATCAATCCTCAAATTACTGCAATTTATGCGGTAGTTCTTAATGTTGAAAATAATCTTTTGAAAGAATCAGCCGACTTTGTCAAGGACCACAAATCCCTGGTGAAGGAAGCTAATGAAAACATTGAACACATCAAAGTTTTGGAAAAACACAATGACACTCTCTTCGAAGTAGCTCTATCAACTGATATTATGTCCATTATTTATCAAACATATTCTGTGGAAGACAATGAAAGACTGAGAGCTGAGACTTCTAAAATTGTTTTAAAATATGAAAATGCGCTTGCTAAGCTTGAAAAAGAAAATGTCACATATTTTAAACAACTTGATCAGAAAAAGGAAGAATGTAAGTATGACAAATTGTCATATGAGCGTGCATACAAAACCATGAAAGAATAAAATGATCATTTGAAGTCTCAGCTTGAAAGTCAAAATAGGAAGGGTGAGGAAACTAAGATTGCAAAACAAAAAATGTTGATTTCTCAATGTGTTCCAACACCCTTGCCTAAGCAATGTTAAAAATCAACAAATGTTGATAAAGGGAAAGTAGTTGTCGAAACACCGAATGTGATAGCACCTGGACTTTATAGGATTAGTCCCACTAATGCATCTGCCTCTACATCTCAAACATATAGAGCGATAGACAAAAGTGTGAAAGATAATCCAAAAGAGTCTTGTAATGCTAAAATTTCAAAGGAAAACCAGATAAATCCTAATGTGTGTGCCTTACCTTCTACTGGAGTAGAAAGTACCTTTAGGAGCAGCGGACTAAAGCCTAGGAGCAATACAAGGAACAATAGAGTCTCACCTGCCTCTGAGAGTGAAAACAAGAATAAAACGGAAGAAGTAGAAGAACACCCTAGGAATTTATCGCTTTCGAATAAGAAACATATGTCATCTGGATGTAATGTTAAGAACACTATTTCAAGTGCATGTAATGACTCTGTTTGTTTAATGTGCAAGAAATCGTTATCTAAAAATGCTTGTGATGATATTGTTTCTAATAATGTGAATATGAATGCTATGCCTGAACAGAAAGATGTGCCTCCAGGAAGTAGTGCTAGATCTAGATATATTAAAAGACTTATTAAATTAGCTAGGTTAACCACTAGTAGCATATTGCCTAAAGACCGTCTTAAGTTTTGTACATGGAAACCAACAGGTAGACTGTTTACACTTAAGAATGGGAAATTAGAACATGTTCCAAAAGAAAAAATGGAAACATTCTCTAAGTATGATTAATCTGTTACATCTAACCCCATGGAACCAAATGATAAACGGTTTCCAAATGCAAAATCATCTGTTCTTGGCAGGTCATTGAAATCTATCTTTGGATCGTCGACTCGGGTTGCTCCAAGCACATGACCGAGAATCTGAAGCCGCTGATCAACTTTGTATGGAAGTTCATGGGAAATTTTTGGTTTGGAAATGATCATGTAGCAGCTATTCTGGGTTATGGAGATCTTTAGTTCGGGAATTTCTTAATCACTCGGGTTTACTATGTCGAAGGGTTGGGACACAATCTGTTTTCAGTCGGACAGTTTTGCGATGCGGATTTAGAGGTTGCATTTAGAAGAAATACTTGCTTCGTTAGGAATTTGATTGGCGATAATCTCTTAACCAAAAATCGTGGAACCAATCTCTATGCTATCAACATTAACCAAATGGCCTCTTCATCACCAATTTGTCTCATGACAAAAGCTGACGAAACTAAGTCCTGGTTGTGGCACAGACATTTATCCCATCTCAACTTCGAAACCTTAACAAAACTTGCCAAAGACGACATCGTCACCGGTCTCCCAAAGTTCAAATACACCAAAGAACACTTATGTCCATCCTATGAGCAAGGCAAAAGCAAAAGGGCAACCTATAAACCGAAAACCGTTCCCAATTCGGTTGATAAGTTACATCTGTTGCATATGGACTTATGTGGCCTAATGAGAGTTTAAAGTATCAATGGGAAGAAGTATATTCTTGTTGTAGTCGATGATGATTCAAGATATACATGGGTAAAGTTTTTGAGGTCAAAAGAAGAAGCACCAGGCATCATCATCACCTTTCTAAAGCGAATTCAAGTTTACTTCAAGCTCCAGTTAGGATCGTAAGAACAGACAATGGCACAGAATTCACTAATCAGGATTAAGAACATATTTTGAAGAGACTGGAATTACTCACCAGACATCAGCTGTTAGAATCTCCACAGCAGAAGGGGTAGTTGAAAGAAGAAATAGAACTCTTGTGGAAGCTGCTCGCATAATGCTGATTTATTCCATGCACCGTTATTCTTATGGGCTGATGTGTTGCTACTGCTTATTTTACTCAGAACCGATCCCTTATCCATCGAAGATTCATTAAAACCCCATACGAATTAGTGAACAACAGAAAACCCGACATCTCTTACCTTCATGTATATTGGCGCTTTGTGCTATCCTACGAATGACAGAGAAGATCTGGGGAAGCTGAAAGCTAAGGTGATATTGGAATCTTCATTGGTTATTCAGATAACTCGAGGGCATTCAGGGTGTATAACAAGATGAAACGAAAAGGATTATGGAGACGATGAATGTGAAATTTGACGAGATTCACAAATGGCTTCTGAGAGACTCGCTCTAGAACCCGTGCTTAACCATGGCATCTAATCAACCGGAATAGGACCCGCACCAAACAGTCAAACTTCGGACATATCAGTTCAGGACTCGTACCACAAGGAGCTCAATCAACTACTACTGACAAACCAACAAATCAAGAACTGGACACTTCTTCGAGTTTATGTATGATGAGTACTATGGTGGAGCTTCGACAAATGCATCACAACAACATTCCGCTGCACCCGCTCAACAACATCAACCACCACCACCACCACCGCAAGATGCATCCACCACAATCGAAGCTGACGCACCAACTCCCTCACATCATCAACATCTACTCCAGCAACTCCAGTGATTGAGATTGTGTTACAAGAGTGATGAGCAACACCACGATTCGCGAATTCAAGAAGCACAACAACAAAATGATTTGTGTTAGAAGAAGAACCATTGAAAACCCATTTGCAACGGAATCTGCTGAATCTTCTTCAAGGTTACATGAACCATCTAACACGCATTCGTCAAATCCAAGGTACCCTTCTACGTTACAGTGGACTAAAGACCATCCAATAAAACAAGTCATTGGTGAACCCTCACGGCCAGTTCAGACGAGGAAACAGCTCGCCACTGATTCTGATATGTGCATCTATGTCTGCTTAGTCAGTCTAAAAGAGCCAACGAACATTCGGCAGGCGATGGCAGACAATGCATGGATTGAAACGATGCAGGAAAAACTTCTCCAATATCAATTACATGACACTTGGGATTTAGTGCGAAGACCAATCGACAAACTTGTCATTGATCTTAAGTGGTTATGGAAGAACAAAAAGGACGAATAGATGACTATAGTTCATAACAAAGCTCGTCTCGTGGCCAAGGGATTTAGACAGGAAGAAGGAATAGATTTTGATGAGTCATTCGCGCCAGTAGCAAGGCTTGAGGCGGTCAGGATTTTCTTAGCATATGCAGCTCATAAAAACATCACGGTCTATCAGATGGATATCAAGACAACATTCTTGAATGGAACTCTGAAAGAAGAGGTGTACGTGAGTTAGCCAGATGGATTCGTTGACAAAGACCATCCCAACTACGTCTACAAACTAAAGAAAGCTATCTATGGTTTGAAACAAGCCCCACGGGCATGGTATGACGAGTTATCATCTTTCCTAATTCAAAACTATTTCACCAAAGGAACAATTGACCCGACCTTGTTTACTAAAAAAATCAAAGATGATATTTTGATTGTTCAGATTTACGTGGATGACATAATCTTTGGGTCCACTAATCCGAAACATTCAAAACTTTTTGCAAATCTCACGAAAAGTAAATTTGAAATGTCAATGATGGGCGAATTAAAATTCTTCCTTGGACTTCAAATCCATCAATCCCATCGTGGTATTTTTATTAATCAGGCTAAATATACAATTGAGATTTTAAAGAAACATGAAATGGAAAATTGTGACTCTGTTGGTACTTCAATGGTCACTTTACCCAAAATTGGTGCTAATTTATATGGGAAACCCATCAATCCGAAGAAATATCAGAGCATGTTTGGGTCTCTCATGTACTTAACTGCTAGTCGACCCGATATACATTTTGCTGTCTGTTTATTAGCACGGTTTCAGGCAAGGCCTACCGAACTGCACCTCCATGTGGTTAAATGGATCTTTCGGTACCTACGAAGAACCATTAACATGGGACTTTGGTATCCGAAGGATTCGGAGTTCAAACTAACAGCCTTTTCAGATGCCGACCATGCTGGATGCCAAGTTACTGCAAAAAGTACATCCGGGGGAGCATAATTTCTGGGAGAAAAGCTAGTAGGCTGGTCATCAAGGAAACAAGACTGTACAGGGTTATTAACTGCAGAAGCCGAGTATATGTCTATCTGCGTGTTGTGGCCAAGTTCTATGGATGAGGACACAACTCACAGATTATGGTTTAACTTTCGACCGCATACCTATGTATTGTGATTCGAAAAGTGCCATAGCCATCTCGTGCAATCCAGTTCAACATTCCAAGACCAAGCATATTAGAGTCCGCTATCAATTCATAAAGGAACACGTAGAAGAGGGCACTATGGAATTATTTTTCGTGAAGACTGAATACCAACTCGCCGATCTATTCACTAAAGCTCTTCCAAAAGAGAGATTCGACAATTTAGTTCAACGAATTGGCATGCAGAGCCTAACTCCCGAAGAGTTAGAAAGTCTTCTTGAAACTTCTTGAAACAATTCCGTTGTAGATAGATATAGATGTAGTTAGTTATATTCAAAAAAAAAAAAGAAAAAAAAAGAGAGGATATAGAATAGATATTAAAAAAAAATGATGTATATTCTTCTTCCGATATGTCTCTCGTATAAATCAATATTCTGTACGTGTCTAGAAATGTCATTCAACAATGATACGTATATGTACATATGCTTGAGCGAGAACATATCTTCTCTCAATTTCTTCACAATGGCTTCGGAACAATTCAGTTTCGGACCCGAGCCTCAATGATGACTTTCGTATATATCACTACGAAACCCGGACCTAAAGGATGACTTCTGATTATTACTGATCAGGACTCGGAATCAAAGACAAAATATCCCAACTTCATGCAAATCCGTCTATCTCTTCACAAGGACTCTCATTTAATCAACTAAAATAAAAAATATCACTTCGTGCTATTTTTGAGGGGGGATTAGGTAAAAGGGGGAGAAGACGTGATTAAATGTGATCAAAGATCGTGGAATTGAATCTCAGAGAAGCTCACCAGATAGACTCAAATCAGATTTAACCCTCGAATTGACGAAATCTAAATGTCCGTTATCGAAAAGACTTGTCCGGGATGGGTAATAATTGTTGGTTGATTGTGGTGCTTTGTGTGTTCCCAGATCAGGGTAAAGATAATCAATGTACTGGATATTCACTTGAAATCGTGTAATCACTTTCCAATAGAAACTATTCGACCCTATGCCTGGGTTACACGAATATCTCTATGGGATAAGACCAAGTGATGTTCTTGTTTTAGGCACAAATCAAGAACCGAATTGCTTTCAAGTGTTTAGGTTTTTTGTGTCTATTCTCATTCGGATGGATGATCTCTATATATATTAGAGATATACTCAAAACCCTAGTCAAAGGAGTTATGAGAAAATATTGGCCAAATATTCTCCATATACATTCCTTAATTCTAGATACAGTGGTTACAAGACCAGAAGATCATGGTCTTAATTACGAATTTGAACCTTCCCAATATAGAGCAAAGTTAGTTACAAATTCAATCCTGCGTTACCAGCAGCAGAATCTATGCCCAGCAGCACAATAAATTGCACTAGTAGTAGAATCTTTTGCCTAGTAGTCTAGCAACACTATTATTGTACTAGCAGTATAAAGTGCTGATTCAGCAGTACTAATATTAACACTAGCAGTAGAAACTGCTGCTTCAGCAGTAGTAATATTAATACTAGCAGTAGAAACTGCTAACCACTATTTGAGTCAGGGTATTCAGGGACCAAATGGGTGTACACTCCGTACCTCCATGCCCATTACCAGGTGTGAATTAATCCCTCAAATGCACTAAATTTTCCAACAATCCTCCCCAAAATTTAGTTCACTTCCTTTGCATGAAAATAAACATTAAACAAACATGTGCATAAATGAAAATATCTTGAAGATTGAATTCTCATCTTAGTACATTACACGTTCAAATATTCGAGAATCAGGGTGTTCTAAGAATTGAACCCTTCAAACCATTTGAATACCAGAAGATAAAATACACACAAGTTTCAAACACTTAAATGCTCCTGACACTATACAAGCCATGTGTCCATATCCAATTCATAAATGTTGTAAAAGCTAAAAGTCCAAAGCTTCCTGAAGCGGCAAAACTTCAACATTTACATAGGTGGTTCCTCTTTATTCATGCTCCTGCTTAGCACTTTTTCAAAGAAAATAACCATTGAGAAGTAAAGACTTCATCCTCCTTTTCAGTAGGTTCTGAGCACAACCTTGGGATGATAATAAACATGTGCTTCAGTCCACTAAATGTTCAGCTTTCCACATTGAACTCAACTCCCAAGTTTCCTCAGGAAGGAGTTGGGTTTCTTAGCATTCAGTGACTAAGTTGGACTTCAAACCCATCCCTTTAGCAGACTTTAAAACCAAGTCTCTAGCCAAACCCTTCGTCAAGTGATCAGCTAAGTTATGTTGAGATCTGACAAACTCTATAGATACCACCCCATTCATGATAAGCTCACGAATCATGCTATGCCTGACACCTAAGTGTCTAGACTTCCCATTGTACATTTGGCTATAAGCCTTTGCCAATGTAGCAGCACTATCACAACGAATAGAAATAGGTGCTATAGGTTTAGGCCATAATGGAATCTCAAGAAGCAAGTTTTTCAACCATTCAGCTTCTTTTCCAGCAGCTGCTAAGGCCACAAATTCATATTCCAAAGTTGAACTGGTGATGCAAGTTTGCTTCTTGGATGCCCAAGAAATTGCACCTCCACCAAGTAGGAATACCCAGCCACTAGTAGACGAATTGTCTTCAGTGTTACTGATACAACTTGCATCAGTGTATCCTTCTACTACTGAAGGATAACCAGTATATGAGAGACTATAATCCATAGTTCTCTTCAAATACTTCAGTACCCTCTGAATTGCTTGCCAATGATGAGCACTAGGATTACTAGTATACCTGCTCAATTTTCCCACTGCAAATGCAATATCAGGTCTTGTACAAGTCATGGCATACATTAGGCAGCCAATCACCCTAGAATACTCAAGTTGAGATACAGCCTTACCAGTATTAGGCATGAGCTTCTCACTTGTATCTATAGGAGTACTCACTGGATTGCAATCAAAGTAATTAAATTTCCTCAACACTTTCTCAATGTAATGAGACTGAGATATAGAAATTTTGTTACTTTCATGTTTAATCCTTATACCAAGGATAACATCAGCCTCCCCCATATCCTTCATGGAGAACCTTGATGACAAAAATTCCTTTGTTAGGTCAACTTGATTTTGGTTAGTGCCAAAGATCAACATGTCATCAACATATAGACAAATGATGACTCCTTTACCAGATTCATCAAATTTGCTATATACACATTTGTCAGACTGGTTAAGTGAATAACCACTAGACAAAACCAATTCATCAAAATTTTGATGCCATTGCTTAGGTGCCTTCTTGAGTCCATATAAGGACTTAATTAGTTTACACACCTTGTTTTCATTACCAGGCATGATGAAGCCCTGAGGTTGGTTCATGTAAACCTACTCATCCAATTCACCATTCAAGAAAGTTGTCTTCACATCCATCTGATGAATAATCAAATTGTGAATTGATGCCAAGGCAATTAGCAATCTTATGGTACTGATACGAGCTACAGGGGCATAAGTATCAAAATAGTCTATCCCTGACTTTTGTTTAAAGCCCTGAATGACTAGTCTAGCCGTAAACTTTTCAACATTTCTATCTACCTTCATTTTCTTTTTGAAAATCCATTTGCAACCCAAAGGTTTGCAACCAGGTGGTAGATCAGCCAACACCCAAGTGTTGTTGCCCATGATGGAATCTATTTCATCATTTATTGCTTCTTTCCAGAAAGCAACATCCTGGGACTTCATTGCTTCATCAAATGTTTTGAGATCATCCTCAACATTAAAGCAATATGAGTGTTGGTCAGAGACCTCATCCCTTGTTCCTTCAATTAAGTATAATTGGAACTCAGGTCCAAATGACTTTGGAGTCCTAACCCTTTTGCTCCTTCTGAGCTCAGGTTCAGGTTGTTAAACCACAGCCTCATCAGGGACCTCATCAGAGATCTCAGATACACCAACATCATTAGTTCCATTAGGAATCCTCTGACTTGGTCTAGGGACTGATGAGAATCTATTCTCATCAAAGATGGCATCCCTTGATTCAATTATAGAGTTAATTGAAACAGATTCATTAGGTTCAATAACATAGAACCTATATGCCTTGGAATGCTCAGCATATCCAACAAAGATGCATTCAATGCCTCTTTCACCCAAAGTCTTTAGCTTTGGATCAGGGAGTCTTATAACTGCCCTACAACCCCAAACCCTGAGATAATTCAGGTTGGGTTTCTTTTTAGTCCAGAGTTCATAAGGGGTTGTCTTGTTCCTTTTGTTGGGAACTCTATTTAATAAATAGCAAGCTGTTAACATAGCTTCACCCCAGAACCCTTAACTCAGCCCAGAATAGGACAACATGGAATTAACCATCTCCTTCAGCACCTGTTTTTCCTTTCAGAAATACCATTTTGCTGAGGAGTATAGGGAGCAGTCGTTTCATGGATTATACCAACAGACTGAAAATACAGAGTATCCATGTACTCACCTCCCCTATCAGTCCTTAATCTCTTGATCAGGGACCCTTGTTGCAATTCAACCTCAGTTTTAAATACTTTAAATTTATCTAATTCTTCATCCTTAGTATGTAATAAATAAACATAACAAAACCTAGAAGCATCATCAATAAAAGTCACAAAGTATTTCTTATTCCCCAAAGAGGGAGTAGCATGTAAGTCACATAAATCACTATGAACCAGTTCCAACACTTTAGTTTCACGTTTTACACTTTGAAATGGTTTCTTAGTTATCTTGTTTATCATACAAGTTTTACACTTTTCAGTTTCCATGTCAAATGCTGGGATTAACCCATCCTTAGACATATCTTGCATTCTTTTAAAGTGTACATGGCCAAGTCTAGCATGCCAAAGGGTTGAATCATTTAAATTAGAAGTCGACATGAAAGCAGAATTTACAATATCATGAACAATATTAAGTCTGAACATACGATTACATAAATAATCAAAGCCAATAAACACCCCATGTTTAGACAAAACAAACTTATCAGATTCAATAACTTGTTTATAACCACAATTATTCAAAATACTACTAGAAACCAAGTTTTTTCTAATAACAGGAACATGTAAAACATTAAACAAAGAAACATTCTTTCCAGAACTAAACTTCAAATCCACACATCCTCTTCTATGCACCAGGGCTGTTGACTCATTTCCCATATGAAGAATAGAACCATCATTCATTGACTCGTAGGTCTTGAACCAGCTTCTATCTTTACACACATGAGTTGTTGCTCCAGAGTCAACCCACCACGCAACATCATCATCCTGCACAAAGTACACATCAGATATATATGTAACATAATAAATCTCAAAAGACTTATCAAATATATTCTGACCTTTCAGGGAATTACCACTCCCAGATCCACTCGTGCCTGATCCATTGGTTTTATTGCCAATTTTAACACCTTTACAATCCTTCCTGAAGTGTCCAGATTTACCACACTTCCAACAAGTAGCTTTTGACTTCTTGTTAGGATCAGTTTTGGTGTTATCCTGATGCTTACGTTTGCCCTTGTTGTCATTGTTCCTGGAGGAGTTGTTATTCTCCACGAAATTGACAACTGATGGACCAGCAACATTGTTGCTCTTTGGCTTGTCACTTTCATGTGCTTTGAGTGATTCCTCAATGCGCAAATGACTACCCAACTCAACAAGAGTTAATTCCTCCTTCTTATGCTTTAACATATGCTTGAAATCTTTCCAGGAAGGAGGTAATTTATCGATGATACAAGAGACTGAAATAGCCTCATCCATGTTCATCTTGTGTTGTGTGAATCGACCAAGTATACTAAGAAGTTCATTGTATTGTTCCATGACAGGTCTAGAATCGACCATTTTGTAATTGTTAAAATTACTTACAAGGAACTTCTTACTTGATGCATCCTCAGCCATGTATTTGGCTTCCAAGGAATCCCACAGTTCTTGAGAAGATTCAACATTTTGATAAAGATCAAACAAAGAATCAGACATACCATTGAGGATTAACCCTCTGCAAACATAGTCATCATTCTCCCATTTGCTCCTGTTCCTTATCTGTTCCATAGTAGCATCATCCCCATGATCTTCAGGAATGGATGTGGTCAGCACATACACCACATTCATGCTTGACAACAAGAAGTGCATCTTCTTTTGCCACCTTTTGAAATCAACACCTTCAAACTTTTCCAGTTTAGAAAAGTTAGCAGCCATATGCCTCATCGCAGCAGCCATTGATTATCACTAGAATAGTTTCTATTGATTGTTGGTTGATTGTGGTGCTTTGTGTGTTCCCAAATCAGGGTAAAGATAATCAATGTACTGGATATTCACTTGAAATCGTGTAATCACTTTCCAATAGAAACTATTCGACCCTATGCCTGGGTTACACGAATATCTCTATGGGATAAGACCAAGTGATGTTCTTGTTTTAGGCACAAATCAAGAACCGAATTGCTTTCAAGTGTTTAGGTTTTTTGTGTCTATTCTCATGCGGATGGATGATCTCTATATATATTAGAGATATACTCAAAACCCTAGTCAAAGGAGTTATGAGAAAATATTGGCCAAATATTCTCCATATACATTCCTTAATTCTAGATACAGTGGTTACAAGACCAGAAGATCATGGTCTTAATTACGAATTTGAACCTTCCCAATATAGAGCAAAGTTAGTTACAAATTCTATCCTGCATTACCAGCAGCAGAATCTATGCCCAGCAGCACAATAAATTGCACTAGTAGTAGAATCTTTTGCCTAGCAGTCCAGCAGCACTATTATTGTACTAGCAGTATAAACTGCTGATTCAGCAGTACTAATATTAACACTAGCAGTAGAAACTGCTGCTTCAGCAGTAGTAATATTAATACTAGCAGTATAAACTGCTAACCACTATTTGAGTCAGGGTATTCAGGGACCAAATGGGTGTACACTCCGTACCTCCATGCCCATTACCAGGTGTGAATTAATCCCTCAAGTGCACTAAATTTTCCAACAATAATTTCAAACTGGTTCATCCAGTGATGTAAACGTGTCTTGCAAAGGACTTGTCGGAGTAGAATGTACCAATTCGAGAGATGATCATTAAATATGACCGGGACAGGTAATTATTTCAAGCTAGTCTAACTAGTGATGTAAGTGTGTCTCGCAATGGTCATATTAACTGAAAATCGATCAATTCAAATGTGCGAACTCTACCCAACATGTGCAAATTTATCTTAAAAATGCATAAGCACATGTGAAGGGGGAGTATTTCAGAAAATGCAATACTCTCAAAGTGTTAACAAAAATGTGTTTTACTCATAAACACTTTGAGAGATTTTCACAAAAGGTTTTATGGCATGTGATAAAAAATCTAGGATAATCATGGAGTAATAAGGTGATTATGGTTAGGTAATATCCAATTATCCGCCAGAGCCGGAGGGATCTACCCAAGGACAATTCCAATATATTAGAATTAGAAGTCCTTAGGTATGATTTAAAAAGGGAGTAAAATGAGATAGGAGAAAGAAGGGGTTGAAGAATGAAAAAGAAAAGTTTAATGAAAGGGTGAAAAGAAATAGCCCTCCATGAAAACTTAGGGCAGAAACCGGGTCAATACATCTGCTATCGGTATTCACTAAGTTGATACTGATATTGAAGACAAGACGTCATGGACCCAGTGACGCGCTGCACCACCCTTCCTAGCCACTGGGATATCTCTTAAAAGATATGAGTTTCATTTCTCACAGAGAACACTGCATAATCTATCGGCCTCTCATTCCGAGAGGTGTTGATATTGAAAAGGTGGCACTCTGCTCCATGCCTCCGACTACTAAAACCAAAACGCACAATAGAGTCTAGAGCCATGAAATTCATTAAAATATCTCTTAGGAACACTTCCATAAGAATACCCTTGTGTTCACCTAAAAGGACACAAGGTGTACAAGAGTCTTAATGAGATCTTCGGATCTTGCCATTCATATCATGATGGTTACTATGCTTCAAAATGGTCTACAGTCGTGGGGTGATCTCCAGCGACTCACTGAATCGTGGATGCACTTCGGTGTGTCCGTGTAAGCCCTGTCGGGGGTATCCGGTTCAGAACGGCCTGGGTTAAGATTAGAGAAAGTCTTCACAATATGCTGTTGACAATCTCGAAGTCTAAACCTGTAAGCGCTGGATGATTTATCACTAACGGTTTTATGCAGCTACCTACAACCATCCATCAACCATCATCTCATATATAAAACATCTTCACTCAGCAACCTCACATACTTATGAGATCATCCTCAAAAAGATCAAGTGTAAAAGTTCAAGACAAAGGATCAAACCCTAAACCCTAAACCCTAAACCCTAAAACCCTAAACCCTAAATTAAAGACAGAGTGTAACAACAAAGTCAAAAGGCTAATCAAGATGTCAAGAACAAGTTCATAAATCAAGTGATTAAAGTATAAGGGGAGATTGTTAACATAAGTATACAGTCCAAGATGTATGAGTATGTTGGAGGACACGTCGCATCATCACACGAAGATTTTGATCAAGGCAAGAACAACGTAACGGCGATTGTTTTGAAGATCACATAGCATGAAGGAATGAAAAATGAAGACTATTCTACATCGACACACAAAGTTCAAGACAACGAAGACAAAAGACCTATCACCAGGAGCATCATTGAAATGACCATCCCTTAGGGGGAGATTGTTAGCATTTAATTTATCAGTCAAGTGATGGTCATTTGTATCTTATTTAAAGTATGTGTCGTATGGTTGTAATAGTTCAAGAAGGCTTTGTGTTGGAATTTGTAATAGATAAGTTCAAGAAATGTGTATAAGCCCAAGTCCAACACAAAGCCCACCAAGCCCAAGATATGCCATCTAGGGCATCCCACTTACACTATATATACACACTCTTGATGCGCGTGATGTGTCATTGCGGTTTAGCAGTATTAATGCCTATTCAAGTTTTAAATTTATATTTAGCCGACTTATCAATAAAACACACACTTAACGAGCAGTGTACCCGGTCAGTATGAATATAATGGTAAGTAGAGTGCCGATCACTAAGAGTGGAACGTATTATCTAGTTATTCTAATCAATATTTTAATATTCTAAGTTAGCTATACAACCTAATCTAACGCAAGGGGGTTCAGCCTGAGAGACTGGCACGATTTGGTTGTAATTAAATAATAAACTAAACTAATGAGCACGAATCAGCGATAGGCATGCACGTACACAGATAAATACTTGAGACAATAAGAAGACCTATCCTGATAATTAATTAGATTGTCACTTGATTTATTGCTAGTTTTATATGATGTGTATGTAATTAACCCTTTCTCGTTGGCTCTAATCTTATCGGCGAGTAAACCCTTAATGATTACTTATGTCTAAAAGTTATTCCTAAGTGATCAAGTTAGTAACAACCGTGGGAGCAATATGATCTTCCGTAGTCACATACGACAAGCCACTAATAGACACAGAGGTTATCAATGCACTAATAAAAGTCACCAAAGACATCAACATATAAACTTTAATTAATGGGAAAGCAGTTTTAAGGGAGTGCAACCTTTCCGTTGTCACATTACACAAGCCACCAATCCTGATGAATTAAAGTGTACTAATACAATAAAACAAAACTACTTAATGAATTAAACACATGCAGGACCTTCTTACAGCTCTTGTATCTTCGTTCGGGTGTGTCTTGTGCTGCCTATTCGTCTGAATTCGTCTCTTGGTTTCTGTTCGTCTAGGGATATGGCACGTCCTAAAATTCGTCTGGTCTTGGGGTATTTATAGTTTCTGTCTGAGGGTTAGATGCGGCGCATTGAATAAGTAGATGCGGCGCATCGACTTAGCTTCGCGTGGGGTCCAAGGTTATTATATTCAGGAATATTCGTACACCGCCTTGAGATGCGGCGTATCTTCATAATTGTATGCGGCGCATGTCTTCTTGTATCTTGGATCGAAACTAGTGAAATCTTGATAGTGATGCGCCGTATGTAAGAAGTATAATGCGGCGCATCTGGAGTAGAACAAGTAGGTTCTTCTTCGTTGACCAAAGTTTCATATGCAACGCATGACAGAATTGCATGCGTGCATTCTTCAAAGTCAGGAAATGGTCTTCAATCTCTTCATTTCAGCAGCCTTTTCCAATCTTGATCATTTTTCTCCATTTTTAGTCCATAATCGCTAAGTTTCACCAAATGCTTGTTTTTAACTGAGAATTACAAAAGTAAACGATTAAGTATCAATTCTCATACATAATATAATAAAACAAGTCAAATAAATAGGATAAATGATGATAATAAAATGTACTTATTTGAGTTCATCAAATATCCCCCCACTTGAACTTTACTTGTCCCCAAGTAAACCTTAGAATTAATCTTATGAAAATGTATCCTAAAAGATATTAGGATTTATTTTTATATTTAAGCATGTATTTGTTTTATCATAATCACACAACCAAACACTTAACGAATTAGAAATAAAATAAAATATTTTGATAAAAGCAAATCTAATCGTTTAACTGTCCAGTCGTGACGAATATTCTATCATAAGCTTGGCAAGTATACACATCTCCCCCACTAAAGCCAAGGAATAACAAGTCTAAAGCGGTAAAAAGGGTTTTGAGGCTTAAGGGTTAATCATTCTTCTTAATCTCTATCGATCTCAAATTCCAGAAAAGGTGACAAAATCACAAATACATGATCGAATCCACGAACACGATACTTGCAATTGCTCAAATCCTTAACTCGAATAGGCTAAAGATAGGATCAAGTAATCTTTACCAATAATATTATATCAAAAAGGGCGACAAAATCATAAATACATAGCCGAATCCACGACTACGATACTTAAGATTGCTCAAATCCCTAATCTCAATAAATCAAAGGTTTGGATAAAGAATAATATAGGGTATGGATAATATTTGGGATACAAATTGGTGTAAAATGAAAAAATAAACAAAACAGATAAATTAAAATTCTAAGTGTGGTTAATCACTAACCCAACCATCCCATGAAAAAGACTCATATCATTGGATAACTCACGCTTTAACACTTGAAACACACGCTTTAGGTAGACACGAATTATACTCAACAAGATCTCAATCAAAGAATATCCTTAGTTGGCGTTCCCATAACGTTCAACTCCCATTCAATTCATAAATATAATATATAACAAATAGTGGTGATATCGACCACTTAATACAAAACTTTACATCGTTGGTTTAAAACAAACTTCCAACTTCTCCTTTTTCTTTTTCTTTTCTATTTTTTCGATTTTTTTTTAATACTACTAACATAAACATAGATGTGTAAAATTTCACCACATCACTAAAACGATAACTCTGGATAATTTTTCCATACTTTTCATGACTTCAGAAATAACGGTAATAGTGAAAGTAGTAAACACACGAAAAACAAGACTCAAAATACACAATATCTACTTTCATACCAATTGCATTGTGCAATTTTCTGACTAACCAAAAATAATGAATTACGCACGCGAACACAGGTAATGTAAGAAAACACACTTTGCCTAAAGCAATTAACCAACCACGGATTTTAATCTACAGGGTAGGCTAAGGTGTAAGGGTGTAACGAAACATTATAACAAAGGTGTAAGAAACGAAAGGAATGGCTCTGAGTGTTTTTCTAGGGGTATCTTACTCTAAAAGTGAGAGTAACAAAAGGGTTTATACGGGGGTTAACTAACCAGTGTAGTTAGTTAATATCACATAACATAAAAAGGCTATTTGGGTGTAATCCTAGAAATTTACCAATTTATACAAGTCATTCCAATTATATAAATAATACTCATTATGGTGGTCTCGAATAGTATACAAGCCAAGTTCTAAAGTTTACAAGTCACCGGCACACTCATAGATTTGTGAATTTTGAAAAGTCACAATTTTTGAAAATAATGTTATGTGTGCAGCTATGCAACTTAGATCTTAAACAAAAACATGCTAAAAATTTTAAATTTTGATATATTAAGCGCAGTTTAAGCATAATTTTTGAAAAAGTTTAGGACAAGTAAGTGTTCTAATTCTCCAATCCCCCCACTTAAGTTAAACAACGTCCTCGTTGTTTGTATCAAAGGTTAAAAACTGGAAAATAAAAGAATTAGAACAGAAAAACTCCCCGGAGATTTGCTCGGTATGATCCTCCATTTGTATGAGAGCAAAAATCAACTTCCTCGTGGATGAGAACATTTAAGCTTCATAATTGATGTATCCACAGGAAATGCAGGAATCTATAATACCATCAGGACTTAAACACACCTGAGTTAAGAAGGTTCAAACTTGCATAATACATTAGTAGTTAGAAAAAATAAAATGTAAAAATTAAAACTGAAAATCATCAGGTCAGTCGATGCGCCGTATCTTATGGAAGAAGATACGCCGTATCGAGCCTGGAATAAATACGAATCAGAATAAAAGATGCGTCGCATCCTTAACCAGGGATGCGCCGCATTAAAATAAACTGACAGAAAGTTTTAAAGTCAAAAATAAAAATGCAGAAAATAAAGTAAGATATGACCAGTGCAGGAGATGCGTCGCATCTTATGATGGAGATGCGCCGTATCCTGTGCGGGTCTGACAGACTCGACATAACAGAATGTAAAATTAAAGATAAGAATGGGCTGCCTCCCACGAAGCGCTTGTTTTTGTTCGAGTCACGAGCCTGACTCCACCCTTATTTACTGTGTAATAGGGTGTTGTTCCCCCCACTTGGGATCAAGTGCGGGTGAT
This sequence comes from Artemisia tridentata subsp. tridentata, assembly GCA_021014915.2. Lineage (NCBI taxonomy): Eukaryota > Viridiplantae > Streptophyta > Magnoliopsida > Asterales > Asteraceae > Artemisia > Artemisia tridentata. The sequence goes on along the minus strand of CP139506.1, from coordinate 15,027,729 downwards.
AGTAGCAATAAACACGAAAAGAGTGTAAATTTGCTAGTAAAGATGGAAGAAATAAATAAAAATTATACCTTGGCAGTATATGTACATCTTTCCTATCCTTACCCGGTTTGGTTGATAAATTGGATAACTTTACCATCACATCTGAATGAGTAGTATGTTGAGGAAAAATGAGTCTCCTTTCTTCTTGGTTAGTCTCTTCGGTAGTAAGGCGTCCCATGACTTCCGCAGAAGAAGAGAAAGGGTCTTTAGCAAGTAAAAGTTGGAGTTCCTCTATAACCTTCATAGGGTCAAAATCATCATCTTCATCAATCATAGCAATGTTTAAGAGCTCATCCCCAAATTCTTCATCGAGCTCCACCAAAAACGGGTTGATCACAGGTGCTTCATGTGCTTCAATAGGTAGTGTAATAAATTTGAACTCATCATTCTTTTGTTTTGCAACCTGTTTAGGAAAACTAGCAAGATTATTAGTAACGGGATAAATAATATTAAATAAATTTGTACCACTTTGTGTTGTAAGTGACTCCAATTCATCTTGTGAATCTCCATCTTCAACTAGTGGTCTTGCAATTTCAGCATCGTCCCGAATTTCATCCTTAAATAAGTCATCCCAGATTTCTTCAAAATCCCTCGTTGGGTCAAAATCTGGTTGAGGTATGTCATCATAAACTATGGCGTCAAATGGTTCGAAAGAAAAATTAGAATACTTTTCATCTTCATCCGATGGATTATCTAATGGTGGTAATACGATTGCAGAATATTCTTCAACGTAAGGTTCCGTATACACATCATCTTGTGCAATTTCCAGAGAAAAAGCACCATCGAGAACAATTGCAGGAATTTGTTTCATATTAAATACATAGGACACTTCCTCATCATTATCATCCGATATAGTCCAAGTATGTCGAAACGGCAACCCATTTCTTTCTTTCTTTGACTTAACCTTTTCCAGCAACAAGTATTATTCCATAGTGATTTCTTTCGTCTCAATGACTTGTGCATCATATCTTGCTCTTTTCCAGTTATACACCTGATTATTGCTCAAGGCTCTTTCCTCTTCAAACTTGATATATTCTTCCATTGTAATATCCGGATCGTCCATCTTCCTGAAATAAAACTTACTCGTGCAAAAGAAGAGTGAAACAATCAAAATAAAAGCTGCTGATATCTGCTGATGATGCGCCGTATCCTATAAATGGGATACGCCGTATCTTAATACGTTAAAAATAAATCAGACTTTTATTCAGAAAAGCAATACGCCACGCTCAATAAATTAAATGCGCCGTATGTTTAAATAATCAAAAATCAGTTATACTTATAAAAATTAAATGCGTCGTATTAACAAAAGCTAATGCGCCGTATTTTCGTTACGTTTCAAAATACAAGATTTTTGATTCAGAAGATGCGCCGTATCGATAAAATCGATGCGTCGCTTTTGGTTTAAAAATTTGAAAACTGTTTTTAATTTTAAATATCAAATACGCCGTATCTGCAAAAACAGATGCGTCGTATGGCGTTATCGTTTAGAAAAATTTCTTATTAAAAACAGAATACGCCGTTGATGGGGAAAGATGCGTCGTATCGAATTAATTAAATGCGTTGTATTTTATAAAAATTAAACGCAATACGCCGTATCTATGAAAATAGATGCGCCGTATCGTTTGAATAAGCTCAGTACAACGATAGCAGTATGCAGAAAAATAAAAACAAAAATAAAAACAAATGAAAAGAAACAAAAATAAAAGAAAACAAATAACACACAAAACAGAAAATATGCAAATAATACAATGAATGCAATTTAACTAATATATAACACGGTTAGCGGTTAGAATTAGAAAAAAAAAATTAAAAAGAAAAACCTAATTAAAATACTAATCAAATTAACAGATAATAACAATTCACTCCCCAGTAGCGGCGCCAAAAAAACTTGATGCGCGTGATGTGTCGTTGCGGTTTAGCAGTATTAATGCCTATTCAAGTTTTAAATTTATATTTAGCCGACTTATCAATAACACACACACTTAACGAGCAGTGTACCAGGTCAGTATGAATATAATTGTAAGTAGAGTGTCGATCACTAAGAGTGGAACGTATTATCTAGTTATTCTAATCAATATTTTAATATTCTTAGTTAGCTATACAACCTAATCTAACGCAAGGGGGTTCAGCCTGAGAGACTGGCACGATTTGGTTGTAATTAAATAATAAACTAAACTAATGAGCACGAATCAGCGATAGGCACGCACGTACACAGATAAATACTTGAGACAATAAGAAGACCTGTCCTGATAATTAAGTAGATTGTCACTTGTTTTATTGCTAGTTTTATATGAAGTGTATGTAATTAACCCTTTCTCGTTGGCTCTAATCTTATCGGCGAGTAAACCCTTAATGATTACTTATGTCTAAAAGTTATTCCTAAGTGATCAAGTTAGTAACAACCGTGGGAGCAATATGATCTTCCGTAGTCACATACGACAAGCCACTAATAGACACAGAGGTTATCAATGCACTAATAAAAGTCACCAAAGACATCAACATATAAACTTTAATTAATGGGAAAGCAGTTTTAAGGGAGTGCAATCTTTCCGTTGTCACATTACACAAGCCACCAATCCTGATGAATTAAAGTGTACTAATATAATAAAACAAAACTACTTAATGAATTAAACACATGCAGGACCTTCTTACAGCTCTTGTATCTTCGTTCGGGTGTGTCTTGTGCTGCCTATTCGTCTGAATTCGTCTCTTGGTTTCTGTTCGTCTAAGGATATGGCACCGAAATTCGTCTGGTCTTGGGGTATTTATAGTTTCTGTCTGAGGGTTAGATGCGGCGCATTGAATAAGTAGATGCGGCGCATCGACTTAACTTCGCGTGGGGTCCAAGGTTATTATATTCAGGAATATTCGTACACCGCCTTGAGATGCGGCGTATCTTCATAATTGTATGCGGCGCATGTATTCTTGTATCTTGGATCGTAACTGGTGATATCTTGATAGTGATGCGCCGTATGTAAGAAGTATAATGCGGCGCATCTGGAGTAGAACAAGTTGGTTCTTCTTCGTTGACCAAAGTTTCATATGCAACGCATGATAGAGTTGCATGCGTGCATTCTTCAAAGTCAGGCAATGGTCTTCAATCTCTTCATTTCAGCAGCCTTTTCCAATCTTGATCATTTTTCTCCATTTTTAGTCCATAATCGCTAAGTTTCACCAAATGCTTGTTTTTAACTGAGAATTACAAAAGTAAACGATTAAGTATCAATTCTCATACATAATATAATAAAACAAGTCAAATAAATAGGATAAATGATGATAATAAAATGTACTTATTTGAGTTCATCAACTCTCACCACCATTTTGTGTGTGCCTCATAGTGTTGCACAGGTGAGAGTGTGTGTGTGCTTCATGTGTGTTTGTTTTCTTTCTTCACAAGTTAATAAACATTCGGTTTAAAGTTATAACATACGATCCATATTCTCTCATCTATATCATTTCTTTAATACTTTGAGTGTCACGTCCTTATATTATTATAGTTGTAGTGATAGAGGTTGATTTATATAAGCTTTACATTAACGGCCAACATATGGTCTTGTTATACATATATATGTCTAATGGTTGACGTTAATGTAGTAAAGAGACGGGTTAAGGGTAAGTAAGGTATGAAAATCTAAGTATGAATGTGAATGTGTAACAAGGATGAATGATGTGAGGGTATGTAGTAATGGAAGTAAGATTGGCTTAACGCTTTAACTTCCAAGTGTCTAATAATGCAAAGTTATAAAATGGGATTAAAGTAAGATGTTATGTAAAGGATGATAGAGAACAGTATTGCTCTAAATGTAAAAATAATTAAAAAGATGAGTTAAGGAATGAGAATGAGAATTGTGGTAAGCTAAGTGTGCGAGTAAGAACGCAATGAATGTGTTGTGAAGGCTAAAACATGATAAGAATGCGTAAGTGACTTAAAATGTGCAAGAAGAATGAATGATGCTAATGAATGAATGAAAATGAACCTATGCAGGGTTTAAAAGTGGAAAGAGTCGGGTAGACTAAAGGGTAAAGTAAGAAGGTGAAAATGATTAATGCGGATTTAGAATGTAAGATGATAAACCCATAGAAATGTGTAATTATAATAAGCAGGTTCATATGCTCTATGAGCTTGCTTTCACTAAAAATAAATGAATGAGAAAATGTGTGCGTTACAATGCTAAGACTTGGATCCATGATGGAAATGTGAAAGATTAAAGATGGTATCCTTTGGAATGGCCAAGCTAATGATGATGAATGATGGTATCCTTCGGGATGGCCAAGCTAATGATGATGAATGATGGTATCCTTCGGGATGGCCAAGCTAATGATGATGAATGATGGTATCCTTCAGGATGACCGAGCTAATGAATGATAAAGGATCCTTCGGGATATGTTAAAGATCCTTCGGGATAAAACGTATTGCCTTCATCGGTAATGGGGTGGCCTACATCTTTGGCATATAAAAATGTCCGCAAAACGAATGTGGTAATGGTATGGATCCAACTCTGAAAAGTTAAAAGGTAATGTAAAGAATAAAAAGAATGAAAAGATCTAAAGGCTAAATGTGAAACGAATAGTACGAGTGTTATGTCGGAAGTGTATAAGTAGGCTGGTTTATCAATTCCTTATTTAATTGGATTGGGACACCTTTTCATTTAAATAAAGAAGTCGTAAATCACCGAACCATGAGTTTGTATTTCTTGATTTACATCGTTTGGGACGCCTCTCCATGTAAATGAGGAAGTATGAATGAGTGAGCTTATGTGTTCCCGACATGGCATAAGTAGGGTGAAAGGGTAGAAAAGGGAGTCTAGAAATAAGTAGTAGTTATAAGAACTAAGATAGGTAGATAGAGGAAGAGTTGAATATCAACCCTAGGTGGGAAACGTCAAGCGAAGTGTATGATTTAGGTGCTAAAGTGTAAGTTGAAATGATTAAAGTTTTAAATGATATGCTTGTTTGCAATGTGAATTAAATATAAAGAGAAGTAATGAATGCTAATAAACGCTAATATGGACTAAAGGTTCTATAAAATGATGAGAAAGGAGTAAAGGCAAACGTAACGTATAGTAAAAATGTTGATGGGATAGTGGTAAGGTTGCGATAAAAGTAGAAAGATAATAAATGTTGACTTATGAAAAGTTAAGAGGGTGTGTAATGTTCAAGTGACCCCTAGTCCTTGACGGGAAAGTTAGAATGGAACGAGTTAGTAGGTTATGTGATAGACGTAGAAATGGTTAAATGGTATACATTAGTGGCAAGGATTATGTCTTGAATGACATAATGATTGAGAAGAAATGAAAGATTAGAGAAGTTAAGCGAGAAATAGAATGAGTTAAGGGTATGATGTGCGTTTAGTGAACCTTGAATTGCAAGATCACTTAGATCGTTGCAACTAAAAGAAATGAATAAAGTAAAGTGCTAAGAACAGGAGTAAGATGGGACTAAATTTTGGATAGTTTAGACAAGAGATTTTAGGGATGAAATCTAAATAAGGGGGTAGAATTGTTAGACCCGTTCCCCGGGTACTTGTACCCCACCCTAGATGAAAAGGGACCAAAGGCCTTACGTGATTGGCTAGTCAACGAATGTTGCGTTATAGTCAAACCCGGTAGTCAACCTAATAGTTAACGAACGTGTAACATGGCTTTGGAGGTTATGATGCATAACTTAAAGGACTAAAGTTGTTAAGTTGTAAACATGTTATAAAATGTGATGTGGCCAAAATAGAAGGAATGAGACTTAAGGGACTATATGTGCCCCATGGCCAAACTTCTCCACCTAACTAGATAAATATCTAGTGTGTGGAGAGTTCTAGTGATTTCCACCATATTTTTAGATAAGGGTGTTTTGTGGTCCGGTTTTAGAGAGAAGAAAAAGAGAGGGAAAAAGTTAGTTGGTGACTTAGGAAGAAGAAGATGAAGATCAAATGCCCATAGTCTTTCCTAGCAATGATCCACTCCAAGTAAGTATTTCTATCTTGTTGTTAATGAGGTTAAGGTTTATGATTGAAGTGGGTTTTCATCATATGATCAAAGTATGATCATATGATGATATAGAAAGGAAGATGGGTAGGTTTAGATGGGTTATATAACCCTTGATCATGATGTGTTGTGTTAATGAGTCTTGATGTTATGGTTATGGTTTAGGAAGTAAGAATGATGATAATGATGATGATGATAAAGGATGAAGATGATGATGATGATGATGATGTTATTGTGAGACTTAGCTTGGACTCAAGGTAAGTAAACCGATATAACGTAAAGTTATAATGATTTCTATGCATTATGTGTTATGTGGCTTAATGTGTTAAGGTTTATGGTTGTTTAGCATAATGGTAATTATGTGTAAGAGGATATAAGGTTAGTTAGAGTTAGTCAAGAGTGGAATAAGGAATAAGGAAGGTTAAGGCTTTAAGAGGTCAAGGTATGTGATTATGTTAATGTTGTTTTGGAATAATGGTTGTATAACGTGTAATGTGTTGAATGAAGTATAACGTTAAGTTATACCCATTTTACTTACTAAGCATTCGTGCTTACAGTTTAATGTTTCAATGTTTTGGAAGCTAAGGTATTAATGTGATGGCTCGGATAAGGACTAATGTTGGATATGCAAATTGTAGAAGGATTTGGTAAGAAAGTAGAGCTAGGTAGAATACCGAGCTCAAGTCAAGGTTGTACCCCCGGGAGTCTTTTAATGATTTGTAAAGTAAAGTCAAGTGTTAAAATGTGTGTAAATGGAGTCGTAACGATTTGGTGGTCTAACGGTGTGTCAAAGTGTGTTTGATGCGTTAAGGTAAATGTTTAAGGGGGTGTTTGGCAAAAGTATGAATGTACCCATTTTGGGTTGCAAACGGGTCAAGTGTATATGGAACAAGTTTAGTATGTTAAAGTAATGATGTTGGTTAAGTTTGGTGGGAAAATGAAGTGGTATAAGTGGTTTGTAGTGTAAATGGGTCAAAACGGGTTTTGGTGCAAAACCCGTGATTGTGTGAAGTACGTTTCCGAGAGTCAAACGGTAAATGTTTTTGTATGAAAATGAGCCCAATGCTATATTAAGTAAATTTGGAATGTTTGGTGAAATAACGAGTTCGGGAGGTCAGACTTTTAAGTATGGAATTTGAAAAGGGATCCGGGAGGTCAGTAGCCTCTAACCGATCGGTTGGAGGGTATTGCCGATCGGATGAGGCCCATCCGAATCGGATGTGGGGGTAATCCGATCAGATGGGTGGTCTTTCGACTATTTTCGGTAATCTTTAAAAAATCATATCTTTTAATCCTTAAGTCGTTAGAGGTCGTGCCACCCAGCGTTTTGAAGGTAATGGAGTCTAGTTTCATTTAAAGTTAGTCTAAAGGTCTGAATGTTTATGAATTTTTGTAAATGGCCAAAAGGGTAACACTACTGGACCAAGTGACAAGAGGGGTTATGCTGGGAACAAACCACTGTGCAATCAATGCAAGCTGCATCACACAGGCCCTTGCACTATTAGGTGCAGGAATTGCCGGAAGATGGGACATCAAACTAAGGACTATAGAGGAAAGGGCATTACTATTGGAAGCAATATACAACCAGTAGTAACCTGTTTTGGGTGTGGAGTAAGAGGGCACTACACGAAAGGATGTCCAACACTGAAGAACCAGAATAAAGAAGGAAAATCCCACCAAAGCTAAAAAAGACGTTACGAAATGATGATGTTTAGAGAAGGAATTCTCCTACCTTGCTAAATAAGACCTAAACCTAGGCCCTATTAGGTTGTATCCCATAAGGGAATAACACTAGTACTTTTCATGAACTTCTTTGTATTTTGTGTATGTTTATCCCAAGTTGTGGGATTCACTTGACTTATGACTATCTACCATTTCATTATCAACATGTGATGCGTGATTTTGCGACCTTACAACAGGTTTTACCTCTCGAGGGATCTCAAGAGGCTTACAACCCCACCAGGCAGTGTACCTGACCGATGTAGTATAGTGTAGTGGTAAGTACGGGGGATTGATCGTTCTCCACAGGGAATAGTGTTCGTTAGGTATGAAAAACTACTCTAATTAGGTCTAAGGGTGAAGGAAGATTATTTTTGTATTTTTATATTTTTTTATGAAAGCAAGTAAAATCTCGGGTTTGAAGGAGTGGGCGGAATTAGTTGCTAGTCAACTAACCCAAATAACTACAAATGCAAATAAAATAAAATAACTGAAAATGAAAAGTGTGGTGGAACTAATATGGAGAGAAATGTGTTTACTTAGATTTCCTTACTCCCTAACTATCTTTTATCGGTTGATTAGTGTGTATTAATTGCGTGGATGACGGGTGTATTCCTTAATACCAATCGTGGGGTGGCGTACGTACTTCCCCAACTCTACAAGCTCCTACTTCACTCCTATGTCGAGCCGGCTAAGAATCTCCTAACATGGGATCACTAGAATTCGCTCATGCATTAAATACAACCATAAAAACCTTAGTACGCATTGGTTCATGTTTCTTAAGACGTTCAAGCAAGTTACCGTATAGGAAGTTAGCCAGTTTTCTTAAGCCTAACATCGATGAACAATCATCCAATACAACTAATAACACACTAATAACCAATAATCAATAGTTAGGTTTCATTAGATCTAAGCAAACACAAAGAAAACCTAGCCTAATATGTTAAACAAAAGACAAGAACAAGATAGAATCAAACAACACATAGACATATTGAATGATTAATTGATAACTTATCTTCAATGTAACATGGAAGATCTCAAGGCAAAAAGCCTTGAAAAAACTGCTAAAATCGTCTTAGGGTTTCCTTCCAAAAGATTACACACAAAGTTCCACCCTCATGACAAAAAATTGCAAAACTATATATAGAGAAATAGATCTGACGGCGTCACGTTATGGAGTGTGACGCCGTCACCTCGCCGCGTTTAGGGTTCCCGGATGGCCTTCTTGACGCCGTCCCTCTTTAGCTCTCCAAAATCCGCTCTGGCTTATCAAGGCTTGACGCCGTCAGAATAGGGCTTAACGCCGTCCCTCTTTAAGTTAAACCGTGACGACCTTGATCACTCCAAAGGGTGATGCCGTCAGACTTTACATTGCAAAACTCCCTGGCTTATCATGTGTATTTTTCATATCCACCTTTTTTGCCAAGCCATGACGCCGTCTGGAACAATACCTGACGCCGTCAAAGGTACTTTCTAGCATAATTTTGAGACTTTGCCGTTTCCTTCACTTTTATGCTCCAAAAAGGTCCAAAATGCTTCCTTTTCCAGATTTCTTCTCCAAAGTACCTAAAACGACAAAAGGAACGATTTAGGGCAATATTTGATCAAATAAATACGATTTAGGGCTTAAATGACCCCCTAAAAGTGGTACACTTTTCGCTTCATCAACATGTTCTGACAATTTCCGTTCGTTACACTTTCTATTTCACTCCCATTATATAAAAAGTGTTGTTATTAACTTTTAAACTACCTTGTCACCATATTATAAACCTGTTTACTACCCTCATATGAATTACTTTACTATTACCTTATAAACTACTAACCTGGTTTACTACTATTGCATAAACTATTTGGCTAAGTACCATATGAATTTGTTTTGTTGCCACCTTACAAATCATTTTGACATTTCAATGTAAAACTATTTTACTACCCCCTTATAAACCATTTTGCTATTATCTTATAAGTTGTTTATCACCATCCCATAAACTATTTTTGTTACTTTCTTACAGAATACTCTACCACTATTTTATAAACTAATATGCTAAATTACTACTACCTCATAAACTGTTCTATTATCATAAAATCATTTTGCCATTCTCCTATAAACTACTTTGATATAATCATATGAACTGTTTCACTACAATATCAACTATTTGGAATACCAACTTATAAACAGTATGATTAAAACTAATTAACTTTAAAGACCATAAAAAAATTAATCGACTAAACCGAGCATTGCATCATTAAGCCTCAATTATACATAGCCTGATCACCTATGTCTAATTCAGGAAAGATTATGTTATTCTAGGAGTAGTTACCTATAAACCATGTTAAAACGATCTTTCACTATATCCCTAAAAAGAAAATTTTGGTGTGCGTATCAACAAGTTCATGTCACAGGCATACGTATTAGTAAGCACATATACTAAGTATAATCTTACCACAACCATACCATGTTTATATCAACTGTATTCTATACATCAAACAGAAGATCGGATTTCATCACACCAACCATTTTAAACACCAAGTATTAGCTGAAAGGAAATAGTTAGCACTGACAATGTTTTACGAGGCTGCGCTCTTAACTTAGTAGACCACCCGTTCGATACTGATTTAATACCGACCAAATTCAGAAAAATTTGACGTCTTCATCAGTATGACTATTTACGTATCATGCGAACATTATCCGATCAACTGCAAGAACTTTCAAATAAAGGGTTTATCTGACGAAGTTCATCACCACAGAAAACTCCGGTGTTGTCATAAATAATAAGAAGCCTTTCAACCATTAAAGTAGAAGCTTTGTAGTGCACACATTTTTACCCTGCCAGACGGAACCAAAGACTTTATAATTTAGTATGACCATTCGCATTAAGGATTAGGTGTTGTATTGATGCAGAGGAAGAATGTTATAACTTATGCCTCCCAATAACTCAAGATTCACGAAGCGAACTACACGACCCATGACTTAGAATTAGGAGTTGTAGTCTTTACACTCAAGAATTGGGGGCACTATTTATACGGTACAGAGTGTACTGTATTTACAAATCACAAGAGTCTTTAGCATATTCTTGATCAGAAGGAATTAAACATAAGACAGTGTCGATGACTAGAGCTGCTAAGTGATTACGACTGCGAAATTCATTATCATCGGAGAAAAGCAAACGCAGTAGCTGACGCCCTGAGCCAAAAGGAATGGATTAAAGCAGAGGAGAGTTCGAGCTTTGATCATGACCATAAATTCAAACTTTCCCGCACAGACTCTTGAATGCTCAAGCAGAGCCGTATTCCTAATGTCAAAGTTCGTTGGAAATCTTTACGAGGACCGGAATACACTTTGGAAAGAGTAGACAAGATGCGTCAAAAATAACCACACCTTTGCACTAGCACAACTTCGACATCTACCTCGAACTGAATCCCGGGACGGGATTCCCTTTAAGGATTAGGTACTGTAACAATTCACAATTTTGAGGTCAATATTTAATATTTTAAGTTTACTTAATATTTTTATTTTAAGTAAATTCATTTTTGCATGTAACTAGATAGGTTATTCCGTGTACGTCGTTAAACGTATATTTAACTTAAAACGACACATGACAATATACAATATAACTATTTTTATGCATTTTGGTTTCTTACAATCATAATTTAAATATCCCATTTTCACTTTTGCATTTTTAATTAAACTTTGCACATTTTGCGTTTTGTGCGTTTTCAACTTTTAAACACCAAGTAATCACCCAACAAGCTCAAGGATCACCTAAAATATTAAAATAGGTTTTGTTGTCAAGTTTTAACATTTTTGTAAGTTTTATATTTTTACATTACCCGATTTTAAGTTTCGCGTCTTAAAAACTCCACGTTTGTAATTACCGGGATCAAACTATACACTAAATGATACATTTTATACCAAAGCAACACAAAATACACCCCTCATAAGAGGTGGCGTCCATATGATCAACCAAAAGGACACTTGTATCAAGTTTTCATACATATGTTCCTATAACTACCAAAAACCATCAATGTACCATGCAAACCATTTACCACTAATTTGTGGTTCTCAAAACTAGCTATCTTCTTCATTCCTTCTCCTCCTTTTGCCGTTAATTTCAGCCCACCAAAACACCATCCATATTTTGATTTTTACCAAATATTTATGAAGAAGATGAAAGCCTTGGTTCTATAGAGTGTACTTGTTCAAAAATTATCCATCTAAGTACTTTATTCAAGAAGTTACATAATGTTTTAAATAAGTTTTTACAAGGTTTTTGGTCTCCTAATCTTGTGTGCACAAAACTTCGGTGAAAAGAATTGGAGGCTTGTTGGTGTGGTAATTTCATTTTTGGTGCTATTGATTCTTGATTCCTCTTGGGTTTTCATCTCATCTTTGTAAGAAACCACACCATATTTTCCATTTACCTACTGATGTACATCTCATTTTATGTACTTTTCATGTTTCATATACTTGTTACATTAATTTATGCATTGTACATAGCTTAAATTACCTAAAACTATGATTGGGACTAAGTTTGCAAAGACCCTTTTGGACCAGGGACTGTTTTCATAATTACTGCACTTAATCAGTAGACTTTGAAACTTAGGTAAAAATATAGGCCTGTAGATCTATCTCTTAGCTTAGATTTTCCGGGTGGTTGGTCGTGAGACGATACCTGATGAATTAATTAGAAAATAAACGGTAAAGGTTGTCGAAAAACGCATACCAGATTTGAATGGCTAAAAAGTCTAAAATTTTGTATTGAACCCTCTATTGCACAAAACATAAAAGTTGTAGGTAACACATTAACTTGAATGTATCCGAAAACCCTGCATAAAAAGGAGTTTCGGAACTCAACTTATCGCAAAAAAAGTGGGACTGTTAGGTGTTGTCCCGATCAGACTTGACATATTAGGGTAAAATGATAATTTCACTTAAGTTATATAATTTTCAGAGAAGTGGGACCAACAAATATTATTAGTACACTTAAATACCTTTTCGGGAATATAAAATTTGAAGTATACTCCTTACGGTTTAGGAGAAACGGAATTTTTAATATTAAATACCGACTTTTTATCAAAATCAGCACCTAACTTAAAAATCTTATAACTTGTTAAAATTTACATAAAAATTTTCAAAAATATTTTTATAACATCTTTATCCATTATGAATGATAAAAACTAATATAATTATTTTCTAACTTAAAAATTTGAAAATTATAAACTTCTACAAACACTTATTAATTTATTTTACACTTACCCGAAGTGGTAGGACCCACTTTCAGGAATAAACCCGATAACTCATTTTTGGACAATCTAACCACATATCAACATAATAGGATTTTTGGACTATAAAATATCATAAAACCCGAACATCGGACAACTTATATATTAGGGCTCGTAACACTTTTCTAACTTGTCAATTTTAGTCCCTATCACTTTATAAACTTTAAAAACTCTGTACAATTGCATGATTGATATAATAAATATATAAAACTTTCTTGCATCCATATTCTATTATTTTAAAAACCTAAGACGCAACATATTATGTCTAGGTTGCTCGTAAGACTTCTCGGCTTACTCGTCACTTTATTTGCACCTTGCTATTCACTGTTGCTTACGGTGAGTTCATAGCCCCACTTTAACTCTTTAAACTGTTTATAAACCCATTGAGGGAGATACATGCTATTTTACAATTTGGACACAAGTGTTTTAAACTATATGCTTATCAGAACATATTATTGCTAAAGTACCAATATTGCCAAAATAAGTCCCTAACTATATCATGAACCATTAATCACTTGCGAGTAAACGTGAATATTGTGAATATGCCTATTGGGATTGACGAATCCCGTTTGTGCGGTCAGATAAGATGCCATAAACACACTATATTTGAATTTTAGGTAAAATGGCAATTTACCTTTCAGGGCATTGGTTCATTTTATGAACCTTCAGTTAGTTTGCGTGTCATGAGCTTAAAGTAATAATAATTATTTACCCATAATTGTATTCGTTGCAATTATTATGTTAACTCTGAAGTCTTGTGGTCCATTATTTAACTATAAACCTGTGAATTTCACTCAACCTTTGTGTTGACTTTTTAGCATGTTTTATCTCATGTCCTTAAGGTATTTGGCAAGCACGAAGTCGCACGGAGAATGTTTTGATGGCTTGCATTTTGTTATCATTCGATAAACTTTTAAAAACTTTCATGTTTACATATTATGTATTCTAAAACTACTTCGGACCTCTTGTAACTCTGATGTTTTATTTTGATCGAATGATAAACTTTTAAAACGTCTCATTTAGAGTCGTTTTCTATGATTATAATTGTTGTACTAATAAGAAGCACCCCAATGATATTACATTCCGCTGCAATATTTTGGGGTGTTACACATTACCAGCCTCAATACCTGTTATCTTACACGTTTCTGGGGCTGAAATGTTATTTCCCTTTCCTTGTGAAATTCCCGCAACTTCTGAATAAGCATTGATATTTGGTGGTGGAATCTCGGTCGCGTGAAACGGTCCGTAACAAGTGGGGCATAACATATTTCGATTTAAATACTTTCTCAAGAATTCATACTGCAGTTTGCATCTCATGCATGCATACGGTCCAAAACATCTTAGGCTTCATCTGTTTAGTAACCGGTAAAGGAATAGAAGTGGGACCCGTCTTGGTCGTCCCATTAACTTTATCCTTTTCTTGCGAAGTTTTAACCTCTGTTAAATAAGAGCTAGGCGTCGTCTCAGGCGCTAGCTGTTCATTAGATGATGCAGGAGCAGAAGTGGGACCCACCTTGGTAGTCCCGTTAACTTTGTTCTTTTTTCGAGAACCTTTGACCTTTGACGTCTCATGAGCTATCTGTTCATTGGAGGATGAAGGAACAGAAGTGGGAACCGTCTTGGCAGTCCCATTAGTCTCATCCTTTTGACTCTTCGTTTTTTTCTTTGTCTGAGTAGTAGTTTTATCCTTCTTTTGAGAAGTTGTAACCTTTGTCTGCGCATCTGCGCCAGCTGTCCGGGCAGCTGCACTCTTCGTGAAAACCGTTCTGAGTTGGAGGTATATGCACTCGTGAAAACACGTTCTGAGGAACCCTCTGCTTCAAAAAAATAAGCATGCCTTTTATGATCATATGCCAATCTTTTGTCTTTATCGGATAACATATTCCATGCTTGGGAAACGAGCTGGAATGCCCCTTCTGCACCTAAGGACTTGTTTTTATCGGGATGAAGTGATAAAGCTACTTTCCTATAATGTTTCTTCACGGTATCATCATCTGCTAACGGGTTCACACCAAGTATCCCATAATAATCTGATTCACCGCTTACTTTGCTTTCGGCAGCAACATGCACATCCAGAACTGCTAATAGTTGGGAAATACCCTCCAGACCAGGAAACAAATTTGGGCCTTTAAAGCAAATTTCTTGGCACCTTTTACATTCAACGATTTCTTTCGCCCTTGTGGCTTCATCCTTATTGCATTCCATCCTTCACGAGTTCACGTAGTAAGCAGTTAATCTACTTCACCACTTCCTTAATAATGCTACTACATTCATAGTTTCAAGTAAACGTGAAGATTAGGCAATATTCTGGCCCGAGCTAATGCTTAACCAAGCTGCTACTTTTGATCGCGATTCTCAAACCTGATACAGATATACGAAGTTGATAGATTAAGCATAACACACATGTATAAAGTATTCATAGAATGATTTCTCGCAGAAGTAAAACCATAGTAAACTATACCAGAATCCAAACGTAGTAAAATATTTCCCATTTGACCTATTATATATAAAATCTAACCAAAAGTGACCCGTTTCATGTGAATTGTCCCAAAAATAATAAATTTTCTGAGAGCAAGTTTGGAAGATCTGGTTACTTACTTTCAGCCAGCAAATGGCACACGTCTTATGAGTATCATCTTACTCTTTTCAAACTCGGGCACGTCACAAAGAGGACTATTTGTTAAGACGGACAACAAAACTGTTAGTACAAATGCAATATTGTCTAAATATATGCAAAATTTATGAAATTCAGAATAACTTTCCTTTATTACTTGTATTTATTGTAGATTTTCAAGATATAACTCTGGAAAGAGTGGATGTCGTTTCGTTACATCCAACTTACTCAAATCTTGCGTCATTAAACCTTTCCGTGGCATTTTCACACTTTTGAAGGATTTAAAACTTGAGTGAATTCTTTTATTGTACTTCAAAAACTCTATCTCAAGTGACATTAAACCTGCATCAAATGAAAATTTGAAAAGTGAAAATGGATAATAACTGAAAAACCTAAATGCGAATCTGACTGTACAACAAACAAATACTTTAAACGCAACACAAATACTTACAACATAAAATCATCATGCTAAAAAGGATTTATGTAGAAGCCAAGATTCACATACAGGAGGTGGAGGAAACACCATAAACACGAACTAAAGATTAAACATGATAAATTTTGGTTTATTGATTGGGAGGTGTGTGTGTTATTTCTTGAGAGAGAAATACGAAACACACACACACACCTCAAGACCTGTGAATCCTCAACCCTCCAAATGTGGATAAGGAGGGTATTTATACATAGAATACAATGACTAACTTAGCCTAAATGTCTAAACTAGTCCTTGTAAAAAGAATGAAGTGCAATTCCCAAATATGACAAACTTTAAGGCTAACAATCTCTCCCCAAAGTGAAGTCATATGGGAATTGCTTACAATGTTCCCTACAAGTAAAATATAAACCATAAGCACAGAGAATAGTCTTCAAACGTCATTACTTCGTTCAGCTTGGAGAATCTTCTCAGCATTCATTTCTTTACTTGCAGACGAACCATGTGAGCAAATCTAATTAGGGTTTAATACAGCGTGCCCTGAGTGCTCTCCCCTAATTAGTGCTCTCCCCCAAACTGACAACCTTTCTGATGATTGCCCTGTATCTGAAGAAGTCTTTTGATAATTAAATGCATTCCATCTTTAGTCTTCTAACATGCAGCGGAAAATGTAGAACAGACTGTAGACTCGACCTTCTTCAAGATTATCCATTTGGGGGAACAGGGTATCAACATCTTCATCTCACCAAATGCATCCCAATTATCTTTCATATGAAAAATCAGCCCATAACGTACACATGAAATGTTATATAATGGTAGTGTGCTAAATGATAACCATGATCCTCCTGAGGTTCGTGATTCCTATGAAATGATTGAGCTTGCCGAAGAGAGTCATGTTAAAATGAGACAAATGAACACCGAAATTAAATCAATTGATTATAACAAGCTTAATACAGATTCTGGCGTTCATCTTGTGCAAAAAGAGTCACCATTGTTTTTCAAAAGACCAGTGGCTGTCGCAAAAAGAAAAGTTGTTTCGAAACATCTTTCTAACATCGAACAAATATTCTCTAAGAACACTTGTAACACAAGTGAAGCTAGACAATATTTGGATGATCTTAAAAGGAGAGTTGAAACGCTTCAAATGACTGTGGCATCCAAAACAAATAGTAACTACAATGATTGGTTTTCAAGTTTTCATACAGAACAGAAAAAGATGTTTGAAAAAGATATCATTCCTCCACTATCTGCAATTTATGCGGTAGTTCTGAATGTTGAGAGAACTTTTCTGAATGAAACAACCAACTTTGTCAAGGGCCACAAATCCCTGGTGAAGGAAGCTAATGAAAATATTGAACACATAAAAGTTTTGGAAAGACACAATGACATACTCTCTGAAGTAGCTCTATCGACTGAAATTATGTCCATTATTTATCAAACATATTCTGTAGAGGATGATGAAAGACTTCGAGCTGAGACTTCTGAAATTGTTGAAAAATATGAAAATGCGCTTGCTAAGATTGAAAAAGAAAATGTAACATATTTTAAACAACTTGATCGGAAAAAGGAAGAATGTAAGTATGACAAATTATCGTACGAGCGTTCTTACCAAAACATGCAAAAGCAAATTGATCTTTTGAAGTCTCAGCTTGAAAGTCAAAATAGGAAGGGTGAGGAAACTAAGGACAAGCCAGTTGTTAAACCAAAAATGTCGAAACACCAAAAGTGATAGCACCTGGCCTTTATAGGATTAGTCCCACTACTGCGTCTACCTCTACATCTCAAACATATAGGGCGATAGACAAAAGTGTGAAAGAAAATCCAAAAGAGACTAGGAATGCTAAAACAAATTCAAATGACAACAAGATAAATCCTAATGCGTGTGCCTTACCTTCTACAGGAGTAGAAAGTACCTCTAGGAGCAGCAGACCAAAGCCTAGGAGCAATACAAGGAATAGAGTCTCGCCTGCATCTAAGAGTGAAATCAAGAATAAAACGGAAGGAGTAGAAGAACACCCTAGGATTTTATCGCTTTCGAATAAGAAACATATGTCATCTGGATGTAATGTTAAGGACAATATTTCAAGAGCATGTAATGAATCTGTTTGTTTAATGAACAAGAAATCTTTGTCTGAAAATGTTTGTGATGATATTGTTTCTAATGATGTGTATGTGAATGCTCTGCCTAAACAGAAAGATGTGCCTTCAGGAACTAGTGCTAGGACCAAATATGTTAAAAGACTTATTAAACTAGCTAGGTCAACCACTAGTACCATATTGCCTAAGGATCATCTTAAGTTTTGCACATGGAAACCAACGGGTAGAAAGTTTACACTTAAGAATGGCACATTAGAAATTGTTTCAAAAGAACAAATAGAAACCTTCTCTAAGTGTGATTCATCTGTTACTTCTAACCCCATGGAACCAAATGTTAAACGGTTTCCATATACAAAACCATCTGTTCTTCGCAGGTCATTGAAATTTGTCTTTGGATCGTCGACTCGGGTTGCTCCAAGCACATGACCGGGAATACTTGCTTCGTTAGGAATTTGATTGGAGATGATCTCTTAACCGGAAATCGTGGAACCAATCTCTATGCTATCGACATCAATCAAATGGCCTCTTCATCACCAATTTGTCTCATGACAAGAGCTGACGAAACTAAGTCCTGGTTGTGGCACAGACGTTTATCCCATCTCAACTTCGACACCTTAACAAAGCTTGCCAAAGACGACATCGTCACCGGTCTCCCAAAATTCAAATACACCAAAGAACACTTATGTCCATCCTGTGAGCAAGGCAAAAGCAAACGGGCAACATATAAACCTAAAACCGTACCCAGTTCGGTCGATAAGTTACATTTGTTGCATATGGACTTATGTGGCCCAATGAGAGTTGAGAGTATCAATGGGAAAAAGTATATTCTTGTGATTGTCGATGATTATTAAAGATATACATGGGTAAGGTTTCTAAGGTCAAAAGACGAAGCACCAGGCATCATCATCACCTTTCTGAAGCGAATTCAAGTCCTACTTCAAGCTCCAATTAGGATAGTAAGAACTGACAATGGCACGGAATTCACTAATCAGGAGTTAAGAACATATTTTGAAGAAACTGGAATCACTCCCCAGACATCAGCTGTTAGAACTCCACAGCAGAACGGGGTAGTGGAAAGAAGAAATAGAACTCTTGTGGAAGCCGCTCGCACAATGCTAATTTATTCCAGTGCACCGTTATTCTTATGGGCTAATGCTGTTGCCACTACTTGTTTCACTCAGAACCGATCCCTAATCCATCCAAGATTCAATAAAACCCCATACGAATTAGTGAACAACTGAAAACCCGACATCTCTTACCTTCATGTATTTGGCGCTTTGTGCTATCCTACGAACAACAGAGAAGATCTGGGGAAGCTGAAAGCTAAGGGTGATATTGAAATCTTCATTGGTTATTCAGATAACTCGAGGGCATTCAGGGTGTATAACAGGAGAACGAAACGGATTATGGAGATGATGAATGTGAAATTTGACGAGATTTCACAGATGGCTTCTGAGAGACTAGCTCTAGAACCCGCGTTTAACCCAATGGCTTCTAATCATACCATATTAGGACCCGCACCAAACAGTCAAACTTCGGGACATATCAGTTCAGGACTCGTACCCCAAGGAGCTCAGTCAACTACAATTGAAAAACCGACAAATCAAGAACTGGATAATTTCTTTGAGTTTATGTATGATGAATACTATGGTGGAGCTTCGACAAATGCATCACAACAACGTTCCGCTGCACCCGCTCAACAACATCAACCACCACCACCACCACAAGATGCATCTACCACAATAGAAGCTGATGCACCAACTCCCTCAACGTCATCAACATCTACTCCAGCAACTCCAGTAATTGAGATTGTCCTACCAAGAGTTGATGAGCAAAACCAAACCAAACCAATTCAAGAAGAACAACAACAGAACGATGCTGTGTTAGAAGAAGAACCATTTGAAAACCCATTTGCAACGGAATCTGCTGAATCTTCTTCTAGGTTACATGAACCAACTAACACGCATTCGTCTAATCCAAGGTACCCTTCAACGTTACAGTGGACTAAAGACCATCCAATAGAACAAGTCATTGGTGAACCTTCACGGCCAGTTCAGACGAGAAGACAACTCGCCACCTTGCGACATGTGCATCTTTGCCTGCTCAGTCAGTTTAAAAGAGCCAAAGAACATTTGGGAAGCAATGGCAGACAATGCATGGATTGAATCGATGCAGGAAGAACTTCTCTAATATAAATTACATGACACTTGGGATTTAGTGCCGAGACCAATTGACAAACTCGTCATTGATCTTAAGTGGTTATGGAAGAACAAAAAGGGTGAATAGATGACTGTAATTCGCAACAAAGCTCGTCTAGTGGCAAAAGGATTCAGACAGGAAGAGGGAATTGATTTTGAGGAGTCATTCGCGCCTATAGCAAGACTTGAGGCGGTCAGGATTTTCTTAGCATACGCGGCTCCCAAAAACATCACGGTCTATCAGATGGATATCAAGACAGCATTCTTGAATGGAACTCTGAAAGAAGAGGTGTACGTGAGTCAGCCAGATGGATTTGTTGACAAAGATCATCCAGACTATGTCTACAAGCTAAAGAAAGATATCTATGGTTTGAAACAAGCCCCAAGGGCGTGGTACGAGGAATTATCATCTTTCCTACTTCAAAACAATTTCACCAAAGGAACAATTGACCCGACCTTGTTTACCAGAAAATTCAAAGATAATATTTTGATTGTTCAAATTTACATGGACGACATAATCTTTGGGTCCACTAATCCGGAACATTCAAAACATTTTGCAAATCTCATGAAAAGTAAATTTGAAATGTCTATGATGGGCGAATTAAAATTCTTCCTTGGACTTCAAATCCATCAATCCCATCGTGGCATTTTCATAAATCAAGCTAAATATACAATTGAGATTTTGAAAAAACATGGAATGGAAAATTGTGACTCTGTTGGTACTCCAATGGTCACTTCACCCAAAATAGGCACAGACTTATATGGGAAACCCATTGATCTGAAGAAATATCGGAGCATGATTGAGTCTCTCATGTACTTAACTGCTAGTCTACCCGATATACATTTTGTTGTCTGTTTATTAGCACGGTTTCAGGAAAGGCCTATCG
The DNA here is from genome assembly GCA_021014915.2 of Artemisia tridentata subsp. tridentata. Taxonomy (NCBI): domain Eukaryota; kingdom Viridiplantae; phylum Streptophyta; class Magnoliopsida; order Asterales; family Asteraceae; genus Artemisia; species Artemisia tridentata. Next base: position 15,006,487 of record CP139506.1, on the reverse strand, counting down.
AACTTCACCTCCAAGAGGTTAAACGGATCTTCCGGTACCTACGAAGAACCATTAACATGGGACATTGGTATCCGAAGGATTCGGAGTTTACACTAACAGCCTTTTCAGATGCCGATCATGCTAGTTGTCAAGTCACCGCAAAAAGTACATCCGGGGGAGCACAATTTCTAGGAGAAAAACTAGTAGGCTGGTCATCAAGGAAACAAGACTGTACGGCGTTATCAACCGCAGAAGCCGAGTATGTGTCTCTATCTGCGTGTTGTGCCCAAGTTCTATGGATGAGGACACAACTCACAGATTATGGTTTTACTTTCGACCGCAAACCTATGTATTGTGATTCAAAAAGTGCCATAGCCATCTCGTGCAATCCCGTGCAACAATCGAAGACCAAGCATATTAGAGTCCGCTATCACTTCATAAAGGAACATGTCGAAGAGAGTACTGTTGAATTATTTTTTGTGAAGACTGAATACCAACTCGCCGATCTATTTACTAAAGCCCTTCCAAAAGAGAGGTTTGATAACTTAGTTTGACGAATTGGCATGCGAAGCCTAACTCCCGAAGAGTTAGATAGTCTTCTCGAAACTTCTTGAATTTTATCTCAAAAAGCTTCGCTGTAAATATTTTTGAAAAAAAGTAAAATACAAAATTTGAAAAACCAAGAAAAACAAAATATAAAAATAGAAAATTTCAAAAATACAAAAACATTATAAAATCGAAAAAACCAAAAATATTCTTCTCACGACATGTCTCTCGTATAAATCAATATTCTGTACGTACCTAGAAATGTCATTCAACAATGATACGGGCATGTACAGATGCTTGAGCGAGAGTTCATTTCTATGTTTTCTAAAAACATGTCATTTCTCAAAATTTTCTTCACAACGGCTTTCGTATATTTCAGTACGAAACCCGCGCTACCATGATGACTTCTGATTATTTCAGATCAGGACTCGCATTGTTAATGGCAAAAGAAAACAAAGAATCCTTGAGCACATGATCAAGATTTTTCAAAAAGATTTTCAAAATCTTTCTCCAAACTCTGTGCTTAAGATTCTTCAAAAAGATAACTCCCTCTATATAACCCTTTAAAAATGATTAATTAAAACAATAAAAATGTTTTAAAAAGATATATGCCTATTAATATTATAAGGGGAGGAGTTTTGAATTAAAGATAGAATCTCAAAAGATTGTTTGCCCATGAAATAATGCGTAAGAAAGACATCCGTCTATATTTCCGTTCCAAAATTAGGGCTGCTCAATTCGAATCAGTTAGAGTATAAAAAAATATATCCCCTTGAATCGCTCTATTTGTGCGAGGAAAGACTGTTAAATTTGATCAAAAGTTTCAATGATCCGATTGAATCAAAGAGCTACGAAAAGATGCATATAACCTCTCGAATTGACGAAACTAAATGTAGTAATTCAAAAGACATTCGGACGTAATATTTCAGCTAGTTTCATGATGTCAAGTGTCTCGCAAAAGGACTTTCTGAGAAAAATGTCATTCGATGTAGATCATTGCAATATGCCAGACCGGGTTAAATAATTTCAACTAGTTAACTATGATTAAAGTTCTCACTAAGATCATGTACATTGAAAATCGATCAATTCAAATGTGCAAACTCTAACCAACATGTGCAATTTTGTCTTAAAAAGAAATGAGCACAATGTAAAGGGGGTGTATTTCGAAAATGCAAACTCTCGAAGTGTAAAACATGTGTTTATTCTAAACACTTTGAAATTTCGCAAAGGTTTTATGAAGTGATCACAACCTAGAAAATCATGGAGTAATAAGGTGATATGGTTAGGTATGTCCAATGATCCGCCAGAGCCGGGGATCTACCCAAGGACAATTCCAATAGATTAGAATTAGAAGTCCTTAGGTAAGATTGAAAAAAGGAGTAAATGAGAAAGGGAAAGAAGGGGTTGAAGAATTAAAAAGAAATGTTTAATGAAAGGGTGAAAAGAAATAGCCCTCCATGAAAACTTAGGGCAGAAACTGGGTCAATACATCTGCTATCGGTGTTCACTAAGGTGATACTGATATTGAAGACAAGACGTCTTGGACCCAGTGACGCGCTGCACCGCCCCTCCTAGCCACTCAGATATATCTTAAAAGATATTTGTTTCATTTCTCACGGAGAACACTGCATAATCTATCAGCCTCTCATTCCGAGATGTGTTGATATTGAAAAGGTGGCACTCTGCTCCATGCCTCCGACTACTAAAACTAAAACGCACCATAGAGTCTAGAGCCATGAGATTCATCAAAGATCTCTTAGGAACACTTCCATAAAGAATACCCTTGTGTTCACCAAAAAGGACACAAGGTGTACATGAGTCTTAATGAGATCTAAGGATCTTGCCATATATATCATGATGGTTACATGCTTCAAACGGTCTACAGTCGTGGGGTGATCTCCAGCGACTCACTGAATCGTGGGTGCACTTCGGTGTGTCCGTGTAAGCCCTCTCGGGGGTATCCGGTTCAGAACGGCCTGGGGAAGGATTAGAGAAAGTCGTCACACTATGCTGTTGACAATCTCAAAGTCCTAACCTGTAAGCGCTGGATGATTTATCACTAACAGTTTTATGCAGCTACCTATAAACATCCATCAACCATCATCAGATACATCAAACATCTTCACCTCAGCATACTCATACTTATGAAGAACATCCCCGACAAAGCTCAAGTGTAAAAAGTTCAAGACAGAAGGATCAAGTTAAAGACAGAGTGTAACGACAAAGTCAAAAAGCTAATCAAGATGTCAAGAACAAGTTCATATGTCAAATGATGAAAGAATATGGGGAGATTATTAGCATATGTATACAGTCCAAGATGTATGAGTATGTTGGAGGACACGACTTTAGAATCACACGAAGATATTGATCAAGGCAAGAACCATCAAAAGATGATTAATTTGAAGATCACATTGCACGAAGGAATCAAAGAATGAAGACTATTCTACAACGACACACAAAGTTCAAGACATTGAAGAAAAAAGACCTATCACTGGGAGCATCATTGAAATGACCATCCCTTAGGGGGAGATTGTTAGCATTTAAATTATTAGTGAAGTGATGGTCATTTGTATTTTATTAACATTATACCATGTGTGTCGTTTGTATGAAATAGAGTAGATCAAGAAGGCTTTGTGTTGGACCTTAGTAACATGTAATAGAAATGTCCAAGTAATGTATAATAGTCCAAGTCCACACAAAGCCCACCAAAGCCCAAAGAAAGCCTCTTTAGGGCATCCCATGCATCCTATAAATACACACTCTCACCCTAAAAGTTAGTGTGCCTCTTAGTCTTGTCTAGGCGAGAGTGTGTAGGTGTGTGTTTTATCTTTGTATTGTTCTCTCAAGGTTTTAATCTAATCATTCGGTTATAAGTAATACGCATCATCTATTCTCTTTATCTCATCTATACTTTCCTATTGAGTGTCACGTTTAATATAGTTACTAGTTTGTAGGATAAGGTCGATTCAAGTAGGTTTTACAGTGGAAAAGACCAAGAAGTGAGGAAGATATTGCGACAGAAGGGATTATTAAGAAAACCAATATGAATAACAATGTTGATAGTGGAAATGAAGGATTTGCGGAAGTTAATAATAATAAGAAGATTAAAGGGGGTGCTAATAATATGCACTATCAGCCTAAAGGAGTGTATAATACTTGGTAAAATAAGTGGTACTTCTGAAGGTGGGCTGAGATTAAAAAGACCGGAACGACAAGTGGCAATAATCTGGGTACGAATGTGGGGGATCAAAGGGGTACTAATGGGTCAAAACAGGAGCTTAATTTGTTAAAAGATAGAATGGTTGTGGATAAGTATTTGAATAAGAAGATTGTTCTCTCTGATGAAGAAATTAGAAACTGGTCAATAGATATCGTAGAGCTTTCACTTGTAAGTAATGAATGTTACACCAGTACAGCAAGTCAGCAACTAACCAACACTAGTACAGATGGCTATTTCGACCCATTTTACTTTTGAACCTTTTTACTCATAATTAACATACTGACTACTTATTAATGGAGAGTACCAAAAAAAATTATATAATTTTTTTTCTTCTATTTTACAGAGCTGCAACAAGCCCCTTGGAGCTATCTTTCTGGCTACATCGACCCGTATAAAATGGTTCAGTCCAGATTGTGTTAAAAAGATATAAACATAGCTTAAAAAACAGATGCAACATGTCGGTTATGGTCTTTCATATCTTAAAATTCAGGTCCTACATGTCGGTTCGGGCTATGTAAAAAGATATTAAAATTAAAAATAGCTTAAAACGGGTCAGTTCGGGTCATTTCATTAAAAAAGTAAATATGGCGTGTTAATCATTTGTAAAACTAGATGACAAAAACTTTCAGGATACCCAAACGCTACATACCATGCGTCATCCTGTTTCTCTTTTCTATTCTATGACGAGATGATGGGACACGATCATCCTAAAACATATATCCAAGTAAGAAAATAGCATAACTAATTGGCTTTTTGCATTTTAGTTTAAATAGCATGTTGTATTAAAACAACAATGATGGCCATAAAGCTGCACATTAAGGGCTTAAGGGCTGTTTGGGCTTGCTTAGACTAAACAGCAATACGCAGTTTTGAGTTTGGGATTGCTTATCCAAAAGCTTATCCGATGAAAATAGAATTGTACTAACTGTATAAGGAATACAAAAAGTATCAAATCAAAGAAACAAAGAATATATAGTTGAAGTATATTTCATACTTTTGAACCAACAGCCCCAACTAATATATAGAAATACTCCAACCTTTATAAGTCGTCTTACAACCTTTATCGATGATAAATGTCTTGTTACAAATCCACAAACTAGTACTACCATCAACATTATCAGCAAAAAAACATCTACTCCCCAACTTGGTGTTAACCCAAACACCCTTTGAACCCATAAATCTACAGCTCAAGACAACATAACTATTCAAAACAATACCCATGAAACTTATCCAACTAATACCATTTAACAAATTATTCCAATTAAGAAAAGACAGTTAAACTGCCAAGTATCACACCAAACCCAAACACCAATATGTCCCAGAACAGACTGGCTAATGAACCTGTTAGAGTTTGTGGATATAAATTAATATTTGTATGTCCGGTTTCGAACCTGAGACTCGGGATTGCACACAAAAACAAATACTTAACGACATTTAGTACTTAACGGAGTTAGAGATAACGGCCGTTAAAGGACTAATTATGCAAAGTAGGAAGAGAAGGATCTAGAACCACTTTGGGTTCTAAAATCCGGCCGATCCAACCCATTAGGGTTATGGGAGTCGGTTTGGGTGGAGTAGGGAGCAAGCCAAGGAAAACTATAAATACATCCCATTGTGTTTCATTGTTTCCCTAATCTTGAATCCCCTACAAGCCAAACTTCTCTCCTTCTCTTCTCCTCTTAGCTAAACCGATCGACCCTCTTTTTAATTCCACTAGGAATTGGCGATCGAGTTTGCTTATTAAAGTGTTTGGTTTGTTTTGTGATTTGAACCTAGCTTTTCCCATTGGAACGCTAGTATTACGTGTGTACAAGAACGAGTAACAAGCTTATTTTAGCTTGTGGTGATTTACCCTATTCGACTACACCTTAGTCGATCCATCCTAAAACCCTATTAGTGTTTATATTGTTCTTGGTGATCACGTGATTCCTTGTTCTTGCTAGGAATCAAAGGTACGCTTCTATTTAATTTTTAGTTAATTAATTTACATGTTATTGTAGATCTATTCCGCTGCGTGTGCTTTGATGTTTATGTGTTTATAGTTCTTTTATGATTCACATATTCCAACAGTGGCATCATGAGCCCGTTTTTAACATGTAATTAATTACTAATAACACATAAAATTGGATCTATTTGATTATTGCATTCTTTGAGGTTTCTAAGTTTTTTTTAAAACCTTTATTATTATTATTATTATTTTTAATCGAAAATACTGTTCATCGAATGGTACTGTTCATCGACAGTTACTGTTCATCGAAAGTTACTGTTCATCGGAAAAAAATTTAGTTTTTGATAAAAACTTGTAGAAACCCTAGGATTGCATGTAAATTTTATGTGATTAATTAATGAATACAAGGTGATGTCATTAATTAAAGATTGCGTACTATATAGGCTTGTAAATATGTGATACATGATTTTAAGTGCTATATGAGATCCATGACAAAATCTTGCATGTTTTGTCATGGAATGTTATGTGTTTAATTTGCTACATGTTTTAAGATAAATCTAAAATTAGGGAAGACCCTAATTAAATATATTAATTAATTGGTTATGTGCAATGTGGTATCTAGTTAATTAAAACTTACGCGGCCAAGTTATTTGGCGTCTGTGGTCCATTGGGTACAATGAGCTCGAAAACCAATGAGAGTTTTATTGATTAGATACATTATAAATTCACATAGATAATTAATAGGATTTATCAAAAAGGTTTGCATGTGGCTATATGATATTGTTAATGATCATATATGTGTTATTGAGTGTTTATTTTTTATTTTTCAAATTACTTGTTCTTTGTGTTTAATTATGATGGATTGTAACATCAAAGAGGGTAATTTTTGAATAAAAAATAAATGAACCTAATAACTATGAAACCTTTGTAGTAAAATATTTAATTGCCAAGTCTTATGTGCCGATAGTGGTTCGCTTCGCACGGTAATTTGCTCCCAGGCGAGACTAGCAATTAATAATTTACTACATAAATTGTTTTAAGCTTTAAATCTTAAAGTTTTAATTGATTGATACGACTGTACAAAAGTGGTCGAAGCGGCGGACCTATTATTGACAAACTATAAAGTGGGTATAAGGAGGCTTGACATTAAATTGTCATCCGAAAGGGGCGCGTTTTTAATTAGCTTCGGCGGACGTTTGCCCCTCCGCTCGCCTGTGCGTCAATAATAGACTTACCAAGTACACCATGAAAAAGTACGAAGCATCTTAAGGCAATGTTGTAAGTTTCTCAACGCGATCAATAAAAATTTTGTTGATTTTAAGCTGCAAATTGGTAAATGGCTTTTGTAGAAAACATATGATACAAAGATGAATGCATGACATCTTTGTACATATATATATTTTGATTACACACATCAAAATTTAATACCCTTAAATTTAAGTAATATGCCAACCAATTAATATGGAAACACCTAAGATGACATCTATCATTGCTAGCAGCCTCATCTAATGTAATGATTCAAAGAAGGGTAGTCGAAAGGGGTAAATTGAGCACTTTCACTGCTAGCAGCCTTAGCTGATGTGATGAAACGGCGTCAAATTTACGTGTTTCTAAATTGGTTGACTTAATTGAGCACTTTCATCACTAGCAGCCTCAGCTGATGTGATGGAACGGCGTCAAGGCATAAAGATTTGGGGATGAAACATGTTTACATTTTGCAACTGATGTTGGCAATATAATGTAATTCCCATGATTCTAGGAATTGCAATTGTATATTGGCAATTGAGTGCAGCTCTACCTTATTGAGTACTTTCATTGCTAGCAGCCTCAGGTGATGTAATGAAACGACCTCAATTTGGATCCTATTTTTCAATGAAAATTAAATGGTGAAATTTTATTTTTACCGTGGGTGTTTAATTTTCTTGAAAAGTTATTATCAAAAATACTAAAATTGAATTTTGAAAATCCTTTTAATGTATTTAATGCAACGTTAAAACCGTAAACGTGGGGTTTTCTTTAAATAGTAAATTGATCTGCACCCGTAGGGGTCTTTGGATAGAGTCAATTTTTACTGAAAAGAATAAACCGAGTCTACTTTCTGTGTGAAGAGTAAGACTTAATCCTATTCCTTTTCATGAATGAGAAAGGTATAATAGGATAATTAGAATCGTCTAAATTCTAAGAAATAACTCATGGCGAATTTTTTAAGAAATTGCATGGTTAGGAGTTATTAAATTAGAAGCTAGACTAATTACCGCAAAAGGTGGTAAAAGGCTAACTAGAATGTTTGATCTAGTTGCTATGCTTTAACCATTTAAAGGTGCTACATACCATGATGGGGATGGTAGACCTAATTAAGGAAGAAATTGCTTACCCAATTCTTTCAAGTTAATTGCATTGATGGATATTCCATCATTCACAAAGTAGAATACATTTTTTGAAGCACCTTAGTAGCTATTACGTAAGGGATTCATCAAAGGTGTAGGAAAGTAAACAGCACGCTATTTGCTTTTACTGGTTATGCAACACATACAATGTTGTCAAACCCAGTGGGAGCATTGTGTTGTAATTACTGAATAATGAGCTCATGTAGTGATCTTAAATTCAGTGGGAGCTACAAGTCTTGGTAGTAACCCAGATTATCTCTAGAATTTCTTGTGATAAATACTTTCCAATTATAGACACTTGTGGTATTAAGGATAGTCGTGTACGTTTCCTTACTAGACGAGGTGATTCTATATCTACTTATATCTATGACACAAATCATATTGATCAAATAAGCAAACGATTGACGTGTTGTTTATCTGATACATAATGTTGTTCCATGCACAAGTGGGAGAAATCTTATTGTGTGCAAGCAACAACATAAATGAATATGATTTAAAGGGTTCTCTTGACTGCAAGGTCAGAGATTGATGTTCTAATGTGTTTTATACACATTCTAATTTATAGAACACTTGGAGTTAATATCTACTTTCATTACTAGATATTAATGACAAGGTAAATTACATACTTTCATCATTGCAGCATCAGCTGATGTGATGAAACTATGTTAATTTACAAGTTTCTATAATTAGATAATTATTAGAACAAGTGTCGATATGATAATAAGACTACTTTGAATGTAAATATTTATGTATTGTTGTAATGACATAAATAAATAAAGTAATCTTATACTACTTCATATTTAGATGTTTATGTATTCTTGGAATGACATAAATATATGAAGTAATAAATTAACTTGAAATACTATTGAAACCAAGTTGTGGTGTTCATAATTACTTTAGTTATACATGTTTATATTGTAAGATATAAATATGAAGTCTTTTATTGCTATAAGACTTATAATAAAGTAAAACGTTAACTTGTCATATTTTTAATTAAGACATATACAAGAAGTCATTGAGTTGATCAATGATCTATAACGTAGATTGGGATTATAACAGTTTATGTCTTTTTGGTAAGACATAGATATTAAGTGGCTTGGACAATAAGGCACTTATGTTATAAATTATGCAATTGGCTTGGAAATCTATTGTACCATTAAATTGATTTAGTTGGTAAATAGGTAAGCCAAAAACGAAATATATTTATCTTACATATTGTAAGAAAGACTTACAATATTAATCCTAATGGAATACATAGTGTTGATGGTATATTCAATTAGGAAAATCAAACTCTTGAAAAATTGTTTGATTTAAGATAATTATATCTTCTATTCTTCCTAAAGATATCAAGGTTAGAAAATTGAGTATGGATTGGATATACTCAATTAGACTCCAACCTAGAAGATTAATAAGACACCATTTAATATGGAATGTGATCAATCACATTAAGTCTTAAAAGTTGAAGTTCAGAATTTGTTAAAATACCTTTGAGTAGGTTAATTAACAAATTAAGATTAGGAACTGTCAATGTGTATTTGTAAAAGTCTCAAAAGAGAACAATGTTGTGTTGCTCTATTGGCCAAGAATTTATAGATATTCTATAAATTGCAAAAGGCAAGTGGGAGTTTTATCTTGACAAGATAAAATTACAAGATACATAATCTTCTAAGTACGCTAGAAAAATCATAATGAGAATTTAACATGTTAGTGTTAAATCTCAAGATGATGGAATTCTTTTCATAGATCCGCAAGGATATCTCAAATATTTGTAGAATATGTTGAGGGTTATGAGTTACAGGATCGTGGTATGCCTGTTAATAAATTGCAAATGTTTAATTTGGCAAATTACTCATACTATGAATAATTAGATGCAGTCCAAGAAGATAACTAGTTTGAAAACGTAGTTGATCTTGAACTCTATAGTTACACTATAGAATAGAGATGAATTTCTACAAAGGAAATAAAAATCCTAAAGATTTAAATTCTTGTGTAGAAATCATATGGACAAAATTTGTATACATATTTAATATGTGAAAAGATTATCAAACACACTTAAGTAATTAAATGTGATTGAAATTCTTTCTAAGCACATTAAATATATAAAGATTATGATTGTCATTATTAGGTTCATTTATATGAAATTAATAATGGAATATCAAAACTCTTTCTTGTGTAATTACTTGTGCGAGGACGAAAAGTAATTGAAAGGAGTGTTTGAATTCAAATAATCTTTAGAAGTATACAAAATGTAAATCATTTGTAAATGGATTAATGCATGCATCTAGAAGATATACTTATTTTTTAGTTATTAAATCTAGTTTTGATTTATAATTAAATAAGATATTTCTGAATATTCCTGAAAGCTAGTGGGAGTGATATATATTTTCTTATTTCATATATGTTGTATAACATATAGGAAGTAACATTCTATTAACATTTATATGTTAAGTCTTAGTTTGGAATGAAACTTCACAAGGAAATTTAGAAAATAAAACCTTGGAATATATGTTTATTGTTATAAACATAAGCGGTAATAATAACTGATTCTAAAAAGAACATGATATACTATTAGAATAATCTAGATAGTAACATATCTTTGAAAAGATATGACATGAATAAATCTAAGGTTGACAAAAGGATTATTCATGTACATCATGTTGCTTGTTGTATCATGCTTGAATGAAAGATGATTGACAACATTAATATCTAATTATAAATTATTAGATAGCTAAGTGTAATGGATATGGTTTAGAATTTACATCCTCAGCCTAGATTTGCTCCAAAATTCTAAATACGAACCATATGGCAAGTTATTGCTTGATTGATAATGTGGTCAAATCTTGAAGGATTTGAAGATATCAAACATTACATAATGAATGTTAAAAGTTTACGGAACTTTAAAAGAGCATATTGTTGTTTACATACAATGATGCTAGTAAGATTGAGATGACACTCAATACTAGTCATGGTGGGAGCTCATCCTTATTAGGAGACCATGTATACTAGTTATGCTCAATATGAGCATAGTTGCATTATACATAAAGAATTAGAATACTTTAACTACAAGGTTTGGTAGTTTAATTGTCATAAATTTGTGCATGAGGATGTCACGCATTTTATGAAGTATGTGGCAATATCTAGATAGATGAATGCACACATACAAGAATTTCATTATTGAAATAAGTATTCTCAAAATTCCGATAGATCAAATTAATTGATTTATGCCTTGTCAACAAGTATGTGGAACATGACTTGTGGCATAATTCATTAATGAGAATTATCATGCATTGATCTAGTTAGTATTTGGATAAGGGATATTAAAGCAATATTATTTTAATGAAATAAAGTGTGGATAACGTTTATTCTCATTTATAATATTGTATCCTATATTTGCATGTTTAAATCCGTGAATAACTTATGTTATTCTAAATTGTCCGTTGTCGATTAATGATATGGGAATATCATTAAATAAAGACAAATGTGAGGATTGGTAGAATGTACTGTAAGGTTGAGACACCAATGTCACATGATATTCAATATTGGATAAATTGAATATAGGACTTATCCCAACTACATGATTATACTTTATGGATCGTCGTCATTAAGTAAATCATGAATATTTATCCTCAGACTTGAGATACCAGGTGACTGCTGAGGATGTAGCTCATTTTCTGTAAGGTAGTCTAACGCTATCCGTAACAGGTAGTTATAAGGGCTATTTTCGGAGGTGATGCAAAGTTCAAGGGTTATGCTGGTAGTCAATAAAGGATTTGTTCCTTCAAATTTGTTTTGAAGTATAATACTGCTGGGCCCCTCGTAGGGTTGACAAGATGTTTGTGCGGCCGCACCCAAAGTCTATCTGAAAGACGTTCAGATGTTTTGGTAATCTTGATCAATCAATAACAACGAGAAACAGAATAGTTAATTATGGAATGACCTAGATCCATATCCATAGTAACGCGGTATTAGTAACAAAAGGATAAGTATGATGATTAAATTCATCACGTGGTTTTTCCAGGAAAACCATACTCGGTTCGATCTGGGGGCATTGGGATCTGTTAAGCTAGACTAGCCCATGTCATTACGATATTAATGAATATCCAAGTGGGAGCTGTTAGAGTTTGTGGATATAAATTAATATTTGTATGTCCGGTTTCGAACCTGAGACTCGGGATTGCACACAATACGTGAGAGTTCCAATGGTTTGAATAAATTAAATATATTTTATATTTATATTTATTCATTTCACAAAAACAAATACTTAACGACAGTTAGTACTTAACGGAGTTAGAGATAACGGCCGTTAAAGGACTAATTATGCAAAGTAGGAAGAGAAGGATCTAGAACCACTTTGGGTTCTAAAATCCGGCCGATCCAACCCATTAGGGTTATGGGAGTCGGTTTGGGTGGAGTAGGGAGCAAGCCAAGGAAAACTATAAATACATCCCATTGTGTTTCATTGTTTCCCTAATCTTGAATCCCCTACAAGCCAAACTTCTCTCCTTCTCTTCTCCTCTTAGCTAAACCGATCGACCCACTTTTTAATTCCACTAGGAATTGGAGATCGAGTTTGCTTATTAAAGTGTTTGGTTTGTTTTGTGATTTGAACCTAGCTTTTCCCATTGAAACGCTAGTATTACGTGTGTACAAGAACGAGTAACAAGCTTATTTTAGCTTGTGGTGATTTACCCTATTCGACTACACCTTAGTCGATCCATCCTAAAACCCTATTAGGGTTTATATTATTCTTGGTGATCACGTGATTCCTTGTTCTTGCTAGGAATCAAAGGTACGCTTCTATTTAATTTTTAGTTAATTAATTTACATGTTATTGTAGATCTATTCCGCTGCGTGTGCTTTGATGTTTATGTGTTTATAGTTCTTTTATGATTCACATATTCCAACAGAACAGAGAGATAAAACTGAGATAATAATGTTCAAAAAACCAATATGTCCCAGAAAGCTTATACAAATGCCAAAGAATAAAACCAGCTGAAAAAACCAAAAAAAACATTGCCTTGCAAATCCAAATTCAGCATGAGCATAAAAATGATGCTCATACACATCCTCTGCCATCGTTATATCGCCCCATTTTTACTTATGAATGTTTCAGTATTGGGTCCAACCATGTTAACATGAAAACTTTAACTTTTCTCAATTAGAGATTCAAGAAAAGTCAAATTTATAGAACTATAAGTCAAAGAATATGAATAACAGTAGCATTTTCATTAAGAAATCAAACAGTATGATTAACACAATATTGTGGCAATTAAAACTTAAGTAGAATTCAACTCCAAAAATACGATTGAGGAGGATTAAACAACACTTAATCATAAACACATTTGACACATACGATACATCACCAGGAAAGGAAACATACTCTTACGTCTCTTAAACATATGCAACAAGAAAATTAAACCACTATTACAAACATCTTTAACAACTTAACATTTATTTAACTATGACATGCACTGCTGCTCCTTGTAGCAGTTACTCTCAACTTCAGCATACAAGCTTGATGATAGACCTGAAAGAGTTCAAAAATAAAACCATGTTAGTGATGACTTATTAACAAACTCACGTAAAATCATATTCTGCAAAAGGAGAGAACAGAGTACCTTATATATTTTGAAGCACATCGAGAATACGCTGCAACTCATTGACAACAATTTCAATTTTCGATCGTTGGGGTGGGGAATCCATAGAGCATGATACTCCAATCTTGATAGATGCAACCAAACATTCTTCCACTTTCTTTGCATTCGCTTCCGTACTTTGCAACACAATTGCATCATCATCAATAACATCGACTACATGATTTGGTAATGCCATGTAAGCAAATTTATGAAGGCAAAGACCTTCAATAAACATGTCGTCTGTTGGCTTTTTCCCCGTCATCACCTCTAGTAATAATATTCCAAAACTGTAGACGTCCCCACAACTTGTCATCTCGCTCCCGATACCATACTCTACAAATTAAAATGAACAGTTAGTTTACAAAACTGTAACCTGCAAGTACAAATATAAGCATCATGCAATACAAGAATCATATATTACCTGGAGGTGCATAACCAATTGTTCCTTTAACCCCGGTTGAGCTGTGGTTTAAGTCCGTACCAAGTAGTCGAGCTAAACCAAAGTCTCCAACATGAGCCACCATATCATCATCAAGTAGAATGTTACTAGGCTTCAAGTCACCATGAACAATCGTTGTTTGGCAGCGGTTGTGAAGATAATCAAGCATGGTTGCAACATCTCTCAGAATATTTATTCTTTGAAGAAGGCTGAGTTTCGATGCATATGCACTTGAATGAAGACAATCGTGTACACTTCCATTGGGCATAAACTCGTAAACCAGAGCTTTAAAATCATTGCCATGGAAATCAGTACTTGAACATGAAGTTATTATCTTCAACAGATTACGGTGTCTAATATTACGCCATGCTTCACATTCTGCTATAAAGCTTTTGTGTGCTCCTCGACTTTGAAGATGTAGAACTTTAACTGCAACAGATTTATCATCATTAGAATCGAGGATTCCCTTATAAACAGAGCTGTGCCCACCCTCGCCAATCAAATTTGCTGTAGAGAACCCATCAGTAGCCTTGAGAAGCTGATTGTATGAAACTTTCAAGAACCTTTCATTCCCTGAAGATTGAGACGGTTGACTATTGCGTTTCTTCTTACACAAAAGATACACACAACATAATAGAGTGAGCGACGCCGGTGCAATCACAATGACTAATATGAAGAAAGGAAACCTTATTTTATTTCTACCCCTTCCCTTGCATTTGGGTAACGCAAGTGTAACCAAACCACCACAAAGCTTATTGTTCCCCAAAACTGAAAATGCACTTGCATTGGAAAACACTCCTACAACCGGCACTTCACCCTCAAAGTCATTAAAAGATAGGTTCAAAAATTCTAAGGAAACCCATTTGCCAAAAAATTGGGGAATTTTGCCTGATAAATTATTTTCAGAAATGTCGAGTACCTGCAATCCTCCTAAGGAACTGAATGAAGATGGTATTATGCCTTGTAATCGGTTGCCCTTTAGGTATAACATTGTAAGGCTAAGGCATTCACCAAGGCTACTAGTAATGGTACCTGATAAATTGTTATAAGACAAATCAAGATAGCTCAACATCTTGAGGTCTTTAATCTCTGATGGAATTGAACCAGACAGGTTGTTATGAAAAAGATATAAAAAATAAGTTAGTTTTGGAAGTTGAAGAAGTTGCTTGGGTATTTTGCCACTAAGTCTATTGTCTGCAAGGTTTAACCCATTAAGTTCTTTACAATTCCCAAGGCTTGGTGGAATATGGCCTTCTAATTTGTTGGAATCTAAATAAAGTTCAGTCAACATTGATAAGTTCCCAATGGCATCAGGGATAGGCCCTGAAAATTTATTGTTATTTAGACCAAGAGCTTGTAGCTTTTGAAGTTTACCAATGGTAGGGGGGATTTTTCCTTTGAATCGATTATCTCCTAAATCTAAAGTGGTCAAACCAACTAGACTACCTATACTTGAAGGGAGGCTTCCAAATAATTGATTGCCTCCTAAATATAGAGAGCTGAGTTGATCAGAAAGATTACCTATTGATATCGGAAGCACTCCTATAAAATTGCATTCAGCAAGATTCAAATCTACTAATCTGGTGCAGTGTTTCAAAGAATCAACGAACCTCATGTCATCAGCTTCTCCACGTCCATGGAAGTTGTTATTCTGTAATCTAATTATATTAATATCTCTTAGTTTTGAAAAGTCGATAGTCAACTTCCCACTAAAATTGTTGTAACCCATTTCAAGAAATCCTAATTTAGAACAATTAGAAAGAAAAGGTGGAAGAACTCCTGTCAGTTCGTCATCCCTTAACTGAAGGAGCTCAAGATTTGGGAGCTGATTACCAATTTCTGAAGGGAGACTACCAGTGAGGTGATTTTCAGCTAAGGAAAAATTAGCTAGGAGTGAGAGGTTGAAAATGGAATGAGGGATGCTTCCGTATAAGTTGCACTCACCAGCGTCAAATCTCGTCAAGCTTTTCCAAAGACCCAAGGTATCTGGAATTCTCCCACCCAACGGGTTCCCAACAGCAGAGAACTCTTCCATTGATGTGATATTCCCCAAGAAAGGTGGGATTCCACCTGTTAACTTATTGTTGTCAATTACAAGACCAACAAGTTTCGAGAGTAAACTCATCTCCTTGGGTATGCTTCCAAATAGCTTATTTTCAGCTAGCAAAAGCACTTCGAGGTTAGAGCAACCAGACAAGTTTGTTGGAATGAATCCACTGAATTTGTTTGTATCAAGATAAAGAAGGCGTAGCCTAGATAGACGACCAAGTTCATGAGGAATGGTTCCTTGAAAGCTGTTGTTCCCGAGATCAAGAAGGTGTAGGAAGCTGAGGTTTCCTACATGAGGAGACAACGAGCCTTCTAAGCCTTTCGAATACAGTCTTAAAGCAGTCACTCGTTTGTGCCGCTTTCCACATGAAATACCACTCCAGTCACAGAAATGAAAGGAATGGTTCCACGAGGTTAGAACTTTGTATGGATCATGGGTGATCTTTGACTTAAATGACAACAACGCGAGATAATCAGTCTCATTACCACCATAGGAAGCGGAGACGGTGGCGGAAGTAAGACATGTTATCGCGAGACCATAAAAGAGAAAAGAAATAAGAGAGGAAGATGATAAGTGAATTATTGCTTGTGGTGACTTCATTTTTGGAAATTTACTTGAAATTATAAGAACAAGTATTGGCTTTTTATAGTCGGGTTGAGCAAGACAATTTGATTGATAATAATCATATCAGGAATGACTTTAAAGAAGAGTTGGGGTAGGGGAGAGTGCACTTATATTGCATTATAACATATAGCGCAACTGGTTTATTGGGAGTGGGAAGACTAGACTTTTATTGCATTATAACTTTAATCATGCCATCCACTAACATAAGCTTTAATTGTGGTTCAGATTTTATCGTGTGTTAGGTTTTGTTACACTTCTCAACGTGAAATTGGCTGCACCAAAGGTGTTTGATGAAATGTCTAACATAATTAATGGGCAAAGGTAACATTGCTACATATGATTTGGAGCGTTGTTTTGACCGTGTGGTAGTACGTTTTTAGCTTTTGCCTCGAAAGTATGTAAAAATCCAGAAAAATGAGTTTGTAATCGGCCAAGGAGTTAACATAATCGCGCAATATATACAAGTGCAAGTATGTTATGTATAAATGTGCTTTATGTGATGTTAAAATGCTCACTTGATCTTTGGCTTGCTTATTTCTGTATTCTTAATTTTGACAGATTCAAGATCACGAACAGCCCACTTTTGAGCCTATGTATATTGATGAAACCACTGGCTGAATCCAATCAGGAATATATATATATAATGACTAATGTTTGATATTTGTGATCACATGCACGTTGCATCTATGAGCTGTTAATACCTTGGATTTTGGAAAGGTAAAGCCCTTTGTTGTCACTTATACTTTGTTGATAGATTTTTGGTCAAAATGTTGAATGAGTGTGAATGGGTCAAATTGGGTTGTTGGGTCTTAGGAGGAAACATTAGTTGTTATTAAAGTTAGTTGTTAACAGAGTTATATGGAATGAAGTGTATGCCGTGCTAACTTCTGCTCATATGATTATAAATTTTGTGAACATGAGATTTTGCATAGGTCTGTCATTAGTCATATTTATTTTACTAGTGTTTTACACTCTTACGGTTACTTGGAATTTCCAAAATTAAATTTTTGTTTCATTTTCTGCAAGTCACTGACAAAACAAAGTATCATCACTGTTTACTTATTTGAGTTTTGCATGTATTAGAGTAAGCCCTTGTTCACACCATGTGTGTAAAGGGTAAAGCAGTTGGGGATGGAAGTACCAAAAGGAAGGACATAGAAGGTTACTATTTGTAACTTTTTCATATGTAGGGATATTTGTTGTAACTTTTGATTGTGTTTTCATATATGACAAATCTTTTGTTTCTATTCTGCTTGTTATTGGTCTTTGCTTTTCAAGCCTTGTTGTGTTTCTACATATAGGGTTGTTAGGATACCAAAAAAGCCGAAGTGAGGTTATAGGCGTTTTACAGGCCACAAAGAATAGTCATGGATGGGAATGATAGGATTATTATAAATCGAATTCATGGTAATATTAACCATGCGAGTGTTTGGAAAGTTGGCTACTCAATTGATTTCGTGGTAAGAGATATATGACATTTATATAATCTTTTTTGTTTGTTATATTGTATTATTATTATGAATTAAGCAACCAACAATGTATGGCTATGTTATCCATGAAATCTACTGGTTAAATATAAACATCTAGTTCCTTGATGTTAGACATGATATTAGATCATCTGGGCCTTTTTTTATAATAGGTTTTCCGCACCAAATTTGAATTTTTGCACGTCAATCTTTATATTTAATTATAAAAACACACTTTTGAAAATCATAAAAGTTCGTATTGTATGTTTAACTTCTTCTGGATTCTTCACCTTCTGTTTGATCATGTTCAAAAACTTTGAAGTACAAAATTAAAATAACCAGGACGTTTTGTGGAGCAAACCCATTTCCAATTCATTTATTTGCCTATTTCTTCTTCGACTTATTGGGATCCTTTCCTCACGGAGTATTTAGAATACCAACCCATGTAGAATTCCATCGACTAGATACAAACTGAAACTTTGACGTATTAGCATATTAAACCAAGTAAACATTTTCATCTGATGATGTTGACTTGAGCCCACAAGTTAAAATTTTTTTCACTTATTGGAAGAAGTATCATATACTCAATTACTACTCATTACACGTTTATTTCTGTTCAATCCGGGTCGTTTTGTGCTTTTGACTTGTGAAACCAACCTTTTGTTTCTGATTGGTAATAACAAATTTCTATGTATAATCATATCATGAATGATTCTAAAGAAGAATTGGGGTAGGGGAGACCGCACTTATATTTCATTATAATATATAGCACGACTAGCAACACCTATTGTCTGTCATCCACTAATTCCTTGACTAGTAATAACTGATTTTTATGTATAATCATATCACAAAGACTTTGAAGAAAATTTGGGAGTGGGAAGACTAGACTTATATTGCATTATAACTTCAATCATGCTACCCAAGTAGCACGACAACCAACCATCCCATTCTTAGTATAACAATCTTCGTGCAGGCAAGAATAAAATATTACAAATGTTACAGATCATAATAAGATGCAACATATAGACATATAGTATTCGTGGTCGAATGTTACCTGAGTCAGTTGTGTTGTCTTTCCAGAACCAGTCTTGCCTACAACCACAACCACTTGACTCTCTCGTATTACCTATTTCACAAAACAGTTGTATTATCTATTGACGTTGTTCTGAAAGTGATTTTGACTTCGCCAAAATCGCTTACTGCTTCACCCGTTTTCATGTGTTGGCCAAATTTGCATCTCCTTTGAAATCAACTTCGCCATCTTCACCAACTACAGCCGTATTAGCACCAATATGCTCTGCAGACTTCTCAACAACAAGTATATTATCAAGTTTTGAACCAGCAAGTTCCCAAAAACACTGATGTGATTTACTCATACTTTGTTTTCATGAACTTCCCGAACAAGGTTGGAACCTTTCATAAAATCTTAGCCTTATCGGACGGGTCATCCTATAAAAGCATTATGGGTTATGCTTGTTTTGTAAATACAATCCTCCCGTCTAGAAATAGAGGCTTTGTATCTGAAATAAAATAGCTAAAATTCAGCAGCTGTCTCTTAAATCACAAATACGAAAAACGGAAAATTACCAATTTGAACCGTGTGATATGGGACCTATTAAAAAATGTACCCATTTTCAAAAGTTATATATCAAAATGAACCTATATTTAGCAAACTACCCAAAATCTGTTAGTGTTAACAGGTTCAGTACAGCAACTAACCAACACTAGTACAGATGGCTATTTTGACCCATTTTACTTATGAGTGGTAAATAAAAAAGTAACTTGGAGAAAAAAATGGTGCCCAGTACATAGAACCTCCCAAATCAAATAATTTTAATGATATCAGATATATTGAACTTTTGCACTCATAATTACAACATACTGACTACTTATTAACGGAGAGTACCAAAAAAAATGTATATAATTTTGTTTTCTTTATTTTACCGAGCTGCAACAAACCCCCTGGAGTTATTTTTCTGGCTACACCGACCCGTATAAAATGGTTCAGTTCAGATTGTGTTAAAAAGATAAAAACATAGCTTAAAAAACAGGCCCAGAATGTTGGTTCTGGTCTTGCATAGCTTAAATTTCATGTCCTACATGTCGGTTCTGGCTATGTAGAAAAGACATGTAAAAATTAAAAATAACTTAAAACGGGTCAGTTCGGTTCATTTCATTAAAAAAGTAAATATGGCATATAATCATTTGTAAAACTTGATGACAAAAACTTTCAGAATACCCAAACGCTACATACCATGCATCATCCTGTTTCTCTTTTCTATTCTATGACGAGATGATGGGTCACAATCATCCTAAAACATATATCCAAGTAAGAAAATAACATGAGAAGTCGAAAATAAACATTTATGTAATTATATGATAATTATGCACTGAGATGTTTCAGTCTTGTAAGATATAGACAGGATTATACTAATCACTGTTTGGTTTCAACCTTAAACTACCTATATTAACATAAGCAGAAGCAAATGTTGACCTCTTAATGTTATTATAAGTCAAATTCTTAATATTAGTATGTATTTAATTTAAGATAAATGTTTAAAGTACTTTAGTCTAATGTATGGGTCGAATTAGAATGCAGTATGGGTCAAAGTAGGTTACCCAAACAGTTAGTTATTTGACAGTTAAAGTTGTTGACAGTTACATCCAAAAGACACAATGGTTGGATGAAAAATAACTGTCATTAGGTGTCGTTTAGGATAGTATTTATATGCATTATGCAGTGTAATCAAATGTAACAATTCACTTTCTATAATATAAGTGTTGCTTAAATTCTTGTTCCAGTTTTACTGTTTCATTGCATACACACACAGAACCACGAATGGTTAATTACAAACACATTCTCAAACAAAGCAATGTTGGCCAGAGGCCTGTGCAAAAGTGGTATCAGAGCCACGGTGGCTCAGAACTATGGGGAAGGCCAACATCCAATATTGATCAAGGTTTTTTCACTGGAAGATACTTGTTAAGGGAAACACCAAAAAGGATGTACCAATGGAATTGCAGAAGAAAGAAAAGCATCTCACCAAAAGGGAAGGAGATGCTTGTGAAGAAAGTGTTGGAGAATGAAGCTTTTAATGCTTCTAAATTGGCAGAGAAATCAAAAGAACAAAGGAAAGAGACTACTGTGAGAACCAAGAAAGAAAGAAAATCAAGATGCTATATTTGCAGACAAAGGGGACATGCTTTTTGGGCATGTGAGAATAGAAAGAAATTTGCTGTGATTGAATTACAACAAGAAGTAGAAACAACAAATCAAGTTCTTGCAGAAGAAGTCAAATATCCGGAAAAAAGTACATGTAATAGCAGATTACATGATTGAAGGTTCAAATGACAAGACATGGAATGAAGTTTGGTATGTGAGTAACAGTTACAAGTTTCATTTGTGTCCAAGAAAAATGTTGTTCAAAAGGATCCAGTACAAATTTAAAATGATTTGTAAGGAAGAAAATGAAAAGAAATTTATATTTTCCTATGGAGTTGGTGATGCTGTGGTGAATACAAAGAATGGTGAGATTGTGATTCCAAATGTCCAATACACTCCTGAAGTGTCATTGAACATACTCAGTTATGACTTGTTAGAGGAACAAGGTTATGTAGTGATGATTGATAATAACATGTGCAACTTGAAGTACATGTTTGATGAGGTGAAAGTTGGAACAGAGAAATCACAGGGAAACAGTAACAATGAACAAGTTTGGAGACCAAAAGATGTCATCGCAGAACACAACAAGTACTTGGAAGAATATTTTGAGTCTTTGGACCCAAAAGATGAATGTTCATTAGTAAAAGGCCTGGAAGATTTAAGTTGGGACAGGAATGATACTCAAGATTATATAGATGAATAATACATTTCATGGAATGGGTCACTTTATGCACTAAAGGTAAACTCATTTGCAAGGTTCGTGTCATTCATGAATTTACTAAAGAAAGATAGTTTAGTTTATAAGAATTGGGAGATCTTTAGTAAGAAGTATATTGAGATGGTGAAGTGGTTTTATCTTGTGTATATAAATTATGATATGCTAGATACAATACCACCTGTTATTGGGGTGTGATGCGCGTGCGTGTCGTTGCGGTTTAGCAGTATTAATGCCTACTCAAGTTTTAAATTTATATTTAGCCGACTTATCAATAACACACACACTTAACGAGCAGTGTACCCGGTCAATATGAATATAATGGTAAGTAGAGTGTCAATCACTAAGAGTGGAACGTATTATCTAGTTATTCTAATCAGTATTTTAATATCCTAAGTTAGCTGTACAACCTAATCTAACGCAAGGGGGTTTCAGCCTGAGAGACTGGCACGATTTGGTTATAATTAAATAGTAAACTAAACTAATGAGCACGAATCAGCGATTAGCACACACGTACACAGATAGATACTTGAGACAATAAGAAGACCTGTCCTGATAATTAAGTAGCTTGTCACTTGTTTTATTGCTAGTTTTATATGAAGTGTATATTAATTAACCCTTTCTCGTTGGCTCTAATCTTATCGGCGAGTAAACCCTTAATGATTACTTATGTCTATCCTACTATTCTAGAAACGATAGAATAAATAGGCGAGGAAGGGGCATGGCGACCCAAGCAATGCTCAGCTAGACACAGAGGTTATCAATGCACTAATAAAAGTCACCAAAGACATCAACATATAAACTATAATTAATGGGAAAGCAATATTAAGGGGAGTGCATGATTTTTCGTAGTCACATGACACAAGCCCATCAATTCTGATGAATTAAAGCGTACTAATACAATAAAACAAAACTACTTAATGAATTGAATACATGCAGGACCTTCTTACAGCTCTTGTATCTTTGTTTGAGGTGTGTCTTGTGCTGCTTGGTCGTCTGAATTCGGCTCTAGGGTTATGTCTCTCTCTCTAAAATCTTCGCTCTCGAAATTCGTCTGGCCTTGGGGTATTTATAGTTTCTGCATGAGGGGTCGATGCGGCGCATTGAATAATTAGATGCGGCGCATTGACTTAACTTCGCGTGGGGTCCAAGATTAATATATTCAGGAATATTCGTACACCGTCTTCAGATGCGGCGTAACTTGATATCTGTATGCGGCGCATGTCCTTTAGCTGTCTTGGATTGTAACTTGTGAAATCTTGATAGTGATACGCCGTATGTAAGAAGAATGTTGCGGCATATCTAGAGTAGAACCAGCCTGATCTTGTAGATTTCAGTAGACTTTTGACATCTTGCTTGTTTTGCTCCATAATTAGTCCAAAATCGCCAAGTTTCACATAATGCTTGTTTTTACCTGAGAATTACTAAAGTAAACATTAATGTATCGATTCTCATAGATAATATAATAAAACAAGTCAAATAAATAGGATAAATGATGATAATAAAATGTACTTATTTGAGTTCATCAAATATCCCCCCACTTGAACTTTACTTGTCCCCAAGTAAACCTTAGAATTAATCATATGAAAATGTATCCTAAAAGATATTAGGATTTATTTTTATATTTAAGCACGTATTCGTTTTGTCATAATCACACAACCAAACACTTAACGAAGTAGAAACCAAAATAATTTTTAATGTAAAACAATTCTAAATCGTTTAGTTGCTTAGTCGTGACGAATATTCTATCATAGGCTTGGCAAGTATACGCATCTCCCCCACTAAAGCCAAGGAATTAACAAGTCTAAAGCGGTAAAAAGGGTTTGTTGGTTAAGGGTTAATCATCCTTTTTAATCTCTATCGATCTCACATTCCAGAAAAGGCGACAAAATTACAAAAAGGGCGACAAAATCATAAATACATAGCCGAATCCACGACTACGATACTTAAGATTGCTCAAATCCCTAATCTCAATAAATCAAAGGTTTGGATGAAGAATGATATAGGGTATGGATAATATTTGGGATACAAATTGGTGTAAAATGAAAAATAAACAAAACAGATAAATTAAAATCCTAAGTGTGGTTAATCACTTTCCCAACCATCCCATGAATAAGACTCATATCATTGAATAACTCACGCTTTAACACTTGAAACACACGCTTTAGGTAGACACGAATTATACTCAACAAGATCTCAATCAAAGAATAACCTTAGTTGGCGTTCCCATAACGGCCAACTCCCATTCAATCCATAAATATAATATACAACAACAAATAGTGGTGATATCTCCCACTTAATACAAAACTTTACATAAGTTGGTTAAAACAAACTTCCAACTTTTTCCTTTTTCTTTTTCTTTTCTATTTTTTTTCGAATTTTTTTTTTTTTTTTTTTTTTTTTTTTTTTTTTTTTTTGACATAAACATATATGTGTAAAATTTCACAACTTTTCTATCACTATTTTTCCGGATAATTTTTCCATACTCTTCATACTTTCAGAAATAATTGTAATAGTGAAAGTAGCAAACACACGAAAAATAAACTAAAAGTTATACAATATTTACTTTCATACCAATTGCATTATGCAATTTCCAAAACTAACCAAAGATAATGAATTACGCACGCGAACACAGGTAATGTAAGGAAACACACTATGCCTAAAGCAATTAACCACGGATTTTAATCTACAGGGTAGGCTAAGGTGTAAGGGCGTATCGAAACATTATAACAAAGGTGTAAGAAACGAAAGGAATGGCTCTGAGGGTTTTTCTAGGGGTATCTTACTCTAAAAGTGAGAGTAACAAAGGGTTTATACGGGGGTTAACTAACCATTGTAGTTAGTTAATATCACATAACATATAAAGGCTATTTGGGTGTAATCCTAGAAATTTACCAATTTAGACAAGTCACTCCAATTATATAAATAATACTTATTATGGTGGTCTCGAATAGTATACAAGCCAAGTTCTAAAGTTTACAAGTCACCAGCACACTAAAGTTTTAATATTTTTGAAAGAATAGAGTTATGTGTGCGGCTATGTAATTTAGACTTTAAACAAAAACATGCTAAAAAATTTTAAATTTTGATATATTAAGCGCATTTTAAGCATATTTTGAAAAAGTTTAGGACAAATAAGTGTTCTAATTCTCCATCCCCCCACTTAAGTTAAACAACGTCCTCGTTGTTTGTGTCAAAGGTTAAAAACTGGAAAATAAAAGAATTAGAACAGAAAAACTCCCCTGAGATTTGCTCGGTATGATCCTCCATTATTCGTATAAGAGCAAAAATCAACTTTCTTGTGTATGAGAACGTTTAAGCTTCATAAATGATGTATCCACAAAAAATGCAGGAATATATAATACCATCAAGACTTTAACACACCTGAGTTAAGAAGGTTCAAACTTGCATAATACATTAGTGGTTAGTAAAAATAAAACTTAAAAAAAAATTAAACTGTAAATCATCAGGTCAGTTGATACGCCGTATCTTATGGAAGAAGATACGCCGTATCGAGCCTGGAATAAATACGAATCAGAATAAAAGATGCGTCGCATCCTTAACAAGGGATGCGCCGCATTAAATAAACTGACAGAAAGTTTTAAAGTCAAAAATAAAAATGCAGAAAATGAAATAAGATATGACCAGTGCAAGTGATGCGTCGCATCTTAGGATTGAGATGCGCCGTATCTTCTGCAGGTCTGACAGACTCGACACAGAACAGAAAAGTAAAAATTTTTCTTCCGGGTTGTCTCTCGGTCAGCACTTGTCTTTATTCCAGAGTCTTCAAGTTAGACTCACGTTCAGCTCTTTACTTCGTTCTTGTTAAGCACCGTTGACAATTGGTGCACTTCAATTGCCAATCCATTAATCATGTAATTTTGGGGTCTTCCGAACCAGTTGGGGAAAATATCGAACATTGTTCCTGAAAATTAAAGACAGGTAGATTTCGAAGTAAAAACTTCCTAGTGAAAGGGTAAGTTAGAATATTTTCCGTTCGGAAATAGGAAAAATAAAAGTTGCTGATATCTGTAGACGATGCGCCGTATCCAGAAAATTGGATACGCCGTATCTTATTACGTTAAAATTTAATCAGACTTTTATTCAGAAAACAGATACGCCGCTTATGATTTAGAATGCGCCGTATCAAGTTTAAATTATCAAAAATCGATTATATTTATTAAAATTGAATGCGTCGTATTAACAAAAGCTAATGCGCCGTATTTTCGTTACGTTTCAAAATACAAGATTTTTGAATTAGTAGATGCGCCGTATCGATAAAGATCGATGCGTCGCTTATGTTTAATAATTCGAAAAACTGATTTTAATTTAAATAGAAGATACGCCGTATCTGCAAAAACAGATGCGTCGTATGGCGTTATTGTTTAGAAAAATTTCTAATTAAAAACAGAATACGTCATATCTTGGGGAAAGATGCGTCGTACTCGAATTTATTAAACGCGTTGTATTTTATAAAAATTAAACGCAATACGCCGTATCTGTGAAAACAGATGCGCCGTATCGTTTGTATCAGCACAATACAACGATAGCAGAATGCAGAAAAATACAGAAAAAGAAAAAACAAAAAATAAAAACAAACAAAAAACACACAAAAATTACAGAAAACAAAAAAAATACACAAAAACAGAAAATATGCAAAATATACAATGAGTGCAATCTATCTAATATATAACAGGGTTAGTGGTTAGAGTCTAAAAAAAAAATTAAAAAGAAAAACCTAATTAAAATACTAATCAAATTAACAGATAATAACAATTTACTCCCCGGCAACGGCGCCAAAAACTTGGTGTTGTGCTGTTAATGTTATCCCCGGCAACGGCGCCAAAAACTTGATGCGCGTGCGTGTCGTTGCGATTTAGCAGTATTAATGCCTACTCAAGTTTTAAATTTATATTTAGCCGACTTATCAATAACACACACACTTAACGAGCAGTGTACCCGGTCAGTATGAATATAATGGTAAGTAGAGTGTCGATCACTAAGAGTGGAACGTATTATCTAGTTATTCTAATCAGTATTTTAATATCCTAAGTTAGCTGTACAACCTAATCTAACGCAAGGGGGTTTCAGCCTGAGAGACTGGCACGATTTGGTTATAATTAAATAGTAAACTAAACTAATGAGCACGAATCAGCGATTAGCACACACGTACACAGATAGATACTTGAGACAATAAGAAGACCTGTCCTGATAATTAAGTAGCTTGTCACTTGTTTTATTGCTAGTTTTATATGAAGTGTATATTAATTAACCCTTTCTCGTTGGCTCTAATCTTATCGGCGAGTAAACCCTTAATGATTACTTATGTCTATCCTACTATTCTAGAAACGATAGAATAAATAGGCGAGGAAGGGGCATGGCGACCCAAGCAATGCTCAGCTAGACACAGAGGTTATCAATGCACTAATAAAAGTCACCAAAGACATCAACATATAAACTATAATTAATGGGAAAGCAATATTAAGGGGAGTGCATGATTTTTCGTAGTCACATGACACAAGCCCATCAATTCTGATGAATTAAAGCGTACTAATACAATAAAACAAAACTACTTAATGAATTGAATACATGCAGGACCTTCTTACAGCTCTTGTATCTTTGTTTGAGGTGTGTCTTGTGCTGCTTGGTCGTCTGAATTCGGCTCTAGGGTTATGTCTCTCTCTCTAAAATCTTCGCTCTCGAAATTCGTCTGGCCTTGGGGTATTTATAGTTTCTGCATGAGGGGTCGATGCGGCGCATTGAATAATTAGATGCGGCGCATTGACTTAACTTCGCGTGGGGTCCAAGATTAATATATTCAGGAATATTCGTACACCGCCTTCAGATGCGGCGTATCCTTATATCTGTATGCGGCGCATGTCCTTTAGCTGTCTTGGATTGTAACTTGTGAAATCTTGATAGTGATACGCCATATGTAAGAAGAATGTTGCGGCGTATCTGGAGTAGAACCAGCCTGATCTTGTAGATTTCAGTAGACTTTTGACATCTTGCTTGTTTTGCTCCATAATTAGTCCAAAATCGCCAAGTTTCACATAATGCTTGTTTTTACCTGAGAATTACTAAAGTAAACATTAATGTATCGATTCTCATAGATAATATAATAAAACAAGTCAAATAAATAGGATAAATGATGATAATAAAATGTACTTATTTGAGTTCATCAGGGTGATCGAATTGAATTTATTAAGTTTGCATAAGATCATGGATAGCCTTGGAGGCTATGTATCTGTCACTTTGAGTGACAAATGGAAAAACATTGCACAAATACAAGGCCTAACAAGCAGGGAAGGAGAAGCAGTAAAAGACTGCTATAAGAAATTCATTCAAATGTTACATGTGTACCATGAGACTGCTAAAGAACCCTGGAATGAGAAGCCTAGAAGAGAAGTGGGAGAATGTAGCAAGGCTGCAGAAGATAGAGACCCACAAGGCAAGGAGGTTGAAGCAGAGAAAGATGAGTCACAAGAAGGAATGAGCAGCAAGAATAAATTTGGAGTAAGGCTTGAAAGCAATGAAGAAATGGAAGCAAAAGATGCAAGCAGTATAGACAGCAATGACTTTGACATCATTGTTTGAAGAACCAGGATGAAGATCACTCAAGAAAGAATTTTGGCTTTAATAAATTAGGGGGGAAATGTTGACCTCTTAATGTTATTATAAGTCAAATTCTTAATATTAGTATGTATTTAATTTAAGATAAATGTTTAAAGTACTTTAGTCTAATGTATGGGTCGAATTAGAATGCTGTATGGGTCAAAGTAGGTTACCCAAACAGTTAGTTATTTGACAGTTAAAGTTGTTGACAGTTACATCCAAAAGACACAACGGTTGGATGAAAAATAACTGTCATTAGGTGTCGTTTAGGATAGTATTTATATGCATTATGCAGTGTAATCAAATGTAACAATTCACTTTCTATAATATAAGTGTTGCTTAAATTCTTGTTCCAGTTTTACTGTTTCATTGCATACACACACAGAACCACGAATGGTTAATTACAAACACATTCTCAAACAAAGCAATGTTGGCCAAAGGCCTGTGCAGAAGCAAATAGTATCTGAATTGGTGCCTGGGGCATGGTGTTCCCATCCATCCTGCGTACTACATGATTAGTAATCACCAACTCGTTATAACTATATATTTCAGACCTTTATGGCTTGCCCCGGTGGAAGCCAGTTAGCCATTAGCATCGGAATGAGATTCGGTTGAGCTGAAAATGTAAAACATTACACTCGTAAGCCAGATCATGGTACTATAATAGTTACTCAGAAACTTTTATTTACCTACAACAACACAAGGTGCAAAAGCATATTGCATATAGCTGAATACGCCACCAAAAACCAAGCTTTTAAAGAAAGAATAAAATATACCCTTTATAGTGGTCTCTTTAAAAGAATGTTTAGTAGGAGGAGTGACATTTCCGAATTGACAAAACTGCAACAATACCTCTTCTGATGCCATCAATGATTCTCCCGATGGATATCAAATCAAAGAAACAAAGAATAGATATTAAAAATCAAAGAACAGGAATAAGGCTGTTCATTAAGAAATCGAACACCAAGTATAACTTAAGTAGAATTGGATTGATTGTAATTAAACCACACTTACAAACATGCTTGACACATATAATACATCGCCAGCAAAGTAAACGTAACGTAACGTTTATTAAGTTATGTCTCGTACACTTATGCAACAAGAAAATTAAACCACAATTACAAAAATCTTTAACAACTTAACATTTATTTAACTACGACATGCACAGCTCCTTGTTGCAGTTACTTTCAACTTCGCCATACTAGCTTAATGATCGACCTGAAAGAGTTCAAAAATAAAACCATGTTAGTGATGATTTATTGACAAACTCACGTAAAATCATATTATGCAAAATGAGAGAACATAGTACCTTATATATTTCGAAGCACATCTAGAATACGCTGCAACTCATAGACAACAATTTCTATTTCCATCCGTTGTGGTGGGGAATCCACAGAGCATGATACTCCAATCTTGATAGTTGCAACCAAACATTCTTCCACTTTCTTTGCGTTTGCTTCCGTACTTTGCAACACAATTGCATCACCATCAATTACATCGATTACATGATTTGGTAATGCCATGTAAGCAAATTTATGAAGGCTAAGACCATCATTGAACATGTTGTCCGTCGGCTTTTTCCCAATCATCACCTCTAGTAATAATATTCCAAAACTGTAGACGTCCCCGCTAGTTGTCATCTCGCTTCCAATACCATACTCTACAATTAAAAAACAATTAATTAATGTAAAAACTTTAACCTGTAAGTAAATATAAGCATCATGGAATAAAAGTAGAATTACCTGGAGGTGTATAACCAATTGTTCCGTTAACTCCGGTTGAGCTGTTTTCGTTTAAGTATGTACCAAGTAATCGAGCTAAACCAAAGTTTCCAACATGAGCAACCATATCATAGTCAAGTAGAATGCTTCTAGGCTTCAAGTCACCATGAACAATCGTTGTTTGGCATTGATTGTGAAGATAATCAAGTACTGTTGCGACATCTCTAAGAATATTTATTCTTTGAAGAAGGTTGAGTTTCGATGTATTTGCACTTGAATGAAGCCAATCGTGTACACTTCCATTGGGCATAAATTCGTAAACCAAAGCTTTAAAATCATTGCCTTGAAAATCTACACTTGAACATGAAGTTATTATCTTCAACACATTACGGTGTCGAATATTCCTCCATGCTTCACATTCTGCTAGAAAACTTTTGTGTGCTCCTCGATTTTGAAGATGTAGAACTTTGACTGCAACAAAGTTATCATCAATAGAATCGAGGATTCCTTTATAAATAGAGGTGAACCCATCCTCGCCAATCAAATTTGCTTTAGAGAAGCCATTAGTAGCCTTGAGAAGCTCGTTGTATGAAACTCTCAAGAATCGTTCATTTCCCGTTGTTTGAGATGGTTGATTGTTGTGTTTCTTCGCACACAAAAGATACACACAACATAATACGATGAGCAACGTCTGTACAATCAGAATGACTAATATGAAGAAAGTAATCTTTGTTTTTTTCTTACTCAAGTGTCTACCCCTATCCTTGCATTTGGGTAACTCAAGTGTAACCAAACCACCACAAAGCCTATTGTTCCCCGAAACTGAAAATGCACTTTCATTGCCAAACACTCCTACAACCGGCACTTCACCCTCAAAATCATTAAAGGATAGGTTCAAAAATTCTAAAGAATTCCATCTGCCTAAGAATTGAGGAATTTTACCAGATAAATTATTTTGAGAAATGTCGAGTACCTCCAATCCTCTCAAGGAACTTAATGAAGGCGGTATTATGCCTTGAAATATGTTGCCACTTAGGTTTAACACTGTAAGGCTAATACACTCACCAAGTCTACTAGTAATGGTACCTGAGAAATTATTATGAGATAAATCGAGCTCGCTCAACATCTTGAGATCTTTAATCTCTCGTGGAATGGAACCAGACAGGTTGTTGTATGAAAGATCTAAACCAACAGTTAGTGATGGGAGTTGAAGAAGTTGCTTGGGTATTTTACCACTGAGTCTATTGTCGGCAAGGTTTAACAGATAAAGTTCTTTACAGTTCCCAAGGCTTGATGGAATATGGCCTTCTAATTTGTTGGAATCTAAAAAAAGTTCATTCAACAATGATAGGTTCCCGATGGCATCAGGGATAGGCCCTGAAAAGTGATTTCTAGAAAGACCAAGACGTTGTAGCTTTTCTAGTTTACCAATGGTAGTGGGGATTTTTCCTTTGAATCGATTAGCTCTTAAATCTAAATTGGTCAAACCAACTAGACTACCTATACTTGAAGGGAGGCTTCCAAATAATTGATTGTCTCCTAAACTTAGAAAGCTGAGTTGATCAGAGAGATTACCTATCGATATCGGAAGCACACCTATAAGGTTGCAATTATAAAGTTCCAAATCTACTAATCTGGTGCAGTTTTTCAAAGAATCAACGAACCTCATGTCATCAGCTTCTCCATGTCCATGGAAGTTGTTATGGTGTAATCTAATAGAATAAATATCTCTTAGTTTTGAAAAGTCAACAGTCAACTTCCCACTAAAACTGTTGTTGCTCATTTCAAAATATCCTAATTTAGAACAATTAGAAAGAGAAGGTGGAAGAACTCCGGTCAGTTCGTTATTCCTTAACTGAAGGAACTCAAGATTTGGGAGCTGATGACCAATTTCTGAAGGAAGACTACCAGTGAGGTGATTACCAGGTAAGGAAAAATTAACTAGGAGTGAGAGGTTGAAAATGGAGTGAGGGATGCTTCCATATAAGCTGCACTCAACACAGTAAAATAACGTCAAGCTTTTCCAAAGACCTAAGGTATCTTGAATGCTCCCACCCAACGGGTTTCTGTGAGCAGAGAACACTTCCATTGATGTGATATTCCCCAAGAAAGGTGGGATTCCACCTGTTAACTTATTGTTGTCAATTTCAAGATGAGTAAGTTTTGAGAGTAAACTCATTCCCTTGGGTATGCTTCCAGTTAGCTCATTTTGATAGAGCCAAAGGTCTTCGAGGTTATAACAACCAGACAAGTTTGTTGGAATGACTCCACCGAATTTGTTTATACTAAGAGATAGAGCACGTAGCCTAGATAGACCACCAAGTTCATGAGGAATGGTTCCTTGAAAGCTGTTGTTCGGGAGAGAAAGCTTACGGAGGAAGCTGAGGTTTCCTACATGTGGAGACAACGAGCCTTCTAAGCCTTTCGAATCCAGTTGTAAAGCAGTCACTCGTTTGTGTCGCTTTCCACATGAAATACCACACCAGTCACAGAAATGAAAGGAATGGTTCCACGTGGTTAGAACTTTGTATGGATCATGGGTGATCATCGACTTAAATGACAACAACGCGTGATAATCAGTCTCATTACCACCATAGGAAGCATAGACGGTGGCGAAAGTAAGACATATTATCGCGAGACAAGAAAAGAGAAAAGAAATACGAGAGGAAGATGATAAGTGAATTATTGCTTGTGGTGTCTTCATTTTTGGAAATTTACTTGAAATTATAAGAACAAGTATTGGCTTTTTATAGTCGGGTTGAGCAAGACAACTGTTAGAGTTTATGTATAACATTTAATATATGTATGTCCGGTTTCGAACCCGAGACTCGGGATTGCACACAATAACGTGAGAGTTTCAATGGATGAATAAATTAAATATATTTATGTATTTTATTTATTCATTTCACTAAACAAATACTTAACGATAGTTATTACTTAACGGGGTTAGAGATAACGACCGTTAAAGGACTAATTATGCAAAATAGGGAAAGAAGAATCTAGAAACCCATGGAATGGGTTGGACCGGCCGAATGCCCTCCCCTTGGGCTGAAGTCGGTTCATAGAAGGAGTAGGGAACAAGTTTTGTGGTTTAGGGTTTAACTATAAATACAATTCATTGTGTTTTGGTTTTTCTCTAATCAAGAATCCCTAACTTGCCAAACTTCTTCCTCTCTTATTCTCCTCAAGCTTAAACGATCGACCCCTTTTCTTAAGTTCACTAGAACTTGGTCGAGTCAAGTAAAGCTTTAAAGTGTTTGGTTATTAGTGATCTTGAACCTAGCTTATCCCATTGGAATGCTAGATTACGTGTGTACAAGAACGAGTAACAACCTTATTTTAGGTTGTGTGTTACCTTGTGTTCGATTGGTATATATTCCCTATTAGGGTTTATATAACTTGTTCTTGTAGATCCGATTCCTTGTTCTTGCTAGGAATCAATCAAGGTACGTTTTCTTTTAAGTTAATTAATTATATGTTTATGATCCATTCCGCTGCGTGATCTATTTGGTTATATGTTTATAGTATTTATATGATTCATAAAAACCAACAGTGGCATCAAGAGCCTTGTTTAAGAACATGTAATTAATTACTTAAACCTAAAAATTGGATCTTGTAGAGATTACATGCAATTATTTATTTGGGGTTTGTTTAATTTTTTTTATAAACCCTAACATGGGTCGTTACCCATGGTTAATAAAATTAGGGTTTTAGTTTTTAATTAAAACTTGTAGAAACCCTAGGAGTGCATGCAAATTTTTAGGGATTAATTAGTGAATACCGTATGTGATGTCATTAATTAATAAGAAACGTACAAGATATTGACATGATAATATGGACTACATGATTATGTGATCAATATGGGATCCATGACAAATCTTGCATATTTGTCATGG
This sequence comes from Artemisia tridentata subsp. tridentata, assembly GCA_021014915.2. Classification (NCBI taxonomy): domain Eukaryota; kingdom Viridiplantae; phylum Streptophyta; class Magnoliopsida; order Asterales; family Asteraceae; genus Artemisia; species Artemisia tridentata. Next base: position 14,972,082 of record CP139506.1, on the reverse strand, counting down.
TATGATTTGTATGTTTGATTGAATTATTTGCTACATGATTTAAATAAATCTTAAATTGGGGAAGACCTCAATATATATTAATTAACATGTTATGTGCAATGTGGTATCTAACTAACCAAAACTTACGCGGCCAAGTTATTTGGCGTCTGTGGACCATTGGGCACAATGAGCTCGAAAACCAATGGGAGTTTTGTTAGTTACATACATTTAAAATTTCACATAGAATTAATATTAGGATTTATTGAAAAAGGTTTGCATGTGGCTATATGATATCGTGGATGATCATATATTTGTTATTATGTGTTTATTTATTTTTTTGTAATTACTTGATCTTTTGTGTTTAATATTATGATGGATTGTAAACTACAAAAGAGGGTAATTTTTCAAAACAAAAATAAATAAGACTAATAACTATGAAACCTTTGTAGTAATTTTATTTATTGCCAAGTCTTAAGTGCCGACAGTGGTTCGCTTCGCACGGTAATTTGCTCCCAGGCGAGACTAGCAATTAATAAATTACTACATAAAATTGTTTTAGCAAGAAAATCATATGTTTTTTAGTTGATTGATTGCAACTGTACTAAGTGGTCGAAGCGGCGGACCTAAAATTGGCAAACTAAAAAGTGGGTTCTAGGTTGGTTCGCATTAAATTGTGACCTTAGAGGGGCACGGTTTTAACCAGCTTTGGCGGCTGTCGTCCCTATGCCCGCCTGTGCGTCAATTTTAGACTTACCAAGTACACCACGATAAATACGAAGCATCTTAAGGCAATGTTGTAATTTGCTCAACGCCTCAATTAAAAACTTTGATGATTTAAGCTACGAATGAGTAAACGGTTTTGTTTTTGAAAACATATATGATACAAAGATGAATGCATGATATCTTTGTACATATTTTTTGATTCTACACATCAAAATTTATTACCCTTAAAATTTAAGTTATATGCCGACCAATTAACACGGAAACACCTAAGATGACATTCTATCATTGCTAGCAGCCTCAGCTGATGTGATGATTCAAAGAATGAAGTCAATAGGGGTAAATTGAGCACTTCCATTACTAGCAGCCTCAGCTGATGTGATGAAACGGCGTCAATTTATACGTTTCTAAATTGGTTAACTTAATTGAGCACTTTCATTACTAGCAGCCTCAGCTGATGTAATGAAACACGCGTCAAGGCATAAAGATTTGGGGATGAAACATGCTTACATTTTGCAACTGATGTTGGCAATATAATGTAAGTCCCATGATTTCTAGGAATTGCAATTTGACATTGGCAATTGGGTGATCCCGTACCTTGTTGAGTACTTTCATTGCTAGCAGCCTCAGCTGATGTAATGAAACGACGTCAATTAGGATCCTAGTTTCAGTGAAAATTAAATGGTTTTATAACCAATGAGTGTTTAATTTTCATGAAATGTTTATTATCGAAAGTACTAACTTTTGAACTTTTTTCTGTAGAAATGGCCCAACCCGGAAACTCGTCAAACTTAACCTCTTGTTTCAAGATGATGCTTGAAAAAGAGAAATTGACTGGGACTAAGAATTTTAATGATTGGTATCGCAATCTAAGGCTTGTTCTTAGGATTGCCAAACGTTATGAATGTCTTACTGAGGACCTTCCGGTTGCTCCTCCTGCTAACTCGCCTAATGAAATACTTAGGGAGTTCAATGAAGCTTATGACAAGCACAATGATGCGGCTTTTCTCATGCTATCGGGAATGGACACTCAACTGGTAAAATAGTTTGAGAAATATGGCCCGAAAAACGTGATTGAGGAACTGACACGCATGTTTCAGAAACCTCCCATGGCTGAATTTTATGATGTACTTGACAACTTAGGCAAGTGCAAGCAGGATGCAACAACACCCGTAAGTACTCATGTGCTTGAAATGAAAGGTTATCTTGACCAATTAGATGCACTTGATTGCGGGTATGTGGAAGACGTTAAAGTTGGCCTCATCAACAAATCCCTCAATGAGGAATTATATGGTGACTTTGTGCGCAACTTTAACATGCATTGCAAGGGGAAGACATTTTCTGAATTGCATGCAATGCTTATTGAGCATGAGAAGGGACTCACTAAGAAAGCTCCTACACCTGCTGTTATGGCAATTAGAGGTGGTAGAGTAGCTAAGCCCGGTAAACCGAAGCATGTGAACAAGAAAGGAAAGGGCAAAGCTGACAAGGGCAAGCAGATTGTGACTTATCAGCAAAAGCCAAAGAAGCAGAATCCTCCTCCCAAGAAGGATCATCCTAAAAAGGATATGGCTGCTTGTCACCACTGCAATACTCCTGGACATTGGAAGAGGGACTGTCCATTGCTACAGGATGTGGTACTCACATTTGTAATACATCGCAGGGGCTTAGAGGAGCGAAGAAGCTGAACTATGGGGAATGCTACTTGTACGTGGGAAATGGAATACGTGCAGCAGTAGAAGCCATAGGGACTTTTGAGCTAGTTTTACCTTCTGGTTTAATTTTAGTGTTAAACAATTGTCATTACGCACCTTCTATTGTTAGAGGTGTCGTTTCAGTTTCTTTGTTATTGGATTTGGGTTTTAAGCATACTTTTAATGATAATGGAATTTCTGTTTCTTTAAATTCTGTTTTTTACTTTAATGCTATTCCATTAAATGGTGTGTTTGAAATTGACATGGAAAACCATGTATCCAATAGAAATAATTCTATGTATAGCATCGGAAATAAGAAAGTCAAGTCTAACTTGGACTCGTCTTATTTATGGCATTGTCGCCTTGCCCACATAGGTAAGAAACGCATGAAAAAGCTGCTAAGTGATGGGCTTTTACCTAATATCAATGATGATTCAGTTGATAAATGTGAATCTTGCATATCTGGGAAGATGACGAAGAAACCTTTCCATAGCAATATGGAAAAGGCTTCGGATCTACTTGGATTGATACACACGGATGTGTGAGGTCCACTTACACACGTGTCAAAACGCGGTGCTACCTACTTCCTAACTTTAACGGATGACTATAGTCGTTATGGTTGTGTCTATTTACTTAAACACAAACATGAAGTCTTTGAGACATTCAAGGTTTTCAAAAATGAAGTAGAATTACAACTCGGAAAGAAGTTTAAGGCCCTTCGATCCGATCGTGGTGGTGAGTATTTGAGCCAAGAGTTCAAAGATTATCTAGCTGAGTGTGGCATTGTCCAACAACTCACTTCTCCTTATACTCCATAACAAAATGGTGTATCTGAAAGGAGAAATTGTACCTTGCTTGACATGGTACGATCTATGTTTAATCTTACAGCTCTTCCCTTATCCTTTTGGGACTATGCTCTTGAAAGTGCTGTTCTGATGCGTGGGTTTTGCAACCTTACAACAGGTTTTACCTCTCGAGGGATCTCAAGAGGCTTACAACCCCACCAGGCAGTGTACCTGACCGATGTAGTATAGTGTAGTGGTAAGTACGGGGGATTGATCGTTCTCCACAGGGAATAGTGTTCGTTAGGTGTGAAAGGCTACTCTAATTAGGTCTAAGGGTTGAGGAAGATTCTTTTTTATGTTTTTATATTTTTATGAAAGCAAGTAAAATCTCGGTTTTGAAGGAGTGGGCGGAATTAGTTGCTAGTCAACTAACCCAAATTACTACGAATGCAAATAAAATAAAATAACAAAAATGAAATGTGGTGAGAAACTTATGTGTAGAGAAATGTGTTTACTTAGATTTCCTTACTCCCTAACTATCTTTTACCGGTTAATTAATGTGTATTAGTCGCGTGGATGACGGGTGTATTCCTTAATATCATTCGTGGGGTGGCGTACTTACTTCCCCAACTCTACAAGCTCCTACTTCACTCCTATGTCGAGCCGGCTAGGAAGCTCCTAACATGGGATCACTAGAATTCGCTTGTGCATTAAATACAACCATAAAAACCTTTAGTACGCATTTGGTTCATGTTTCTTAAGACGTTCAAGCAAGTTACCGAATAGGAAGTTAGCCAGTTTTCTTAAGCCTAACAAAGATAAACAATCATCCAATACAACTAATAACACATTAATAACCAATAATCAATAGCTAGGTTTCATTAGATCTAAGCAAACACAAGATAAAATTAGCCTAACATGTTAAACAAAAGACAAGCATAAGATAGAATCAAACAACACATAGACATATTGAATGATTAATTGATAACTTATCTTTCAATGAAACATGGAAGATCTCAAGGCAAAAAGCCCTGAAAAAGATGCTAAAATCGTCTTAGGGTTTTATCCCAAAATTCCACACACTAAGCCCTCCCTTAATGACAAAAGATTAGAAAACTATATATAGATTTTTGTATCTGACGGCGTCACCTTATGGGTTGTGACGCCGTCACCTCGCCGCTTTTAGGGTTCCCGGATGACCTTCTTGACGCCGTCCCTCTTTAGCTCTCCAAAAATGCTCTCTGGCTTATCAAGGCTTGACGCCATCGAACCTTGAACGTGACGTCGTCCCCTTATGATTTAAGCCGTGACGCCCTTGATCAGGTTAAAGCGTGACGCCGTCAGAATTCCATGCTATTTTCTCTGGCCCGTCATGAGTAAATTTCACGTCCAACTTTTCTTGCCAAAGCATGACGCCGTCCAGAGTAACTTGTGACGCCGTCAAAGGTAACTTTCAGCATGATTTAGAGACTTTGTCGTTTTCTTCACTTTTATGCTCCAAAAACGTCCAAAATGCCTCCTTTTCCAGATTTCTTCTCGAAAGTACCTAAATTGACAAAAGGAACGATTTAGGGCGATATTTGATCAAATAAATACGATTTAGGGCTTAAATGACCCCTTAAAAGCGTTACACTTTTCGCTTCATCAAATACCCTTACACTTGAGATTTGCTTGTCCTCAAGCAAATGCGCTTTTATTCTAATGAAAATACAAGTTAGGGGTCATTTAATGCTAATATAAAAGTAATTACAACAAATAATCGTTCCACTTCAATCATAATAAGCACGGAGATTACAAACTAGCACCTCACAAGTAGTGTTTAGATACTCACATCTCTCAAGTGTCATCAACATAAATCTCATAAATGAAAACGGATAATATCTCTCACTACCTGTCATAGCAAATAGATTACCATAGGCTTGGGAAAGGATCGAAAACCTCCTCCACTAGGCGTAAGCACCTAAGATAAACTATCAAAGAGGGCTTTTAAATGGGTTATAACGTTAGGTGTAGGGAAAAGGAAAACACGGTTTTGTTGGATAAGGGATATTTTACTGGTGGCGAGTTAAAGATCTTGATCAATTACATGTACTATACAATGTTGCTAAGCCAAGACTAGACTCGATCTTAAGCTAATGAAAGAAAATGACAAAACATAAACATAAAATAAACATAAAATGAAACGGGATGGTAGTTCGTATGTTTTTTCTATTTTTTCTTTTTCTCATTTTTTTGTATTTTTTTTTTGATTTTTCGATTTTTTTTTTTTTTTTTTTTTTTTTTTTTTTTTTTTTTTTTTTTTTTCTATACACTCTTGCCCTACCATCCAAAATAATACATCATAGGGGCATTGCATTCCCCTTACACTTGAACTTTTACATAACTTTACAAATAACTATTCTAATGACTCGAATTAAGATAATTGAAAAACTTGGAGTACTTTTAAAATATTTAGCACATATGGGGGTAATAAATGACGTTCTTCCCCATTACTCCATTATACTAGTACTTTACCCATGAGTCCCAATCGTCCCAAAACAATATGTACAAGGATATGACTCGACTTAGCAACCATGTAATCAACTAGATAATTAACTTGGGTTTAAACAAATGTTGTCACAATAATGCACTAAAAATGAGTGCATACAAGGTAGGCTAAGGCGATTTGGGTGTACATTTTAGTGGGGTGTAACAAATTCTTCCTTTAAGTAAAATGCTTAAAGGTCGAAACGAAAAGATAGGCTCTGAGGGGTGTACTAGGGGTATCGTGTACTAAAAATGAGTACAACGCAAAGGGTGTGGGAGAATTACTTGACCAATGTAGCCAATGTAATTATAACAAAAACACAAGTGTAAAACAATGGGTTAATCCTAATGCCTCTTATCATGTAGTAAATCTAACTACACGAATGTAGTCTCACTTGTGGCCTTGGAATGGTCCTAACGCAAGTTCTAGAATCTAAATGCTACCGGTACACACATCATAGCATAAATGCTTTTCCTACCAATTCTAGGGGCGAACCTCACATATTTGGGGGTGGAAAATTTTTTTAGTGGTACGGTTTTTGTGCTAGTCATATAACTCCTATCCGTGAGACGCTCATTAAGATCAAAGTTTCACTCCTATATGTTGTAAAAAATTTTAAATTTGGCACTAAAATTACCTTAACAAGTATTTATCTCAGTTTTATTACACATCTACTATCAAACAAACAAAAATCAAGCGTAATAGTATTCTCTAAAATCGTACTTTTACCCTCCCCTTACACTTAAGATGAACATTGTCCCCAATGTTCAAATAACAAGATGTAAAAGCAAAAAGTAAAAGAATGAAATCAAATACTCCCCTGATTCGCTCGGTGGATAGTGAAATTACACGGTTAAATCTTCCTCCAAAGAGAATGTTGAAGCTCCATGACTAATGCATCGCCATAAGCTTGATCCAAAACATTTCCTTGTCCAAAATAACCTGTTAAACCTGAGAAAACAAACACGAAAACCTGCATAACATCGGCGGGAAAAATCTATATATAAGGATATAATGCTTGTGGAATGATAATTTTGCAGATTCCTGGAGATTATAAGTTGGAGATTTAATAAAAACTTTTTTTAAAAACAAAACTTTCAAAAATTTCTGAAAAATTAAATCTGACGCCGTCAGGTTTTAGACCCTGACGCCGTCAGAAATGACCTGACGAAATTCTTATGTTAAGTTTCCGGAAAATTTCTGGAAAAACCTTTACCTTACTTCCTGGAAATCCTGCAAAACATCATTATGACTCGATACAAGCATTTGACTCTAACAAATACTAATATGTATGCTTATTTAATATTATTATGATTCATGCTCATTTGTGTTCTAATAAACCGATTTGGATTTCCCTTACACTTATCTTTTGCAAAATACCTTTATATGTAATTAAGACGAAGTTAAAAACAAGATAAAGCATTTTCACAAATTACTTTTGAACATGAATCAATAATAATAAAAATTAAACATGCATACGGAAGCAAATGAAAACAAACAAACAAATAAATAAACACACAAAGCAAATAAAGCTTGGGTTGCCTCCCAAGAGCGCTTTTCTTTATTAACGAGTCTTGTAGCTAGACTCAAAGTCACGCTATCTAGTGTCGCTTATGCTCACGTACCCGAGTGTGAGCCATCTAATTGTTGCCTCATCTTTCTTGTATTCATCATTCAGCTCCAAACATCCACGATAATATCTCTTATTTTTCTCATGTGGATATTTGAGCCCCTTCCCCTTATCATTCTCACTTAACAAGTTGATAGGCATAATTCTATTGCAAGATTCAATGGAGTAGTTCTTAAACCTAGGATGTGCTCGGGGCATTTGGTAAACAAAATCTTCATCCCCATCCGAGAATGTAATTAACCCGTCCACAAGTTTTTCGTCAAGGTTGGTCAACCTTTTGAAGGGTTCTCCAAAAATGACTTGGGTTAATTTGTCATTGATAAATTCTCCTAAGTTCTCCATAACCATAAAATCCACCAAATACACAAAACTTCCTACGAACACGTGTAGTGGCTTAATCCTAGCAACAATGTTATCTCCTTGATATTCAAGCTCATTTACCATGATTTTATTATAATTAGCGCGAGAGATAATGTTCATAGGCAAAGATGAGTTAAGATAAGCATAAAAACTATGATAACCAATCTTACACGGAAATTGCATGTTAAAGAGGCTATCCTTTTCGATCTTAGTCCTAGGGTCAACATACTTAAAGGGATCGATTTCCTCTTTTCTCCATTCCTCGTTAACTACTTCTCCATTACCGGCATCCTCATCGGAGTCTGAGTAGTAAAACGGACTAACATATTCATTCTCATGGTCAGACTCCTCCATCTCAGAATTGTTACCAAAGTGGTGGTCGGGTGAAAGGTTGTTGTTTTCAACGATGGGGGCGGGAACGGGTAGTTGAAAGTTTGCACGGCGAAAAATACGAATAACAGGGATCAAATGACCAATGTTACTCATGAGGTAAGTGGAAGGTATCACAAACAAAAGCACAAAGAAATAAGATAGACTACAGAAAACCTAGAAAAATAAAATAAAAATCTCACTAGAAAGGAATCTAGTGAGTAGACCTAATAGAAATAAAAATTCAACCTAAACAATAACTATTCCCCGGCAGCGGCGCCAAAAACTTGATGCGTGGGTTTTGCAACCTTACAATAGGTTTTACCTCTCGAGGGATCTCAAGAGGCTTACAACCCCACCAGGCAGTGTACCTGACCGATGTAGTATAGTGTAGTGGTAAGTACGGGGGATTGATCGTTCTCCACAGGGAATAGTGTTCGTTAGGTGTGAAAGGCTACTCTAATTAGGTCTAAGGGTTGAGGAAGATTCTTTTTTATGTTTTTATATTTTTTATGAAAGCAAGTAAAATCTCGGTTTTGAAGGAGTGGGCGGAATTAGTTGCTAGTCAACTAACCCAAATTACTACGAATGCAAATAAAATAAAATAACAAAAATGAAATGTGGTGAGAAACTTATGTGTAGAGAAATGTGTTTACTTAGATTTCCTTACTCCCTAACTATCTTTTACCGGTTAATTAATGTGTATTAGTCGCGTGGATGACGGGTGTATTCCTTAATATCATTCGTGGGGTGGCGTACTTACTTCCCCAACTCTACAAGCTCCTACTTCACTCCTATGTCGAGCCGGCTAGGAAGCTCCTAACATGGGATCACTAGAATTCGCTTGTGCATTAAATACAACCATAAAAACCTTTAGTACGCATTTGGTTCATGTTTCTTAAGACGTTCAAGCAAGTTACCGAATAGGAAGTTAGCCAGTTTTCTTAAGCCTAACAAAGATAAACAATCATCCAATACAACTAATAACACATTAATAACCAATAATCAATAGCTAGGTTTCATTAGATCTAAGCAAACACAAGATAAAATTAGCCTAACATGTTAAACAAAAGACAAGCATAAGATAGAATCAAACAACACATAGACATATTGAATGATTAATTGATAACTTATCTTTCAATGAAACATGGAAGATCTCAAGGCAAAAAGCCCTGAAAAAGATGCTAAAATCGTCTTAGGGTTTTCTCCCAAAATTCCACACACTAAGCCCTCCCTTAATGACAAAAGATTAGAAAACTATATATAGATTTTTGGATCTGACGGCGTCACCTTATGGGTTGTGACGCCGTCACCTCGCCGCTTTTAGGATTCCCGGATGACCTTCTTGACGCCGTCCCTCTTTAGCTCTCCAAAAATGCTCTCTGGCTTATCAAGGCTTGACGCCATCGAACCTTGAACGTGACGCCGTCCCCTTATGATTTAAGCCGTGACGCCCTTGATCAGGTTAAAGCGTGATGCCGTCAGAATTCCATGCTATTTTCTCTGGCCCGTCATGAGTAAATTTCACGTCCACCTTTTCTTGCCAAGGCATGACGCCGTCCAGAGTAAATCTTGACGCCGTCAAAGGTAACTTTCAGCATGATTTTGAGACTTTGTCGTTTTCTTCACTTTTATGCTCCAAAAACGTCCAAAATGCCTCCTTTTCCAGATTTCTCCTCAAAAGTACCTAAAATGACAAAAGGAACGATTTAGGGCGATATTTGATCAAATAAATACGAATTAGGGCTTAAATGACCCCTTAAAAGCGTTACACTTTTCGCCTCATCATGTTCGCATACTAAATATGGTTCCAACTAAGAAGGTTGATAAGACTCCATATGAATTATGGACTGGAAAAGCTCCCAACTTGTCTTACTTAAAGATCTGGGGTTGTGAGGCGTTTGTTAAACGTGACTCACCTGACAAGCTACAACAAAGATCTGTTAAGTGCATCTTCGTAGGATACCCTAAGGAAACAAGGGGTTACTACTTTTACTTCCCACCAGAAAATAAAGTCATTGTGTCTAGATATGGTGAATTCCTTGAGGAGAGTTTCTTGACTCAAGAATTCAGTGGGAGAGTATATGATCTTGAAAATGATCAAGAAGATGCGTCACCTTCTGAGAACACTAACGTACTTCCTGTGGAACCTGAAAGTTTAGGTCCTCCACCTGAAGTTGAAGTGGTACCCGTCCGTAGGTCTTCAAGATCTACAAAGGCTCCTGAACGTCTATGTTTAAACATAGATGATGAGGAAACTATACTATTGGATCACATTGATGAGCCAACTAGTTATAAGACTGCCATTAATAGTCCTGAAAAGGAAAAATGGCAAGTAGCCATGGATGGGGAAATGCAATCCATGAAAGACAATAAAGTCTGGATTGAAGTAGACCTTCCACCCAATGCTAAGGTAGTTGGGTGTAAGTGGCTCTTCAAGAAAAAGACTGACATGGATGGCAACGTACACACCTACAAAGATCGTTTGGTGGCTAAGGGCTTTACCCAAACATACGGTGTTGACTTTGAGGAGACCTTTTCTCCTGTGGCCGACATTAGAGCTATTAGGATTCTTATAGCCATAGCTGCCTACTATGACTATGAGATTTGGCAAATGGATGTCAAAACCGCTTTTCTAAATGGTCGCCTAGATGAAGACATCTATATGGCGCAACCTGAAGGTTTTGTAAATCCACAATTTCCTGAGCGTGTATGCAAACTTCAAAGATCCATTTATGGATTGAAGCAAGCATCTAGGCAATGGAATAAGAAATTTGATGAGGAAATCAAGAAGTTTGGATTTACTCAAAATTTCGATGAGCCATGTGTATACCACAAAGTTAGTGGGAGTAACACTACTTTTCTTGTCCTATATGTCGATGACATGCTAATCATGGGAAGTCACATACCAAGCCTTAATGAAGTTAAGGATTATCTTGGTAGCTGCTTTGCCATGAAGGATTTAGGAGAAGCAGCTTACATCCTTGGAATCAAGATCTATAGAAACAGATCTAAACGGTTAATCGGTTTAAGTCAAAGTGCTTACATGGATAAAATATTGAAGAGATTCAATATGCAAAATTCCAAGAAGGGATATTTACCCATGCAAGTGAAACATGAATTGAGCAGTGAAATGTGTGCTTCTACACCTTAAGAGGAAGCATACATGAAGAAAGTTCCATATGCTTCTGCAGTTGGTTCTATCATGTATGCTGTTAGATGCACAAGGTCAAATGTGGCATTTGCTCAAAACATGACTAGTCGTTATCAGTAGAATCCAGGGAAAAATCACTGGCATGCTGTTAAGAACATACTTAAGTATTTAAGGAATACTAAAGATATGTTTCTTGTTTTCGGGGGAAATCCAGACGCAGAACTGAATGTTACAGGTTTCTGCGATGCGTCCTTTTAGACTGATAAAGATGATACGAAGTCTTAGACGGGTTACATTTTTGTCATAAATGGAGGAGCTGTGGACTGGAAGAGTAAGAAGCAGAGTATAACGGCTATGTCTGCTACAGAAGCTGAGTACATTGCTGCATCGTAAGTGGCACAAGAAGCTGTTTGGATAAGGAAATTCATTAAGGATCTTGGAGTGATGCCTTCAATAGAATTACCTATAAATGTGTATTGCGACAACTCTGCTGCAATCACATTCGCCAATGAACCTGGAGTTATGAAAGGCGCCAGACGCTTTAAAAAAAAATATCACTATGTTTGAGAACAAGTCGATGATGGTGAAATAAAAGTACTCAAAGTTCACACAGATGACAATCTGGCTGATCCTTTCACGAAGGCATTACCTAAGGAAACGTTTACTCGTCATGCTCAGGGTATTGGTCTTCATTTAGCAGATAGTTTCATGTAAATCTATTGGATTAGTATTTCGATAGGGACGTGTATACAATTATTACATTAATGAAATAAAGTGCGGATAACGTTTATTATCATTATTAATATTTGTGTCCTATATTTGCATGTTTAAATCCGTGAATAAAATATTTATTCTAAATGGTCCGTTGTCAATTAATAATATGGGAATATTATTGAACTAAGACAAATGTGAGGATTGGTAGAATGAACTGTAAGGTTGAGACACCAATATCACATGATATTCAATATTGGATAAATTGAATATAGGACTTATCCCAACCACATGATTATACTTTATGGATCATAGTCATCAAGTATATCATGAATATTTATCTTCTGACTTGAGATGCCAGATAATTGCCGAGGATGTAGCTCATTTTCTGTGAGATAGTCTAACGCTATCCGTAAAAGGTAGTTATAAGGGCTATTTTCAGAAATGATGCAAAGTTCGAGGGTTATGCTCGCAGTCAATAAAGGATTTTTTCCTTCAACTTTGTGTTGAAGTTTAATACTTCTTGGCCACTCGTGTGATTAACAAGATGTTTGCGTATGCACGCCCAAAGTCTATCTGGAAGACGTTCAGATGTTTTTGTAATCTTGTTCAATTATGTATAAACGAGAAACTACTGTTAATTATGGAATGACAAAGATCCATATCCAAATTAATGCGGTATTAGTAACAAAAGTATAAGTATGATGATTAAATCATCACGTGCTTTTTTTCAGGAAAACCATACTCGGATCGAGCTGGGGGCATTGGGATCTGTTAAGCTAGACTAGCACATGTCATTACAATATTAATTGTTATCCAAGTGGGAGCTGTTAGAGTTTATGTATAACATTTAATATATGTATGTCCGGTTTCGAACCCGAGACTCGGGATTGCACACAATAACGTGAGAGTTCCAATGGATGAATAAATTAAATATATTTATGTATTTTATTTATTCATTTCACTAAACAAATACTTAACGATAGTTAGTACTTAACGGGGTTAGAGATAACGACCGTTAAAGGACTAATTATGCAAAATAGGGAAAAAAGAATCTAGAAACCCATGGAATGGGTTGGACCGGCCGAATGCCCTCCCCTTGGGCTGAAGTCAGTTCATAGAAGGAGTAGGGAACAAGTTTTGTGGTTTAGGGTTTAACTATAAATACAATTCATTGTGTTTTGGTTTTTCTCTTATCAAGAATCCTTAACTTGCCAAACTTCTTCCTCTCCTCAAGCTTAAATGATCGACCCCTTTTCTTAAGTTCACTAGAACTTGGTCGAGTCAAGTAAAGCTTTAAAGTGTTTGGTTATTAGTGATCTTGAACCTAGCTTATCCCATTGGAACGCTAGATTACGTGTGTACAAGAACGAGTAACAACCTTATTTTAGGTTGTGTGTTACCTTGTGTTTGATTGGTATATATTCCCTATTAGGGTTTATATAACTTGTTCTTGGAGATCCGATTCCTTGTTCTTGCTAGGAATCAATCAAGGTACGTTTTCTTTTAAGTTAATTAATTATATGGTTATGATCCATTCCGCTGCGTGATCTATTTGGTTATATGTTTATAGTATTTATATGATTCATAAAAACCAACAACAACTAGCGACATATTTTGTCTATCCTCCACTAATTCCTTGACTAATAATAGTAACTATTTTATATGTATAATCACAGAAGACTTTAAGAAGACTTGGGAGTTGGAAGACTAGACATATGTAAGCAACTTGACGCCTTCCTTTTGGCTGTACCTCACTACTTTTTGGATGCAACTTGTAAACATTCAATCATGCATTTTGGTACAGAACTTCTATACTAGCTAGAAGCAATTATTTAACTTGTTGGAAGTAAATAAAAGCCTGAGTAAAATAAAAGCAGGTCTTTTTTAATTGAATTTTACCGTTTTTAGATTTTAAGAGTAATGTGAGGGACAGGAAAAAAGGGATTTGTGTTCATGTTTTTGTAGCATGTCATAACACTCCCAAGTGGAATACCAAAGTCGTTTTAAATGTATAAAAAACACTAGTAGTAACTTTTTTAGTTACCACAGCATTGACCAAAAGTTTCTAATCCAAATTTCACTCGTTAGATTTGTCTAAGTCTTACTCTCAACTGTTGGAATATGTGAATCATACAATTACTATAAACACCTAAACATATAAACACAAAGATCACGCAGCGGAATGGATCTACATAAACATATAATTAATTAAACTAAAAGAAAACGTACCTCTTTGATTCCTAGCAAGAACAAGGAATCACTTCAACAAGAACAAGATAAACCCTAATTAGTGTTTAGGGTTTGGATCGATCACAAGGCAAACACACAAGCTAAAATAAGCTTGTCACTCATTCTTGTACACACGTAATGATAGCATTCCAATAGGAAAAGCTAGGTTCAAGAATCACAAAACAACCAAACACTTGTTTAGCCTTACTTGGATCGCAAATCCTAGTGGATTTAAAAGAGGCGATCGGTTCTAGCTAGGGAGAGGAGAAGAGAAATAAGTTTGGCCTTATTTAGGGATTCAAGATTAGGGAAAAACTAAACACAAGTGAATTGTATTTATAGGCTATCCCTAGCTTGCTCCCAAAGTCACCAAAACCGACTCCCACATCCCTTAGGATGGGTCGGCCGGTTCTAAGCCCACTCATGGGTTCTAGATCCTTCTAAACCTCTTTTTCACATTTAGTCCTTTAACGGTCGTTATCTCTAACTCTGTTAAGTACTAACTGTCGTTAAGTATTGTTTTGTGAAATGAATAAATATAAAATATATTTAATTTATTCAAACCATTGGAACTCTCACGTATTGTGTGCAATCCCGAGTCTCGGGTTCGAAACCGGACATACTAATATTAATAATTATACATTAAACTCTAACAGCTCCCACTTGGATAACTATTAATATAGTAATGACATGGGCTAGTCTAGCTTAACAGATCCCAATGCCCCCAGCTCGATCCGAGTATGGTTTTCCTGGAAAAACCACGTGATGAATTTAATCATCATACTTATCCTTTTGTTGCTAATACCGCGTTAATATGGATATGGATCTTGGTCATTCCATAATTAACAATTAGTTTCTCGTTTATACATAATTGAACAAGATTACCAAAACATATGAACGTCTTCCAAATAGACTTTGGGCGTGCGCACGCAAACATCTTGTCAATCCTACGAGTGGCCAAGCAGTATTAAACTTCAACACAAAGTTGAAGGAACAAATCCTTTATTGACTACGAGCATAACCCTCGAACTTCGCATCACTTCTGAAAATAGCCCTTATAACTACCTTTTACGGATAGCGTTAGACTACCTTATAGAAAATGAGCTACATCCTCGGCAATTATCTGGTATCTCAAGTCAGAGGATAAATATTCATGATATACTTAATGACTATGATCCATAAAGTATAATCATGTGGTTGGGATAAGTCCTATATTCAATTTATCCAATATTGAATATCATGTGACATTGGTGTCTCAACCTTACAGTACATTCTACCAATCCTCACATTTGTCTTAGTTCAATAATATTCCCATATTATTAATTGACAACGGACTATTTAGAATAAATTAATTATTCACGGATTTAAACATGCAAATATAGGACACAAATATTAATAATGAGAATAAACGTTATCCGCACTTTATTTACATGAAACTATCTGCTAAACGAAGACCAATACCCTGAGCATGTCGAGTAAACGTTTCCTTAGGTAATGCCTTCGTGAAAGGATCAGCCAGATTGTCATCTGTGTGAACTTTGAGTACATTGATTTCACCAAGTTCGACTTGTTCTCGAACATAGTGATATTTTCTATGAAAGTGTCTGGCGCCCTTCATAACTCCAGGTTCATTGGCGAATGTGATTGCAGCAGAGTTGTCGCAATACACATTTATAGGTAATTCATTTGACGGCATCACTCCAAGATCCGAAATGAATTTCCTTATCCAAACAGCTTCTTGTGCAGCTTCGGATACAGCAATATACTTAGCTTCTGTAGCAGACATAGCCATTGTACTCTGCTTTTTACTCTTCCAGTCTACAGCTCCTCCATTTATGACAAAAATGTAACCCGTCTGAGACTTCGTATCATCTTTATCAGTCTGAAAGGACGCATCGCAGAAACCTGTAACATTCAGTTCTGCGTCTGGATTTCCCCCAAAAACTAGAAACATATCTTTAGTATTCCTTAAATACTTAAGTATGTTCTTAACAACATGCCAGTGATCTTTCCCTGGATTTTGCTGATAACGACTGGTTAAATTTTGTGCGAATGCCACATCTGGCCTTGTACATCTAACTGCATACATGATAGATCCTACTGCCGATGTATATGGAACTTTCTTCATGTATGCCACCTCTTCAGGTGTAGAAGCACACATTTCGCTACTTAAGCCATGTTTTACTTGCATGGGCAAATATCCCTTCTTGGAATTTTGCATATTGAATCTCTTCAATATTTTATCAATGTAAGCACTTTGGCTTAAACCGATCAATGGCTTAGATCTGTCTCTATAGATCTTGATTCCAAGGATATACGCTGCTTCTCCTAAATCCTTCATGGAAAAACATTCACATAGAAAAGCCTTAACTTCATTAAGACTAGGTATATGATTTCTCATGATTAATATGTCATCGACATATAGGACAAGAAAAGTAGTGTTACTCCCACTAACTTTGTGGTATACACATGGCTCATCGAAATTTCGAGTAAATCCAAACTTCTTGATTTCCTCATCAAATTTCTTATTCCATTGCCTGGATGCTTGCTTCAATCCATAAATGGATCTTTGAAGCTTGCATACACGCTCAGGAAATTGTGGATTCACAAACCCCTCAGGTTGCGCCATATAGATATCTTCATCTAGGCGACCATTCAAAAAAAGCGGTTTTGACATCCATCTGCCAAATCTCATAGTCATAGTAGGCAGCTATGGCTATAAGAATCTTAATAGCTCTAATGTCGGCCACAGGAGAAAATGTCTCCTCATAGTCAACACCGTATGTTTGGGTAAACCCTTTAGCCACCAAACGAGCTTTGTAGGTGTGTACATTGCCATCCATGTCCGTCTTCTTTTTGAAGAGCCACTTACACCCAACTACCTTAGCATTGGGTGGAAGGTCTACTTCAATCCAGACTTTATTGTCTTTCATGGATTGCATTTCCCCATCCATGGCTACCTGCCATTTATCCTTTTCAGGACTATTAATGGCATCCCTATAACTAGTTGGCTCATCAAGATGATCCCCTAGCATAGTTTCCTCATCCTCTATGTTTAAACATAGACAGTCTGGAGCCTTTGTAGATCTAGAAGATCTACGGATGGGTACCACTTCAACTTCAGGTGGAGGACCTAAACTTTCAGGTTCCACAGGAAGTGTGTTAGTGTTCTCAGAAGGTGACGTATCTTCATGATCATTTTCAAGATCATATACTCTCCCACTGAGTTCTTGAGACAAGAAACTCTCCTCAAGGAATTCACCATATCTAGCCACAATGACTTTATTTTCTGGTAGGAAGTAAAAGTAGTAACCCCTTGTTTCCTTAGGGTATCCTACGAAGATACACTTAACAGATCTTTGTTGGAGTTTATCAGGTGAGTAACGTTTAACAAACGCCTCACAACCCCAGACCTTTAAGTAAGACAAGTTGGGAGCCTTTCCAGTCCATAATTCATATGGAGTCTTGTCAACCTTCTTGGTTGGAACCATATTAAGTATGCGAACAACACTTTAAAGTGCATAATCCCAAAAGGATAAGGGAAGATTTGTAAGATTAAACATAGATCGTACCATATCAAGCAAGGTACGATTTCTCCTTTCAGATACACCATTTTGCTGTGGCGTATAAGGAGAAGTGAGTTGCTGGATAATGCCACACTCAGCTAGATAATCCTTAAACTCTTGGCTTAAATACTCACCACCACGATCGGATCGAAGGGCCTTAATCTTCTTTCCGAGTTGTAATTCTACTTCATTCTTAAAAACCTTGAATGTCTCAAAGACTTCATGTTTGTGTTTAAGTAAATAAACACAACCATAACGACTATAGTCATCCGTGAAGGTTAAGAAGTAGGTAGCACCGCGTTTTGACACGTGTCTAAGTGGACCACACACATCCGTGTGTATCAATCCAAGTAGATCCGAAGCCTTTTCCATATTGCTATGAAAAGTTTTCTTCGTCATCTTCCCAGATATGCAAAATTCGCATTTGTCAAACGAATCATCTTTGACATTTTTTAAAAGCCCATCGTGTTGCAGCCTTTCCATGCGTTTCTTGCCTATATGAGCAAGACGACAGTGCCATAAATAAGACGAATCCAAGTTAGACTTGATTCTCTTATTTCCAATGCTATACATAGAATCATTTCCGTTGGATGTATGATTACTCATATCAATTTCAAACACACCATCTAATGGAATAGCATTAAAATAGAAAACAGAATTTAAAGAAACAGAAATTCCATTATTATTAAAAGTATGCTCAAAACCATTATCCAACAATAAAGAAACTAAAACGACACCTCTAACAATAGAAGGTGCGTAATGACAATTGTTCAATACTAAAATTAAACCCGAAGGTAACAGTAAATCAAAAGTCCCTATGGCTTCCACTGCTGCACGTATACCGTTGCCGACATACAAGTAGCATTCCCCATAGTTCAGCTTATTCACTCCTCTAAGCCCCTGCGATGTATTACAAATGTGAGTACCACATCCTGTATCATATATCCAGGCATTTTGCTTACGAGGAAAGGAAAATAATTCAACCATAAAAATACCTGATGTGCTGGCGCCCTGCCCAGCCTAGGCATTCTTATTCTTGCGACACTCCTCAAGCAGCAATGGACAGTCCCTCTTCCAATGTCTAGGAGTGTTATAGTGGTGACAAGCAGCCGCATCCTTTTTAGGATAATCCTTCTTGGGAGGAGGATTCTGCTTCTTGGGCTTCTGCTGATGGATCACGACCTGTTTCCCTTTGTCAGCTTTCCCTTTGCCCTTCTTGTTCTTTTTATGCGGTTTACCGGGCTTAGCTACCCTACCACCTCTAATTGCCATCACAGCAGGTGTAGGAGCTTTCTTAGCGAGTCCTTTCTCATGTTCAATGAGCATTGCATGCAAGTCAGAAAATGTCTTCCCCTTGCAATGCATGTTAAAGTTGCGTACGAAGTCACCATACAATTCCTCATTGAGGGATTTATTGATGAGGCCGACTTTAACATTTTCCACATACCCGCATCCAAGTGCATCCAACTGGTCTAGATAACCTTTCATTTCAAGCACATGGGTACTTACGGGTTTTGTTGCTTCCTGCTTGCACTTTTCAATATTGTCAAGTACGTCGTACAACTCAGCCATTGGAGGTTTCTCAAACATACGTCTGAGTTCCTCAATCATTTGCATCGGACCATGATTCTCAAACTGTTTTACCAGCTGAGGATCCATCCCCGATAGCATGAGACAAGCCGCATCATTGTGCTTATCATAAGCTTCATTGTACTCTCTAAGTAACTCATTAGTAGAGTTAGCAGGAGGAGCAACCGGAAGAGGCTCACTAAGACAATCATAACGTTTGGCTATCCTAAGGATAAGCCTTAGATTGCGATACCAAGCATTAAAATTTTTAGTCCCAGTCAATTTCTCCTTTTCAATCATCATTTTGAAAGCGGATGTAATGTTTGGAGTGTTTCCGGGTTGGGCCATTTCTACAGAAAAAGTTCAAAAAATTAGTATTTTTGATAATAAACTTTTCAAGAAAATTAAACACCCATTGGTTAAATAACCATTTAATTTTCACTGAAAACTAGGATCCAAATTGACGTCGTTTCATTACATCAGCTGAGGCTGCTAGCAATGAAAGTACTGAATAAGGTACGGGATCACCCAATTGCCAATATTCAATTGCAATTCCTAGAAATCTTGGGACTTACATTATAATGCCAACAACAGTTGCAAAATGTAAGCATGTTTCATCCCCAAATCTTTATGCCTTGGCGCCGTTTCATTACATCAGCTGAGGCTGCTAGTAATGAAAGTGCCCAATTAAGTTAACCAATTTAGAAACTTGTAAATTGACGCCGTTTCATCACATCAGCTGAGGTTGCTAGCAATGAAAGTGCTCAATTTACCCCTTTTGACTTCATTCTTTGAAAACCACTACATCAGCTGAGGCTGCTAGCAATGGTAGAATGTCATCTTAGGTGTTTCTTTTATTAATTGGTCGGCATATTACTTAAATTTAAAGGGTATTAAATTTTTGATGTGTGAAATCAAATCATATGTACAAAGATGTCATGCATTCATCTTTGTATCATATATATTTTCAAAACTTAGTTTACTCATTCGTAAGCTCAAATCATCAAAGTTTTTAATTGAGGCGTTGAGAAACTTACAACATTGCCTTAAGATGCTTCGTACTTTTTCATGGTGTACTTGGTAAGTCTATTATTGACGCACAGGCGAGCGGAGGGGCAAACGTCCGCCGAAGCTAATTAAAAACGCGCCCCTTTAAGGTCACAATTTAATGCGAACCAACCTTATACCCACTTTATAGTTTGTCAATAATAGGTCCGCTGCTTCGACCACTTTTGTACAGTCACATCAATCAACTTAAAACTTATGATTTTCTTGCTTAAAACATTTATGTAGTAAATTATTAATTGCTAGTCTCGCCTGGGAGCAAATTACCGTGCGAAGCGAACCACTGTCGGCACATAAGACTTGGCAATTAAATGGTTTATTACAAAGGTTTCATAGTTATTAGGTTCATTTATTTTTATTGAAAAATTACCCTCTTTGTTGTTACAATCCATCATAATTAAACATACAAAGAACAAGTAATAATAAAAATAAATAAATAAACACTTAATAACACGTATATGATCATTAACAATATCATATAGCCACATGCAAACCTTTTTGATAAATCCTATTAATTATCTATGTAAATTTAAATGTATCTAATTAACAAAACTCCCATTGGTTTTCGAGCTCATTGTGCCCAATGGTCCACAGACGCCAAATAGCTTGGCCGCGTAAGTTTTAATTAACTAGATACCACATTGCACATAACCAATTTTAATTAATATATTAGGGTCTTCCCTAATTTAAGATCTATCTTAAAATCATGTGGCAAATAAAACACAAAACTTTCCATGACAAAATATGCAAGATTTTGTCATGGATCCCATATTGCACATATAATCTTGTAGTCACATATTATCATGTCAATATTTATACGCAATCTTATTAATTAATGACATCACATACGGTACTCATTAATTAATCCCTAAAAATTGCATGCAAACCTAGGATTTCTACTAAATTTTACAACACGAAAACCCTAAAATTAATTAAATGGGTGTCGACCCACTTTTATAAAAATTAGGGTTTGTAAAATAAAATTAAAACCCTAGTTAATTAATTTCATGTATCTATTACAAGATTCAATTTTTAAGGTTTTAGTAATTAATTACATGTTTAAAATGCGGCTCATGATGCCACTGTTGGAATATGTGAATCATACAATTACTATAAACACATAAACACAAAGATCACGCAGCGGAATGGATCTACCTAAACATATAATTAATTAAACTAAAAGAAAACGTACCTCTTTGATTCCTAGCAAGAACAATGAATCACTTCAACAAGAACAAGATAAACCCTAATTAGTGTTTAGGGTTTGGATCGATCACAAGGCAAATACACAAGCTAAAATAAGCTTGTCACTCGTTCTTGTACACACGTAATGATAGCGTTCCAATAGGAAAAGCTAGGTTCAAGAATCACAAAACAACCAAACACTTGTTTAGCCTTACTTGGATCGCAAATCCTAGTGGATTTAAAAGCGGCGATCGGTTCTAGCTAGGGAGAGTAGAAGAGAAAGAAGTTTGGCCTTAGTTAGGGATTCAAGATTAGGGAAAAACTAAACACAAGTGAATTGTATTTATAGGCAATCCCTAGCTTGCTCCCAAAGTCACCAAAACCGACTCCCACATCCCTTAGGATGGGTCGGCCGGTTCTAAGCCCACTCATGGGTTCTAGATCCTTCTAAACCTCTTTTGCACATTTAGTCCTTTAACGGTCATTATCTCTAACTCCGTTAAATACTAACTGTCGTTAAGTATTGTTTTGTGAAATGAATAAATATAAAATATATTTACTTTATTCAAACCAGACATACTAATATTAATAATTATACATTAAACTCTAACATCAACAACATTCAAAAAACAATCTAACTTCAAGTTAAACAAACACAAACGAATTAGAGTGACCATATAGATGCACCTGTTAGTTATTTTACTATGACCATGTCTTTCGTATAATACAATGAAGTATAAATAGATACTTTGGATATAAATGTTAATCTTCGTGCATCATTACTTAATTTGTTGACACATGGCTTATTGTTGATTGGAAAAAGTAATTAAATTTAAGCATGTTGTTAACATATTTAATACAAGTTAAAAAG
The DNA here is from genome assembly GCA_021014915.2 of Artemisia tridentata subsp. tridentata. Classification (NCBI taxonomy): domain Eukaryota; kingdom Viridiplantae; phylum Streptophyta; class Magnoliopsida; order Asterales; family Asteraceae; genus Artemisia; species Artemisia tridentata. The sequence goes on along the minus strand of CP139506.1, from coordinate 14,949,665 downwards.
CTCAATTTTCTTTTAATACCAAAAAGTGTTACTTCAACCTAAAACAATCCTCATACAGTCATACTTATAGAAAAGATACGTACGCAACTATCCAAACATGTTCTTGTATAAAAGACAACCAAGTATGTGAACATTGTTTTTTTAAGAAAGAAAAAATATTTACTCCTCTAATCATACGGTGACTATTTTATGCAGATGCATGATCTACAATCTAAGGATAATGAGACATGATAGCAAGGTCAAACATACGCAACGCGTATAATCGTTGTTCTCCTACATATGTAGACCATAATTAAAAGATTATCAGACGTCTGTCGGCCGTGCTTAAGCATGGCCGTGAACATACCTAGTTTATAATACATATAAAACACTTATTTTTATTCCTTTGTTGTTGTTTGCCTTTTATTTTAGGGATAATGTACATGGAGGCAACCCAAGTTTTCAATTTTTAACATGTAGGCCACCCATTTATTGAAATGAACTTATAGGCCATCCAACTATTGGTTTGTTTTCGTTTTCACCAATCCGGCCAAATTTATGCCTGAAAACTATAAAATATAAGTAAGGAACTAACCCCTAACTTATCAAAGCAATACGAATGAAAAGTTTGATGTGAATACCGATTATACCCTTAATTTAAGTGTAAATTCAAATTATGAAAAGTACTTTAAAAGGACAAAACTCAAAATTTCGCGGCTAGTTTTTTTATTCATATTAGTTTAATATGTTAGTGTTAGGTTCAATCTTGCCGTTCAATCATTATTCGGATCAAATTTGATTGGAATTGGTGTAAACTAAAATAAATACATAGTTTTGTGACCTATTAGTTACTTTCATTAAATAGGTGGCCTATATGAAAAAAGCTTAAAAGTTTGGTGGCCTTCAGATATATTATCCCTTTATTTTAATTCTTAAATATGTATACCTATATCTATAAGGAAATTTGCATTTATGACATCGAAGCTGACACTCATTTCGAGCTTGACTCAACTTTGTGACATATTGCTAAAACGATAACTTTTTTTTCTATATTCAAGATTACCCTATCATTGTGTGCTTTAATATATTTAATACATATGTTTGGTATGTTCAATATGTGACGCCTACCTACAGCTACATTTGTAGCTTTTGCAACTACCCATAAGTTACTAAATCTAACTTTTTTCATCTCAAATATCATTTCAAAGCAAAAACAATGAATGTGATAAAATGCGATTATACTACGAACCCAATGTGAATTCGATACACATGACATACAAATATGGCAGATCAGTCGTTGCGCTCTGATAATATTTGTGAATATTTGTGATCGAATTGCGAAGTATTATGATTTCATTATCCTTGTTTATAGTTACCGGAAAATCTATAGTCTGTGTTAAACCAACCTTCCTTAAAAACTCATCTCAAATGTTAAACCGTGAGTTCCTTTAGAAAGTTTTCAAAGTGAAGCCTTTGTTACTACAAGAGATTAGGGCTGAGCATCGGTCTAAAACCGACCCGACCCGACCTGACCTGACCTGAACCGACAAAACCGAAAACCGAAAATGGTGAAAAACCTAAACCAAAACCGAATCGAATATGGTCGGTTCAGTTCGGTTTTATGTTGGGTCCGTCGGTTCGGTTCGGTTTAGGTGTGCTTATGTGTTTTTTTGTCGGTTTTGGGTCGAACCGAACCGACCCGAAACCAAAAATCGTGAAAAACCTAAACCAAAACCGAACCGAAGGGCTGTCAGGTCGGCTCAGTTTTTTTTGGTTCGGTCGGTTTTGTCGGTCCGGTACGGTTTTGAACCTTCCTTGCTCAGCCCTACAAGAGATTACAAACTTAGACTTCGTCAATACACTATGGTTAATCAATAGATTTCATCGCACTAATCAAAAGTAAGTTGTGTTTTAGTCTAGCGTGATTCATCTAGTTAAAACAAGATGCGACTTTGGGAATAAAAAGTAATTGTGAACTGCATGTTCGAAATACTTATGTTGGTGACTTTGCATCTTCATGGTTTCTATGTATATCCGGTCTGATTCATCCATTTTTCCACGATAAATCTATCTTGTGACAATTTCCCTATGATAGATTTATGTCGTTATTAACAATTAAGGCCATACTAGCTATGTAAATCATAACGTGTGTGTACTGAATTGAATTTAATATTAAATTGAATTGAATTGAATTTTAAAACAATCACTTTTAAAAAAATACAACCGAATATCTAAGAATCATAGACTTCGCCTACTTTTGTGTCGTGCTTTAATGACTTTGGTGTTATCTTCCGTTTCTCATGTTGGGCTTCATTGACCGGTGTCAAAGTTGCTGTAAAATATGAAGTTCTGATGTTGTGCTTCATTGCTTTCTTCCTCTTCGTAGCCAAAGAAGAGAGAAAAGACAATGTTATTATCCTAAGCATGAAACGTTCTTTAAATTTTTCTTGTCCTTGTTTTTCAAAAAAAGTCACCCATCCGTAAGATGTAGAAGAAAACTAGTAAAGCCTCTGTCAATATTGTGTTACTCTATTGTTTAAGAAATAACACATGTTTGGCATCAGCCCCACGGGTTTAATTCGCTACGGGTGTTTGACATTTTTCATCAAATAAGGTTGAGAACACGGGAATGGAGTTTACTTGTGAACCTTTTGATAGTATATATGATCAAACCATATACTCCTCCACTTTGAGGTCTTGAATAATATATAACTACATGAATGTGATCAGTCGCAAAAAGGAGTCCTAAATCACATTTCAGCAAATTGGTTCGATAGAATTAATTCCATTCGTAACAAGGCAACATTCGGTTTCGATGATAGCTCAGAGCACTGTTCTTGAAACCTAATGTTGCCCATGAATTCTGCCGATGACCTTCGAGTATTAGAACTAAAAGTTCATCACGTCTATAGATAACCTTTTTTAGTTGATGGATCCATGGGTAGGTAGGAGTAGAACAATATGGTTTATATTGTGAAACAATTGAGTAGAAATAATTAATGTGTCGTGAAGGAAGCATTTATTGATAAATGTATTCAAAAATGTGATATAATGAGTTAATTACCAACGTGTTTATATACGGAAACCAGAAAAGTTAAGTTTATATTTCGCAGATGTTTCATAATTTATGTTTTGCATTCTAATTTAAATAGAAAAAGTACGAGTTTCGAATCACATTCGCAATCATTTTGAAATTTTAATGATGACCTTTTGTATTCTTCTGCCTCTCCCAAGTCGCCTTCTTATAAAAGGTCTCATGTCTCGCTTCAAATAATTATAAACAATAAACCCTAAACCTAAACTAAACAACCCATTGGGTTCTATGACACAATCTCGTTTCATTGAGAAACAATGTGAGGATTTTCTGGTGAGGGATAGTACTTTAAAGGAAGAACTACTAGAAAAGGTCTCTACTCTGCAGGCGGCAATAAAAGAAAGAAAAAAAAATTGAAAAGATAAAAGAGATCGAACAACTAGACTATATCCGTGCAAAAGGTTGCAGGGAAGTTGTCACGTTTTCTATGACGATATGGCTATCCAACTATATGTTTGTTTTCGTTGACACCAATTCCTGCCAAATATATTCCCGAAAACTATAAAATATAAATAAGGAACCGACCTTTAACTTATTCAAGTAATACGAATGAAAAGTTTGATGTGAAATATCGATTACACCCTTAATTTAAGTGTGAATTTATATTATGAAAAGTACTTTAAAAGGATAAAACTGAAATTTCACGACTGATTTTTTATTCATATTTGTTTAATATGTTAGTGTTAGGTTCATTCTTGCCGTTTGATAATTATCCTAATTGAAATTTGACCGGAATTGGTGTAAACGAAGATAAATAAATAGTTTGGTGGCCTATAAGTTAATTCAAGAATTATATGGCCTATATGAGAAAAACTTAAAAGTTAAGTGGTCTCTCAATATATTGTCGCTCAAAGAAATACAAAACGTTAATATACTATGTCGTTGGTATGGTGTTAAAAAAAAAAAAAAAAAAAAAAAAAAAAAAAAAAAAAAAAAAAAAAAAAAGAAAAAGCCTAGCTGCCAAGTATATATGACACATGCCAAGGCAAGACCTCAAACGACTTGTTTTGCCTACACAAACACACATATTGCAATCTAAACATTGTCTAAACTTGATGTCATATTCATTTTTACTGGAAAAATAGGGCTTTAATTTAAAACTAAATCACACAAATCCAAAAAAAAGAAAAAAAATTTGATACAGATAAAAAAAATAAATAAATAAATAAAGAATGTCATAAATTTGAATAATATATGATAAAAAATATGATGCTATTAAACTAAGAGAAGAGAGAGTGAATGAACCACCACCAAATGGCCTAGTGGTAATGTTAGGAATTCAGGAAATAAGATATTTCTTGTTGCTGCCGATAGTGTAAAGCTGGTTCCTGCCGATAGCTGTGGTTCCTGCTAAAGCTCATTGCTGCTGATAGTTATATCTTGTTTCTGCTGATAGTAGTTGTTACTGCGGGTATTATTGTTAGCTATCCCGTAAGTTTAGAATGTTTGTTAGATTTATTTTTAGAAGAGATTGATAGTTATCTCTTCACACGTTTTCTTGTATGACGGGTTAGGGTTAGGGTTTCTTGTTAGTATAAAAGGAACACCCGTCTATGAGCTTTGTATCTCTTTACGACTTAACAATCTTCAATAATAATATCTTTTAGTTCATTATACGATCCATAGAGGATCATAGTCTTAGTTCTTTTCTTTTCTTGTTCATACTCAGAGATTCTCTTGTAGTGTGCTTGTGATTACATAGGCATCCTACCGATCCACTAAGGCTCAAAGATCTAGCAGGTGTGTTAGATTCAACAAGTGGTATCAGAGCCTCGTGAGGATCTCTGATAAAGAAGCAAAAGTTCTCAAAACAATCTCTCTAAACCCTTTCACAATGGGCGACGAAAACCCTGAATTCGCTACCATTAACAATGAAGAACCTGAACCCACAAAAGTTCAACAACAAATTGTTACAACCACTGTGTCCAATAGTAATGCTAAGTTCCCATATCTCAAGAAGGAAGAGTATGAGGTCTGGGCTATGAAGATGGAGTACTGGATCTCCAACAGTGATCACCATCTTTGGAATGTTATCCTCACTGGGAACACCAAGAAGAGAATTGGAAGAGATCGGAATGGGAACATCATGATTCTCCCTTCTACATCAGCTGAGGAGCAGCTGGCTGTGTAAAGGGAAACTAAAGCAAGAACTCTATTGCTTCAGGCTCTCCCAGAGGATCACATGGGTGATTTTCATCACCTGGATGATGCTAGAGAAATCTGGCTTGCGGTAAAAGCTAGATTTGGTGGGAATGAGGAGTTCAAAAAGATGAGGAAATCTATGCTTAAGCAGGAATTCCAGGAGTTTAAGATCTCTGAGGATGAAGGAATTCACAAGGGGTATGATTGATTTCACAAGATCCTCAGTCAACTTAACCAGTTGAAGCCTCAACCAGACAATGAAGATTGCAACACAAAGTTTCTGAGGGCTTTACCTCCATCCTGGTCTCAAGTTTCCATAACCCTAAAAGCCAAAGGTGGATTGGATTACCTGAGTTTTGATGATCTGTACAACAAGCTCAAGACCCTAGAGATTGATATCAAAGGGGTTTCTACTTATTCATCTCATACACCTACTCATACTGCATTTGTTAGTGATACCAGCACTAACAAGGTCTCTCATGGTGCTAGCCCAAACCCCCCATCTTCATCTGTTTCCTATTCTCCTGCAACACCTAGATCTCAATCAAGGACTGACAATGTTGTTGAGGAAATCCTTCATTCATTTGTTGCTGAAAGTACTCCACAACAGCAATTTATGTATGATGACTTTGATCAAATTGATCAATTTGATTTGGAGGAGATGGACATCAAGTGGCAGCTGGCTATGCTGTCATTAAAGGTTAACAGGTTTGAGCAGCAGTCAGGGAGGAAGCTCAATCTCAATGGAAGGGAAGGTGCAAGGTTTGACAGAAGGAAGGTGAAGTGCTTCAAATGTGGTCAGATAGGTCACTTTGCCAGAGAATGCCAAGACAAGAAAGTAGATGACAGAACAAGGTATTCGGCATTCAGAATGAAAGAATTGGAGCCAGAGGAAGCTAAAGCCCTAGTGTCTGTGGATTCAATGCTGGATTGGGAACAACATGAGGATCGGAGCTTCACGGATTTATGGGATGATTGCTGGATATGGAGCTGAGACACATGTGGCTGGAGAATTTGGAATGATGGGCCATCCATCTCAGGTACTTAAGTGTCCTTTTGATTGTGAAATTAAATATACTAAATTGCAAAAGGATAGTGTAATTAAATACACTGAGTTAAAAAGGGAGTTTGATGAGATTGAGCCTGAATATAATAAACTATTTGTTGAAATTCAAGCTTATAAGAAGGCTCTTAAAACATTAGAAAAACAAAAGGTCTGGTATCAAACTCAACAGTTAGCTTATGAGGAAAAGGTTAGGGTTTTGCAGAGAGAATTAGAGAACACTTCTAATGAACTTAAATATTCTAAGTCTCAAAATGCTAAGGTTAAATTAGAAAAACAGGAAGTTCAGACTAAACTAGATACTGAGTTGGGTAGATTTAAGGCATGGAATGATACCTCCAAAAATCTACACAAGTTAATTGATAGTTCTATGTCTGTAAGAACTAAACTTGGTTTAGGATATGGAGACTACATAGGGCCTGATCAAGTTTATGATCCTAATGAGTATTGTATATTTGACCGTGAACCTGTAGATTATCAAAAACGTGTAAAGTTTGTAAAACCAGGGGAAATGAGTGCAACTCCTCCACCCATAACTGGAACATTTAAACCTGCAGCCCCTATGTTGACTTTGATGATTCACAAATGACTTATGGCAAAAAGGCAAAGAACTTGCCTGATCTTAATTGTGACTCTAATGAATTTGTCTCTTGTTCTAACAGTGACAAATCTGAAGAAATCAAGGCTGATGACTATGCCACATGTGGATCAAGTGAGAAGTCGGCTTCAATAAAATCAGAAGATCTGTCTTCAAAAGTGGCTACTGATGAATTCCAAAGAGCTGCAGCTGAAGATGTTTCTTTTGATAATGTTAAAAACAATAATGTTTCTAGTTTTGGTTTTGTTTCAAACAGTTATGGTTGTGATTTTAATTTTGTTAAGGATAATTTTGTTTCATGTGTTGGTTTGAATTCTTCTGGTTACAATGAGAAAGATAATGTTAAGAAAAAGTCCCCTAGAAAGAAATCTTGCTTTGTGTGTCGTAGTTATGATCATCTTATTAAAGATTGTGACTATTATGAAAAACAGATGGGTAAATATGCTTGTCAAAATAGGTCTGTGTGGTACAATGTCAATGAAATTCCCCCATATATTCCACAAGCAGCAAGAATAAACTCTTGTAGAGCTTCTGTTGCTGCTGGTAAGCCAGTTCCAGCTGGTAAGCCTGTTGCTGCTGGCAAGCCAGTTCCGGCTGGTAAGCCTGTTGCTGCTGGCAAGCCAGTTCCTGCTGGTAAGCCTGTTGCTGCTGGTAATCCAGTTCCAGCTGGTAGGATCAATCCTGCTGGTTGGAGAAGCAATGCTGCTAGACCTTACTACAGACCTACTAGCACTTACTTTCAAAATGATATGTGGCCTGTTTATTTTGACACCATACGCATAGGAGGGGCAAGATGGGAAACTGCTGTTAAGTCCTCAGCAGGTTGTTCTTGGAGAAACAATAACCAATATATGAGAATGGGGTCCAAGAACAATGGTGGATCTCATCAATCTCCATGGTTTAATTTTTATTGATCCACAAGGCAGACCCAAGTCAGTAATGACTTGGGCCTCCCATGTATCTAACATTGTTGTATGTATTTTTGATCTGTAGGAGATTCCTTTTAAGAGTAAAGATATAGGTATTGTTGACAGTGGTTGTTCAAGGAGTATGACAGGAAATTTGGAAAGGTTGCATGACTTTGTACCCTTACATGGAGGAACTGTGACATTTGGAGGAGGTGATGGAAAGATTACAGGGAAAGGAACCATTAAGACTCCTAAACTGGACTTTGAGAATGTTCTCTATGTGAAGGAACTCAAGAACTTCAATTTGTTCTCTGTCTCACAAATATGTGACAAGAAGAATGGGGTTCTCTTCACCGAGACTGACTGTCTTGTGCTCTCCAAGGACTTCAAGATGCCTGATGAAAGTGAGATAGTACTCAAAGTTCCAAGGACTCACAACCTGTATTGTTTCAATCTGAATTATGTTAAGCCTGAGGGTAAACTTGCTTGTATGGTGGCAAAGGCTTCTGTGGATGAAGCAAACAAATGGCACAGAAGAATGGCTCATGTGAACTTTAAGACCATCAACAAGCTAGCAAAGAATGGCTTAGTACAAGGGCTCCCTTTCAAGACCTTCACAAATGAACACAACTATGTTGCCTGCAATAAAGGAAAGCAACACAAGACTTCATACAAGGCCATTACTGCTGTGAGCACCATCTCTGAGCCTCTGCAGCTGCTTCATATGGATCTTTTTGGTCCAACTTCTATTAGAAGTAAAGACCATAAGTACTTTTGTCTGGTGATTACTGATGATTTTAGCAGGTTTTCTTGGACTTTCTTTTTAGGTACTAAAAATGAAACCTATTTTGTGATTAGGGACTTTATTACCTTAATTGAAAACCAACTAAATAGAAAGGTTAAGGCTATAAGGTGTGATAATGGAACAGAATTTAAAAATTCTAATCTAATTGAATTTTGTGGGAATAAGGGGATTAAAAGAGATTATAGTAATGCAAGAACCCTACAACAAAATGGGGTTGCAGAAAGAAAAAATAGGACCCTTATAGAAGCAGCTAGATCTATGCTAGCTGACTCTAAGTTGCCTGCCATGTTTTGGACTGAAGCAGTAAGCACTGCTTGCTATGTACTGAATAGGGTATCTATTACTAATCCCCACAACAAAACTCCTTATGAGCTCTTGTCTGGAAAGGTTCCCAACATTAGTTACCTTAAGCCTTTTGGATGTCATGTAACTATCTTGAATACTAGTGATCACCTAGGTAAATTTGAAGAAAAGGCAGATGAGGGGTTCATTGTAGGATATTCTGCTCATAGTAAGGCCTATAGGGTAAATAACTTGTCTGCTAAGAGGGTATAAGAGACACTCAACTTAAGGTTTCTAGAGGACAAACCTAATTTACAGGGTGCAGGTCATGACTGGTATTTTGACCTAGATTATCTGATTGATTCATTAGGTTATTCTAGATATAAAGCTAATCAATCTGTAGGTACACATGTTTATCCATCTAACCATGCAGGTACCTCAGATGATGAGTCTGATTCATAGTGTGATGAATAACCCATAGTTGTTCCTTCTTTTCCCTCTAACCACTTTTCAGGTACAGAACTCAAAGATACTTCTGATAAGGCTGAAGATGATTCAAGTTTTGCAGAAGATCTTGCTAGGCTTCAAAGACAAGAACATCATGCCAAGAGAGCTGCTGAAAAGTTTGATTCTGAGTTTTCACAAGAAACAGTGGAGCTATTGAGAAATGCTGAAGCTGAAGTCAGAAGATAAATGGCTTCTGCTGGTGGTATTCCTGTTCCTGCTGATGTCAATTCTGCTGGTAGTACACCTGTTACTACTGATACATCTGCTGTTTCTGCTGGTGTCACCAATCCTGCTGCTTCTTTGTCTACTCCATCTGTTGATTTATTGGGATTCAGTGAGCCTCCAACTAGATTCCCAAGTCCATCTGATCTTGGAAATTCACTCTCTTCAGCAGCTAAGCTGAATGATCCTCATCATCAATCAAGATCTGGAATTTTCACTCACTCTTCTTATGATGGTGAAGCAAATCCCTCTATTACTAATCAAGCCACAACCTATGAAGTAGATCCTGTTGTTACCAAGAGGATTAACACTGTACATCCTCAATCTTTGATTCTTGGTGATCTCAATTCCCCTGTTCAAACAAGAAGAAGGTTAAATCAATCCAAGTTTGGAGAATCTGCTTTTCTCAGTTACATTCAGGAACAGTTAAGGAGCAATCACACTGACTATCTTCATTGTCTCTATGCTTGCTTTCTATCTCAAATTGAACCAAGTAGTGTAGCTCAAGCCCTTGATAATTCTGATTGGGTTGAGGCTATGCAAGAGGAAATGCAGCAGTTCAAGAATCAGAAAGTATGGGTATTAGTACCATTGCCTGAAGGAAAACATGCAATTGGAACTAAATGGATTCTCAAGAATAAACGGGATGCTAGGGGAATTGTGGTTCGAAATAAAGCTAGATTGGTAGCTCAAGGACATAGACAAGAAGAGGGTATCGACTATGATGAGGTGTTTGCACCAGTAGCAAGAGTTGAAGCTATTCGACTGTTTTTGGCTTTTGCTTCATTTATGGGGTTTGTGGTTTATCAGATGGATGTGAAGAGTGCATTTCTGTATGGAAGTATTGAAGAGGAAGTGTATGTTACTCAACCACAGGGATTTGTGGATCCACAACATCCTGATTTGGTTTATAAAGTGGTGAAAGCACTCTATGGACTTCATCAAGCACCAAGAGCATGGTATGCCAGGTTGTCTGCCTTTCTACTTAAACATGGTTACAGAAGAGGAACAATAGATAAAACACTTTTCATAACGAAGAATTTTAAAGATATCATCCTGGTACAAGTATATGTAGATGATATTATTTTTGGTTCCACTAATGAAGCTTGGTGTAAGGAATTTGAGGAATTAATGAAAAGTGAATTTGAAATGAGTGCTATGGGGGAGATGACATTCTTCTTGGGCTTACAGGTTCAACAGAGGCCAGATGGTATCTTCATCAGCCAAGAAAAGTATGTTCATGACATACTTAAGAAGTTTGACTTGGAGAGTGTGAGGACTGCAACAACACCTTATGAAGCTTCAAAGCCTAAATCCAATACTGAACCTGATGATGTTGTAAATGTTCACTTATACAGGTCTATGATAGGTTCTTTGATGTATTTGACAGCTTCAAGGCCTGATATCATGTTTGCAGTCAGTGCTTGTGCTAGACATCAGGTTACACTTTTGACTTCCCATTTAAATGTTATCAAGAAAATCTTCAAGTATTTGAAAGGACAGCCTAAGCTGGGACTTTGGTACCCAAAGGATTCTCCTTTTGTACTGGAAGCTTATAGTGACAGTGACTATGCTGGAGCTAACTTTGATAGAAAATCTACTACTAGGGTTGCCAGTTTTTGGGAAGAAGGTTGGTTTCTTGGCAATGCAAGAAGCAGACTATTGTGGCTACATCTTCTACTGAGGCAGAGTATGTTGCTGCTGCTAGTTGCTGTGGACAGGTCCTTTGGCTGCAAAATCAATTGTTAGATTATGGGTTCAACTTCATGAACACTAAAATTTTCATTGACAATCAAAGTACCATCTGTATTGTTAAAAATCCAGTGTTTCACCAAAGAACAAAGCAAATAGAGATTTGGCATCATTTCATAAGGGATGCTTATGAGAAGCATCTCATTCAGGTGCTTAAGATACACTCTGATGAGAATGTGGCTGATCTGTTGACTAAAGCATTTGATGGTCCAAGATTCAACTATCTGGTGGTTCATATTGGAATGCTCAATCCTTAGGTGCTGAGATTGAGGGGAGGTTTAAGGCTAAGGGGAGGCTTCTTGTTGTTGTATATCTTTCTTTCTTCTCTTTTCTTATTTTCTTTCTTTTTCTTTTGGTTTGTTTATTATCTTATAGTTCAAAAAAAAAAATCTTGTATATTTTGTGTGCTCATAAGTTGGTTTTGAGCAATACCTTGCAGGTACAGTGTTGGTGTTTACACTTACACAAAAAATGGTAATCAACTCACCATGTCTCATCCACAAGAAAGAGTTGACTCACCATGAGGGTACGGCTCTGGTGTGATAATCAAATCCGTTGATAGCTGTAATAGCTTGCTCAAAGCTATAGGGTACTTCAACTCACCCATGGTTCATTCCTGAGAGTTGAAATGGTTGTCAATTCACCATGGATTTTACTCCTTTGGGATTTCCAAAGAATTGGCTAGCCCACAAGTGTATGGATTGTGGTAAAGGCAGTGGAAAACCATACTTGGTACTCAATTCACCAAGGTTCAGTTGAAACCAAGAATTGGCTAGTCCTGAGCAAACGGCTACAGGTAAAGACAAGTCAAATCCGTTTACAGTTGCTGGTTTACTAAAAATTAGATGGTTATCAATGTACCCTGGTCTTACACACCAAAACATTGGCTACTCCAGTAGTGATGGCTATTGGTAAAGAGACATCAAATCCATTAAATTTTCAATGATTCACCTCTCACAAGAGTTAACACACCTGGATGTGATTAGAATAGTATGAAACTTAACAGATTTGATGTACACTTTGTCATGGTTGCTGTAAAGAAGGTGACTAGTTGCTGCTGAGATGATTTCCTATTGCTGCTGAACTATAGCCGTTGCTGCTACATGTTAAAAGATGTTGCTGCTGGTTACTTTCTGATGCTGCTGTTGGACTAATCCTCTGCCTATGGTCTTCAGAGCACTTACAGGGACTCCTGGACTCTTAGGGAATCTTGCAAGTTAACCTAGTCAACGTCAAGATTAGGGGAGGATTGTTAGGAATTCAGGAAATAAGATATTTCTTGTTGCTGCCGATAATGTAAAGCTGGTTCCTGACGATAGCTGTGGTTCCTGCTGAAGCTCATTGCTGCTGATAGTTATATCTTGTTTCTGCTGATAGTAGTTGTTACTGCGGGTATTATTGTTAGCTATCCCGTAAGTTTAGAATGTTTGTTAGATTTATTTTTAGAAGAGATTGATAGTTATCTCTTCACACGTTTTCTTGTAGAACGGGTTAGGGTTAGGGTTTCCTGTTAGTATAAAAGGAACACCCGTCTATGAGCTTTGTATCTCTTTACGACTTAACAATCTTCAATAATAATATCTTTTAGTTCATTATACGATCCATAGAGGATCATAGTCTTAGTTCTTTTCTTTTCTTGTTCATACTCAGAGATTCTCTTGTAGTGTGCTTGTGATTACATAGGCATCCTACCTATCCACTAAGGCTCAAAGATCTAGCAGGTGTGTTAGATTCAACAGGTAAGTTTTTTGATTTTCTTATATGAAGTCAAGTGTTCAAATCTCGCTAAAATGTACATTTTGAGGTGGCCAGAGAAGGGTCAAAAACGATCCTTGATTAAACAGGCGAGCTCATAAACATCTGAATAAAAAAGGCCCATCCTCTCCAAACTGAAAAAAACTGAAAAACATCTTTCGTTTAACAGTTAAAAGACAGAGAGAGAAAAAAAAAGATTTTACTATAAAAGTGACAATCAGATTAATACAAAATGAGGCATAGTTTGTAGCTATGTTTGGCGCGGAGCTTTTTTGAGCTTTTTAGGGTGATGAGCGGTGAGCAATGAGCTTTTTGATTTTTATTGTTTGTTTGGCAAATGAGCGGTGAGCTTTGCTATTTTTTAGGAAATCTCATTTTTCCAATACTTCTTTAAGAAGCTGTGAGCGGTGAGCTGTGGCTACTGCTCACAACTCACTGCTACTGCTCGCTGCGAGTTTTACCAAACACACCATGTTATTTACCCAAGGAATGTTATGTCAATTAAAATTTTACAAATTTGTTTTTCACAAAATGATGTGCTAAAATCAATTTTCCAATATAGACAGATTCTTTTTTTTTTCTTTTTTTTTTTTTTTTTAAATTGTTTATTTGGACAAAGTACTATTTTCTTTATAGGTGATTAATTAAAAAAATATGTAACAGATATTATAATATTAAGAATTAGGATGGTTAGAATTTTTTTACAAATTACAATTTTCTTATTAATGTTAGTTAAGCCACCTTACTCGAATAAATAAAAATAAAGTATTATAAGTAGAGAAGAATAAAAACATTATGACGCTATACCCAACTTCACGTAATTATCAATTTGGAAAATAACATTCGAGTGACTTGCTGTCAACTTTGACCAATTAAACATAAAAAGTCGTAAAAATATTCGCAAGCGTAGATCTTTCCTTCTATATATTGTTTTGTTTTGAAACTAATCTAATATCCCCATCAAGACTTTGATAGCCTAAAATAATTATTTGGTCATTCAATATATTCATATATAATATGAGAAAGAGTTGAGATCAATATAGATTTTATATTTGTCTTAAATTCAAATAACCAATATTAGCCATCAATTTTTCATCTAAATTAATAAAAACTCATTTTTCACATTAAAAAAAAAAACAAAAAAAAAAAAAAAAACAACATATCTTGCAAACGGTAAATCTTCTAGCTATAAAAAATACACCATCGCGACGAGAATTAAATTATCCATCTATAGATATGCATTTCTCTATACTTTCGAAGAATTTTTTTTTTCAAAATTTCCGTCCGAAAAAATCACACATGATTTGTAAAAATCACATATTATTTGTAAAAATCACATATTATTTGTAAAAATCACATGTGATTTGTAAAAATCAAATCACATGTGATTTTTACAAATCACGTGTGATTTTTCTGGGCGAAAAGTTTGAAAAAAAAAAGTTCATCGAAAGTATATAGAATTGCATATCTATAGAAAGATAATTTAATTCTCGTCGCGATGGTATGATTTTTTCGCGTAATGATTAACGGTTTGCGAGATATTTAATTTTTAAAAAAAGCGTGAAAGTTTTTTTTTTTATTTTGATCAAAAATATAAATGGTCAAGATTGGTTCATTGGATATATGACAAATATGAGATCTATATTGAACTTTTGCCATATGAGAAAAGTTCAATATAAATCAAATATTCTTTAAAGATCCAATAAACCAATCATTGTCATTCATTTTCTTATAAAAAAAAATAAACTTTCACCTTAAATTAAATATTTCGCAAACCGTTAACCGTTACGCAAAACGAATCATACCATCGCGACGATAATTAAATCATCTTTCTATACTTGGGCACTTTGATATACTTGTGACGAACTTTTTTTTTATTTTTTTTTTCAGTTACGTCTGGAAAAATCACATGTGATTTGTATCACAAATCACATGTGATTTATGAAATCACATGTGATTTTTCCAGGCGTAACTGAAAAAAAATGAAAAACAAAATTCGTCGAAAGTATATCGAAGTGCCCGTCTACTGAAAGATAAGAAAATGGTCGTCGCGATGGTGTGTTTTTTTAACTTGAGGATTTACCGTTTACAAGATATTTTATTTTTAAAAAAGTGGTAGAAAGTGGGTTTGTATTGGTTCATTAGATCTTTAGATAATATTGGTTATACATTGATCTCAACTCTATGTAATATATGACTATTTATGAGCCCTTTCTTTTACAAAAATGACCAAAATATTTAAATTTTGTAATAAACCATTCATTCTTTGTCTTCGATATTATTTTAGTATTTTGCGTGTTTTTAATATTTTGGTGCGAGTGATTAAGGTTTTGGGAGAGTTTTTCTATTATTTTGTGTGAAGTTTTTTTACCCGTAGCAACGCTGTTTGTTTAATTTTTCTTTTTCCAGTTATGTGCAATTTTAGTGACACTTATTTTACTTAGCACGTTTGGAAAAGAGTCACTAAAAGCCACAAAAAGAGTGTCGCTAGGAGTTCAACAGTGTTGCCTAATCTTTGGCTAATAAAGTCACGTAAAATTTTGAAAACCTCACATGGGGTGTGAGAAATTGAGAATTGAAAAGTCCGCAAAATATGATAATTGTGAAATGGGTGTCACATTATAACATTTTTGTCATTTTCCCGTTTAGCCATGACTTAATTAACATGCCCTATTGACTTGGACCCTATGGATTAAATGGTCACCGATTAATATATCCGTCTACTTTTCAATATTGGCTTTCTTTTTCTCCTTTATATCATGATTCTTATGTATCTATCATCATCATTTCCCAGGCCTTTGTTTTGATCCACACTATTAAAATCACTTTGTTATTATGTTTATCTCCTTGTTATTTGGATAATCTGTCGATTTGTATGAAAATTTGGATTGGAATTAATGTTTAACAAAGTTGATCGCTTGGCATATTACTCATAAACGTTTGGTGAATGATTTTGATATTTAAGTTTGTACATATTTCGTTTTAAATATCAAGAGTGGATTAAGTGAAATTATAATGGAAAACATTTTAGGTTCATAAAAAGACTGACAATTACTTTAAAAATACCATGGTACTCGACTAGTCGTGTGATGCGATGGCGTAAAAAAATTAGTGGATTTTTTAGTTTAAAACTTTTCGTGAGTTAAATTTTTGTGACAATAAATTTAATAAATAGCTACAAATTTGACATTTATGAGTATTATTTTTATTTTTAATTGATTTTATTTAATTATTATAGGTAAATTAGTAAATTTTCCATTTAAGTCTTTACTAATTTTTTTATTATAGGGTTAAATGCTATAGATTGATAGCAATATTACTATACTTAGAAGCTTTTGCTATAGACTCTCCGTAATGACTAATTAAATGGAGCTTTGTATGTAATATATCTATTTTGAGCTCGTTAATAAGCTTGTTATATATTGAGTCCGTTAATAAGCTCGCCTAGAATACAAATGCATAACGTTTTATATATGTTTAAAACTTAAATATCCTAGTGTCGTTTAGGCTCGCGAGCCCAATCGAGCTTTTGTATGTAAAGCTCGGGCTCGAGCTCGATTAATAAATGAGCTGCAACTTAGGTTCGAGCTCGGACTCGAGCTCGTTTAGGCTCGGCTCGTTTGAGATTTTTACCGATTTAATCCCGAGCTTTTCACGAGCGGCTCGGCTCATTTCCACCCGCTATTCGTAATGGTCTTGAATTTTTGGTATAGCGCCATAAAGGTTAATGTGAAATTGCAATCTGTTATGAGGATATGCCTATATTCATATTTAAAAAAATCAAGTATTCATAGAATGATTTTTGTTAGTTACTATTATTTAAAGAGTTCTATCGTAAAACACTTTCATTGGTCATTGAGATTTCTACAAGAAATCATAATAACATGTTAGTTTATAGACATAAATTAATAGTCTTATGTTAGGATCGAACTCGAGATCACATGATTGCACACTTTACGTATGAAGAGTTAACGATTAATAATTATTTATAAAAGGTTATATTTAATTATTATATACACAAAACGTTTAACGATCATTAGTAATTAACGGAAAATTGACTAACGACTGTTAACTAATAAAAGGAAGGACTATAGATGAAAATTAAGGTCAAGAAGGTTCCGGATCCCTTTTGTGGGTGTAGGCCGATCGGTGGGGGATTGGGGTAACCCAATCCTACACCAACTTGTCTTCCAAGTTTTCCAAAACTGTATAAAGAGATCAAGGGTCATTGTTTTGGTACCTTTTGTGCACACATAATACCAAAACCCTTTTTATCTTTTCTTGTTTATTGGTGATCGATCAAACTAAACCCCATAAGGGTTTGATCGAATTTTTTGATTATCAAAATAATTGTTTGTGTTCTTTACTTGCATAAACGTTTACTTAGTATTAGTACGTGTGCACAATAACGTGATTCAAACACACTATTGTTTGAATCTTGGATTGAATTACAAAACGGTAAGGGGTAATTCTTATAATCCACATAAACCCTAATTAGGGTTCATAAAGTTGATTGTTCAAGAATTGCTAAAAGTTACGCATACTTTTATATTCGGTTAACTAATTATATGTTATTGATTCTTACGCTTCCGCATGTGTTCTTTGATATTTATTGTCTTTAATTTATGTTAGACATGTTATTAAAACCCCAACAGTGGCATCAAGAGTCGTTATATTAATTAATTACCGAAACACATAAAAAATGAATCTTTGATTGTTTTATACATGATTGGTCGATTTAGGGTTTAATCCAATCGAACCCTAATTTTTTTAGGGCCGAATTGCTCAAAAATATTTTACGGTTTTGGCTTTGGTTATTTAATTTGATTAGAAACCCTAGGATTAACATGTTTATGTGTTATGTATGCGATCTTGTGACAACGTGCTTTAATTATTATGTAAAATCCATAAAAACGTGCATGTTTGGTGTGGATTATTGTCTATTTATTTTTAATTGTTAAGATTGAATATATAAATTTAATTGTTAAGTTTTATACACATGTTTATTTATTGATAATTCTTGAATTGGGGAAAACCTCAATATAAATTAATGAATCAATTACATGCTATGTGGTATATATTTAATTATGGCTTACGCAATCGATTCGTCGATGCATGTGGTTCACTTTCTTTGTAAGTGAGGGCCTTAGTTAAATATATACATTATAAACCTAGAATTGATTATTAATAGGTTTTATCGAATAAAGTTTGCATGTGGCTACATGTTTTCACATATTAATTGTTATGTTATGTGTGTATTATTTAGTTGTTTATTTTTTATTATTACTTGTTTGTTTATTTTGTTATGACATGTTTATAAAAAATAATCCGGACTAAATAATGGTGAAATATGATTTTGTTTTTAAGAGTTAAATTTTCAATAGTTTAATTGAGTGATGGTTTTTGTACCAATAGTGCGAACAGCTCACCCAATTTTGATAAACTATAAGAGGGGTTTAAGGAGGGTACGTATTAAATTGTGACCTTAAAGGAACGAGTTTTTAATAGCTTTATGCTAACCTTTGTTTATTCCGCTCCTTTGTGCGTCAAATTGGAGCTACCTAGTATGACTATTTTATTATACAAAATCATCTTAAGGGTGAATTAGCTTTAATTCCATGCGCCACTTTGTGGTAATTATTCGAAACACTAAGTCTTTGGACTTATGCAAAAGTATGATATAATGGACAATAATTAAAGGTAAATTCTTTGATTGGTGAACCCAATACCTCAATCAAAACTTTGTTAATTTAATCTTAGTGAATTGGTTAATAAAAAGTTTTTTATTAAAATCTATGTTATGAAGTTGTATGCATGCTTCTTCATACATAATTTTTTATTACATACATAAAAAACTAGTACCCTTAAAATTTAAGTTAATGCCATCTAGTTAAAAGAACACTTAAAGTTGTAATTTACGTCATGTGAGAGCTTGGCTAGATTGCAATGGAAAGGTAAATCTTCATGTTGTGTGAGAGCTCAACTGGACAAATTTGCAGTTCTTTAAATTAGACGACTTAATTGAGTTGTTTAGTGAGAGCTATAACTCAAGGAATTAGATGCGGATAAAACATGCTTACATTGCAATATAGTTTGGCAATGTAAATACCATAATGGTCTAGGAATTGAAAATTGTTTGCCAATTATTTTTCGACAGATTACCTTGTTGAATACTTTCATTACTAGCAGATCAACTGATGTAATGGAACTATGTCAATTAGAATCCTAGCTTTAAGAAAATACTATGGTTTATATGAATATTTACCAACGGGTATTTTATTTTCTTAAAGATCTAATTATCGAAAATATTGAAATTGAATTTTGTTAATTCCTTTAAATGTATTAATGCAACGTTAAATCGTAAACGTAAGTTATTCTTTTATTGGTAAATTGATCTACACCCGTAGGGGTTTTTGGCTAGAGTCAACTTTACTAAAAGAATAAATCTAGTCTCCTTTCCATGAGAGAAGCGTAAGACTTAATCCTATTCCTTTTCATGAATGAGAAAGGTATGATAGGAAAATTAGAATTGTCTAAATTCTAAATACATAACTCATAGCAAACTTTAATAGTTAAGAGAATTGCACATTTTCCATAGAGATTTCATTACCCTCTTTCGGTAATTGAATTCTAATGTAACAAATATGACATTTGGTTAACTGGAAAACATGTGTAATATGTTATGAGTTATTAAATTAGAAGTTAGACTAATTACCGCAAAATGGTAAAAGACAAACTAGTATATTTTATCTAGTTGTTTTGTTTTGACCATTTAAAGGTACTACATACAATTGTTGGAATGGTAGACCTATTAAGGAAGAAATTGCATGCCCAATTTTTTAAGTTAATGGCATTGATGGATAGTCCGTTAGTTACATAGTAGAATACACTCTTATAATACCTAATTAACTGTTATGTATGGGTGTCTTAAAGATGTAGGAAAGTAAATAGTACACTATTTGGTTTCACTGGTTATGAAACACTTACAATATTGTCAAATCCAGTGGGAGCATTGTGTGTATTACTGAATAAGGAATTATTGTAATGATCTGTAATTCAGTGGGAGCTACAAGCTTTGTCATCTTGGTAGTAACCCACAGTATCTCTAGAATGTCTCAAGATAATTACTTTCAAATTGTAGACATTTATGTTTTTAAGGATAGTCATGTACATTTCCTTACTAGACAATGAAGTGGTTCTACATCTACTAATTATGTTAATATGTATGACACAATCATATTGATCGCATAAACAAACATGTGTCGTGTTGTTTATCTGCTACATGATGTTGTTTCATGCACAAGTGAGAGAAATCTTTATTGTGTGCAAGGTACAACACATAGGAATATGATTTAAAGGATTCTCTTGACTACAAGGTAAGAGACTAACGTTCTAATATGAATTATATATCTAATCCAAGAAACACTTTGTGGAAAACTAGAAGGGGGTTGAATAGTTTTACCGTTTTAAAATTTATTTTCTTTGAGAACTTCATGTGAATTCAACTAATGTAAATAACAAACAATAAATAATATGCAAGTAAAGAAAGAAACGATCAAACCACAACACGATTGTTTATAGTGGTTCGGTCTACAAGGACTCTTTTTCCTTGCCCTACTCCACTCCCCGAGTCTCTAACTCGAGAGTTTTTCTTCACTAATCAACAAGCTCCTTTAACCGGCGGAGAAAACCTTTACACGTCGCTTACACAATTTTTCTGACACAAAGCTAGATGTCGAGTTCTTTTACAAGGGTACAACCACTCCCGTCACACTATGTATTTTGAGGACTAAAATACTAACCGATCACTATAGAGGATTTATGATTGTTTGGTACAAACAATGATGTGTGAATACCAACAGTTCACACAGTGACTAACTAACAAGTCTTGCAACGCTTTGTTGAAGCTTGTAATGCTTTGATCTTCTTGCTACAAAGAAGTTCACTTAAAATGAAATATGAAATATGAATGAGTTATATATGAATGAAAGAATGTATGATGTTGTTTATGCTTATAAGTGATGAGAGAACATCAATGTGTGGCTTGCTATTTATAGGCAAAACTGCCTCAGCAAGCCACGGATGAGACGGATCCAAATGAAGGGATCCGTCCATGTACCTATTTTGTTCCGCGGGGACCTGACAGAAGATCTCCAAAAATCTTAATCAAATTGATGCGCGTGATGTGTCGTTGCGGTTTAGCAGTTTTAATGCCTACTCAAGTTTTAAATTTATATTTAGCCGACTTATCAATAACACACACACTTAACGAGCAGTGTACCCGATCAGTATGAATATAATGGTAAGTAGAGTGTCGATCACTAAGAGTGGAACGTATTATCTCGTTATTCTAATCAGTATTTTAATATTCTAACGCAAGGGGGTTCAGTCTGAGAGACTGGCACGATTTTGTTTGCAATTAAATAATAAACTAAACCAATAGGCACGAATCAGCAAGTAGCACACACGTACACAGATAAATACTCGAGACAATAAGAGGGCTGTCCTTATGATTAAGTAGTTTGTCACTTGTTTTATTGATAGCTTTATATGAAGTGTATGTAGTTAATCCTTTCTCGTTGGTCCTAAGCTTATCGGCGAGTAAACCCTTAATGATTACTTATGTCTAAAAGTTATTCCTAAGTGATCAATTTAGTAACAACCGTGGGAGTGCAACCTTTCCGTTGCCACATTACACAAGCCACTAATAAACACAGAGGTGATCAATGCACTAATAAGTAGTAACCAAAGACATCAACATATAAACTTTAATCGATGGGAAAGCAATTTTAAGGGGAGTTGAAGTGAATGATAACATAACACAAGCCCATCAATCCTGATGAATTAAAGTTTACTAACACAATAAAACAAAACTACTTAATGAATTAAACACATGCAGCACCTTCTTACAGCTCTTGTATCTTCGTTTGGTGTGTCTAGTGCTGCTGCCTTGACTGAATTCGTCCTAGGGTTCTTCTGATTCGGTCTTCGAAACTATGATAATGCCCCCGAAATTCGTCTGGCCTTGGGGTATTTATAGTTTCTGTCTGAGGGAAGATGCGGCGCATCTAGTAAGTAGATGCGGCGCATTGACTTAACTTCGCGTGGGGTCCAAGATTATAATATTCAGGAATATTCGTACACCGCCAGAAGATGCGGCGTAACTCCATAATTAGATGCGGCGCATGTCCTCTTGTATCTTGGATCGTATCTGGTGGAATCTTGATAGAGATGCGCCGTATGTAATGAGTTAGATGCGGCGCATCTGGAGCAGAATAGTCTTGATCTTGCACATTTCAGTAGACTCTTAACTTCTTGCATGTTTTGCTCCGTAATTAGTCCAAAATCGCCAAGTTTCACCAAATGCTTGTTTTTACCTGAGAATTACAAAAGTAAATGATTAAGTATCAATCCTCATACATAATATAGTAAAACAAGTCAAATTATTAGGATAAATGATAGTAATAAAATGTACTTATTTGAGTTCATCAAATATCCCCCCACTTGAACTTTACTTGTCCCCAAGTAAACCTTAGAATTAAATCTTATGAAAATGTATCCTAAAAGATGTTAGGATTTATTTTTATATTTAAGCATGTATTCGTTTATTTCATAATCACACAACCAAACACTTAACGAATTAGAAGTAAAATAAAATAAGTTGATAAAAGCAAATCTAATCGTTTAACTGTCCAGTCGCGACGAATATTCTATCATAAGCTTGGCAAGTATACACATCTCCCCCACTAAAGCTAAGGAATAACAAGTCTAAAGCGGTAAAAAGGGTTTTGAGGTTTAAGGGTTAATTATTCTTAATCACTATCGATCTCAAATTCCAGAAAAGGCGACAAAATCACAAATACATGATCGAATCCACGAACACGATACTTGCAATTGCTCAAATCCTTAACTCGAATAGGCTAAAGATAGGTCCAAACTTCACCAATAATAATATATCAAAAAGGGCGACAAAATCATAAATACATAGCCGAATCCACGACTACGATACTTAAGATTGCTCAAATCCCTAATCTCAATAAATCAAAGGTTTGGTTGGATAAAGAACAATATAGGGTATGGCTAACATTTTGGGATATAAATTGGTGTAAAATGAAAAATTAAACCAAAACAAATAATTAAAATCCATAAGTGTGATTAATCACTATCCCAACCATCCATGAATAAGACTCAATCATTGAATAACTCACGCTTAACACTTGAAACACACGCTTTAAGGTAGACACGAATTATACCAACAAGATCTTAATCAAAGAATAAACCTTAATTGGCGTTCCCATAACTGCCAATTCCCATCAATCCTAGATATAGTATACAACAAATAGTGGTGATATCGACACTTACATAACTTTACATCGTTGGTTTAACAAACTTCCAACTTTCTTCTTTTTTCTTTTTCTTTTCTCATTTTTTTTTTCTCTTTTTTTTTTTTTTTTTTTTTTTTTTTTTTTTTTTTTTTAATTGAAACATAAAACATAGATGTGTAAAATTTCACCACATCACTATAGCTTTCTTTCCGGATAATTTTTCCATACTTTTCATACTTCAGAAATAACGGTAATAGTGAAAGTAGTAAACACACGAAAAACAAGATTCAAAATACACAATATCTACTTTCATACCAATTGCATTGTGCAATTTCCTGACTAACCAAAGATAATGAATTACGCACGCGAACACAGGTAATGTAAGGAAACACACTTTGCCTATAGCAATTAACCAACCACGGATTTTAATCTACAGGGTAGGCTAAGGTGTAAGGGTGTAACGAAACATTTTAAACATAGGTGTAAGAAACGAAAGGAATGGCTCTGAGTGTTTTTCTAGGGGTATCTTACTCTAAAAATGAGAGTAACAAAAGGGTTTATATGGGGGTTAACTAACCAGTGTAGTTAGTTAATAACACAAAACATATAATAGGCTATTTGGGTGTAATCCTAGAATTTTACCAAGTTAGACAAGTCATTCCAATTATATAAATAATACTCATTATGGTGGTCTCGAGTAGTATACAAGCCAAGTTCTAAAGTTTACAAGTCACCGGCACACTCATAGATTTGTGAATTTTGAAAAATCACAATTTTTAAAAATAACGTCATGTGTGCAGCTATGCAACTTAGATCTTAAACAAAAACATGCTAAAAATTTTTAAGTTTGATATATTAAGCACATTTTAAGTATAATTTTTGAAAAAGTTTAGGACAAGTAAATGTTAAGTGTTCTAATTCTCCAATCCCCCCACTTAAGTTAAACAACGTCCTCGTTGTTTGTATAAAAGGTTAAAAACTGGAAAATAAAAGAATTAGAACAGAAAAACTCCCCTGAGATTTGCTCGGTATGATCCTCCATTAGAATAAGAGCAAAAATCAACTTCTTGTGGATGAGAACGTGAAGCTTCAAATTAGATGTATCCACAGGAAATCCAGGAAACTATAATACCACCAATGCTTTAAAACACACCTAAGGTAAGAAAGGTTCAAACTTGCATAATACATTAGTAGTTAGATAAAAATAAAACTTAAAAATAAAAACTGAAAATCATCAGGTCAGTCGATGCGCCGTATCTTATGGGAGAAGATACGCCGTATCGAGCCTGGAATAAATACGGATCAGAATAAAAGATGCGCCGCATCCTTAACCAGGGATGCGCCGCATTAAAATAAACTGATAAATAGTTTTAAAGTCGAAAATAAAAATGCAGAAAATTAAAATAAGATATGACCATTGCAGGAGATGCGTCGCATCTCAGGATTGAGATGCGCCGTATCTTCATGCGGCCTGACTGACTCGACACAAAAAAAACAGAATAATAAAAATTCTCCGGGTTGTCTCCCGGTCAGCACTTGTCTTTATTCCAGAGTCTTCAAGTTAGACTCACGTTCAGCTCTTTATTTAGTCCATGCCACGGTCCATCCTTCTTCCTGCATCCGAAAGATGTTCCCGTATAGTTCCGCAACATTTTCTTCTGTTCGACTTAATCTAGTATAACTCTTGGTCTTCACTGCAACATAACCCTCATCAGGTCCCAAAGAGTATTTTATGACTTTAAATTTCTCACAAATCATTGCGGGTGGCTTATTGTAAGGGATCCCAAGTAGTTGACACTTTCTTTTGGTGAATTCTTCTTCGTCCTTGTCAACAAACTTAAAATAAGGATCTTTAATCAAATAGTCATCTAGTTCCTCAATCAATGACTCATCATTATTATCATCTTGAATCGTCTCCCATTCTCTTTCTAATTCCCATTGTAACCGTCGACTAAGCTTCGTGTAATCATCAAATTGTCCATGTACCCATTCCCAGAAAGTAGTATCCGATGTTCCCTTAAGTTCTTTCAAGCGTTCAATTCTACCCTTTTCTTGCAAAGCCTCCGCTTTTTGTGGGCAGTCTTCAACATTATCATACCACTCATAATCTTCAAAGGTCACATCGTTTCCAACCCGTTTCATCCCAATTATACTTCCCCCATTACAGGTTCCGTCACTCTTATAATCACAGGTCGGCCAAACACTACTCCCATCCTTGAAAACGAAAGGTGTACAGGTGTGATTAATGTGCTCATATTCCCATGGTTTATCCCAAACCCATGGTATTTGGTCATTCCATTCGTAGTACCAGGTGTTTTTGAAATCATCATAAGTCTTGAATCCTGGTAGATCTCCAGTAAGCACATCGTTGTCGACTTGAAGAAGGTAGTTAAATTCCTTGAACTGCTTGCACAAGGGTGTCTCATAATCGAACACATCAATGTCAATTCTGAATAATTCTTCAATGCCCTCATTGATTGTTGAATCATGAAGTGATGACCCATAGTCGCTCTCTACTTCTTCGTCTTCTCCTCTCATCCAGTATACCCATAATGCATCTTTAGTAGCTCGATCCATGCTCTTATGGTTATTGAACTTACTAGCCAACCATTCTGAAAAATTAACATCGTTAGGGTTGTGGTTAACGTCAAAGCAAGCTTTACCAATCATCTTCCTTCTTAACTCCATGAACTCGTTAAATTGCTCCCTAAAACTCCGTGTCAACCATGAAGTCATAATCTGCTTAACTTCATTTGCAGGGGCGAATTCCGGACTACCATATTTAAGTTCAAGCCAATCATTGAGGGAGAGGTCCATCAATCTTACCAACCTGCCATGAAATAGTAACTCCGCCACAGCATAAATTCTTTCATCTTCCAGATAGTTCTCGTTTAATCCCCAGTACTGTTCGGAATAAGGCATGTAAGAGATTTGGGTATTGCCTCCACCACAGCTTTTGTCGCTTGAGTCCATGTATGCAAGATAGAATTTCCCTTCATCTTCTTCGATAGTAGTCCAGTTCAATCCTTTGGATTCAATAATAGGCCATAAAAGCGACAATTCATCTCCAGTGTACCTCACAAATACATCATAAGAGAACACCCCTTTGTCAATGTTGCACAAACGCATGAATTCCTTAAAAGCAGCTTCAAGAGGGGTCTCCCAAGAGAATAAATCCGTATCAATCATGAGCACATTGAAGTTGAAATCATCAAAAACCTTCACATCGAATGAATCCGAAAGCAAGAGTTCCTTAGCAAGATATCCGTTCACTGAGATGTCTTCCATAGCAAAACCTGTCATCATAGGTAAAATCATCAGTAGGATTTGTTCGCTAGAAGAGAAATTAACGAATATAGAAACGGATATAAGAATAAAAATAGCTGATATCTGCAAACGATGCGCCGTATCCAAAAAGTTGGATACGCCGTATCTTACAATCGTTAAAATTAAATCAGACTTTATTCAGAAAATAGATACGCCGCTTAGAAATTTTGAATGCGCCGTATCGAATTAATTAATCAAAAATCGATATTTATTTAAAATTAAATGCGTCGTATTAACGAAAGTTAATGCGCCGTATTTTCGTTACGTTTAAAAATACAAGATTTTTGATTCAGAAGATACGCCGTATCGACAGAGATCGATGCGCCGTATCTGTTTAATAATTCGAAAACTGTTTTTAATTAAAATAATAGATACGCCGTATCTGCAAAAGCAGATGCGTCGTATGGCGTTAACGTTTAAATTTTTTTTTTATCAAAAACAGATACGCCGTATCTGCTAAAGCAGATGCGTCGTATTACTTTATCGTTCAGAAAAAAAATTTCTTATTAAAAACAGATACGCCATATCTTGGGGAAAAGATGCGTCGTATCGAATTAATTAAACGCGTTGTATTTTATAAAAATTAAACGCAATACGCCGTATCTGAGAGATCAGATGCGCCGTATCGTTTGATTTAGCACAGTACAACGATAGCATAGTACAAAAAATACGGAAAAAAAAAAAAACAAAACAAAAAAAAAACAAAAATAAAAATAAAACACACAACGAAAATAAAACAAATAAAAGCAAACAAATAATACAAAACAAATAACACACAAAACAACAAATATGCAAAATAATACAATGATGCAATTAATCTAATAAAAAGAAAAACCTAATTAAAATACTAATCAAATTAACAGATAATAACAATTCACTCCCCGGCAGCGGCGCCAAAAACTTGATACGCGTGATGTGTCGTTGCGGTTTAGCAGTTTTAATGCCTACTCAAGTTTTAAATTTATATTTAGCCGACTTATCAATAACACACACACTTAACGAGCAGTGTACCCGGTCAGTATGAATATAATGGTAAGTAGAGTGTCGATCACTAAGAGTGGAACGTATTATCTCGTTATTCTAATCAGTATTTTAATATTCTAACGCAAGGGGGTTCAGTCTGAGAGACTGGCACGATTTTGTTTGCAATTAAATAATAAACTAAACCAATAGGCACGAATCAGCAAGTAGCACACACGTACACAGATAAATACTCGAGACAATAAGAGGGCTGTCCTTATGATTAAGTAGTTTGTCACTTGTTTTATTGATAGCTTTATATGAAGTGTATGTAGTTAATCCTTTCTCGTTGGTCCTAAGATTATCGGCGAGTAAACCCTTAATGATTACTTATGTCTAAAAGTTATTCCTAAGTGATCAATTTAGTAACAACCGTGGGAGTGCAACCTTTCCGTTGCCACATTACACAAGCCACTAATAAACACAGAGGTGATCAATGCACTAATAAGTAGTAACCAAAGACATCAACATATAAACTTTAATCGATGGGAAAGCAATTTTAAGGGGAGTTGAAGTGAATGATAACATAACACAAGCCCATCAATCCTGATGAATTAAAGTTTACTAACACAATAAAACAAAACTACTTAATGAATTAAACACATGCAGCACCTTCTTACAGCTCTTGTACTTTCGTTTGGTGTGTCTAGTGCTGCTGCCTTGACTGAATTCGTCCTAGGGTTCTTCTGCTTCGGTCTTCGAAACTATGATAATGCCCCGAAATTCGTCTGGCCTTGGGGTATTTATAGTTTCTGTCTGAGGGAAGATGCGGCACATCTAGTAAGTAGATGCGGCGCATTGACTTAACTTCGCGTGGGGTCCAAGATTATAATATTCAGGAATATTCGTACACCGCCAGAAGATGCGGCGTAACTCCATAATTAGATGCGGCGCATGTCCTCTTGTATCTTGGATCGTATCTGGTGGAATCTTGATAGAGATGCGCCGTATGTAATGAGTTAGATGCGGCGCATCTGGAGCAGAATAGTCTTGATCTTGCACATTTCAGTAGACTCTTAACTTCTTGCATGTTTTGCTCCGTAATTAGTCCAAAATCGCCAAGTTTCACCAAATGCTTGTTTTTACCTGAGAATTACAAAAGTAAACGATTAAGTATCAATCCTCATACATAATATAGTAAAACAAGTCAAATTATTAGGATAAATGATAGTAATAAAATGTACTTATTTGAGTTCATCACAAATCTAACCAAAATATTTTCATATCTTTCCAAGGATTCATTGAGTAAAGATCTAAACAAGATATTCATGATATCTTCCAATGATGTTCAAAATCTTCCAAAGATTTCAAAGATGATGCGTGCCATGATGTCATAATACATTTCCAATTTTAGAATAACTATGAATATGAAAGTGAACATGTAAAATGTATATACTAGTTAGGTGATGTTTTAACTTTGTATTTATGAAAGACTTGTGTATGTAAAAGACTTAACTATATTTTATGTTTTGCTAAAAATAAAGTTTATATTTGTCGTTAACAAAATAGAGCAAATATCATAAAATATAAATAACGTTTTTTAGACGATATTTGTATTAACAATCTCCCACTTTTTGTTGAGGACAAAACATAAAGTTTATTTTTAAGCAATGAGATAAATAAAGTGCAAGTCTTTAAAAATATAGATTAAACTAGTTTTATGCAACTTTAAAATCAATTTATACATTTTAAATTGTATAAAATGTGTGAGTTTTGAGTTTAATATTTTCTCCCCTTTTTTGTCGAAACAAAAAGAAGAAAAGCATAGCAGAATGTAATGTAAGCCCGAGCTTGATTAGCTCCCCCTTGGTCAATACTTCACCTAGTTAGGGTGCCAAGTATAACATGCATGGATTTTGAGTGCTACAAAATAAAGGTTGGTGATAAATAGTTCAAACCAACCATGGATATATTGTACAAGAAGAAGTCACAACCAACACACAAACATCAATAAACCTCATTCATTGTAAAATATTTTGTGACAAAAGTCACAAAATAGGACAATAATGGAGATGTTGTAAAAGGAAATGCAAGGCAAAAAAAAAAAAAAAAAAAAAAAAAAAAAAAAAAAAAAAAAAAAAAACCTTAAAAGGAAAAATCCTAGAATAGAAAAAGTAACTTAGAAATAAAAAAAAAATAATCCTAAGATGTGAAGCTCCTAATGTGATCATCTATTGTTGAGGATGCGAAAGAGCGTTAAGACGCTCGAGGATGTGATTTAGAATGAACCTCATCTCGTTTTGGAGTTCATGAAACCATGGAGCAACCATGGCGTGGGAAGTTTGGTGGTAGACTAGGTTCATTTGTTGGTTGTGGTCGTGGTGGAACATTTGTGGATTGGTGGTTGGGATTTGGTGGAGCTATGATTGATGAAAAAAAGGTGGTTTGTAGTTGCATGGCTTTATGGAGGTGAGAATCCACCATGTTGGAGAAGGCATAGAGGTGGTCTAGCTCATCATTGATTGCATCTTGAGTTCGTGGAGGATCAATTCACATGGACTCGTCAATGTTTCTAATAGTAGGTGAGAAGGGTTGAGGTTGTTGAGGTGGTGGAGCGTGGTCTCCATAGAGTGGGCCATGGATTTCCCTACAAATAGGGTGGAAGAGTAAGGGTTATGGTTGAGATGGTTCACAATCAAATGGTAATGGTGGTGGATTTGTTGATCTTGGAGGTAGGTCTTCTAAAGTTTCCAAAAACGGGTGTGGAGAGGTCGGTGGTGTAGCAAATAGTTCTAACGGTTGAAGTTTTGGAGACTTGGGAGGTGACGGTGATTTGGGTATTTGAGATGGAGCAGGAGGTGGTGTGGTGGCTACTGGTGTCTTTGTTGGTGGTGGAGTTGTTATGATGATAGGTGAAGGTGTCGGAGTGGTCAAAGTGAGAAAGTTTTCATCATGGATAGGAGATGAGATGTTGAGTGGTGAAGAGTCTGATGATGATGAGTTTAGGTTGACAAAACAACAAGGTTTTACACTAATCCTTGCGGTTCTTCTAGGTGGTCTTGAGGGTGATGAAGAGTTGGTTGATTTTGTCATTGTGAAAAATGCTTGAGATATGCAGAAATTCACAGGAAATGGTGGTGAAGGTGTGAGAAATGATCATCCTAGAGGTGCTAATTTATAGAATTCAAGATTCATGGAAGAGTGTGTTTGGATTTGATGTTAAACCATACAAAAATGGTGGTTTCTAATGATTTGGAAGTGGTAGAGAAGGTTGTCAAATCATCAAAGTCAATCCAATGGGGTTGAGTTGAGTGAAAGAGGAAGGATATGCAGTTAATGCATGGCAATGAGTGCAAGATCTTTGATGTCAGTGATCCACGGATAGCAAGGAACCAAATTTAGGGATCCTTGCTTTATGGAGAAAGGTAACTTGAGTGGATTTTTGAAATTTCAAATTTTGGTGGGAAATGGTTTTCCTATTTGTCTAAGTGAGCTAAGATGATCTTAATATGAGGGGAAATGGTTTTCCTAGCTGTTGGCTGGCGGAACCAATCGACAACACAGGCGGAACCATGAATTTGGTTCCGCCTGATCCGTCAGGCTAATTTTGGCGGAACCAAAATTTTGGACGGACGGAACCAAATTTTTGGTTCCGTCCCATCCGCCAGGCCAAAAAAGTAAACAGAGGGCAATTTTGAACCCCCGAACCCCGTTCAAATCCCGTAAATTTTCCTAAAACATGTGTAATTAATTAGTTGTGATTAAAAAATAACAATAAAACAAGTATTAACACATGTAAGGGTATAGATCAAGCAGGGGCTAATAATTTCACTAATAATGTGAAAAAATGGAAAAATGATAACATCAAGATGTTATCTACCTGCAAGACAAGGTTAGTTCACATAATCATTCAAAGTTAAGTTATCATCCTACGAAAAGACAAATACATCAAACATCATTGTTTTGGAGCAAATGTACCAAACGCTCATAAAGCCTCTCATTGCCTATCCAACTTCTTGTTAATATTGGTTAGGAATCTTCCAATGCACTTGAACATTCCTTTTGTTTGCTTGAATTCTTCCGATGGATTTTTAATGACCGGGAGTTGTGGGAAGTAGTCAAGAGGAGGAAGCCTAGAGTTGGGAAGTCCATCATCCTCGCTCATTGATGATGATGATGAGGAGGAAGTTGGAGGATGAAGACGTTTTCCTTGAGTCTTTGCTACTCTCTTATCACTTAATGGCACAAATATGTGATCAACAAGGGAGTAGTCAGGACTAAACCCTCTAGCATTAGGTGGAATGGGTGCAAAGTCTCTAAAGAGACGGGTGAGAAGCATCCCGTAGGGAAGAGTGGTGGTTCCTAGCATGGGTATGTCCGCCATCCTTTTGGCAACATAATAGGCTAAGTTGAAAGGTTGGTGGGTTGACAAGCTATAAAGCATGTAACAAAGACAAGCATTGATGTGATCACGATTGCCTATAGTACACAAGACATTAGCCCTAAGGATTTCTTCCTATTTTTTGAATTGAGGATTAAGTTCATTGAGTTCCATGCTAAATGGGTCTCGGTTGATTTAATTACCAGTGCGGGTTATTCTAGTGTTTGAAGTTCTTGTAAGGAAAAGATGTTCTTAGATTATTTCTTTGGCAATTAGAGGAGTATCGTATGGAGGCATACGATCAACGATTGAGTCAAGGATTGATAGGGACCATTTATCCGAGTAAAGGTATGTACCTTCACATGGAATTCCAAGGACTTCCGCAAATTGATTGAGAGGTATGTTGAAGTCATTTTGGTTTACTTTGAATTGGATTGACATGAGACCATAATCATTGGTTGTGAGAATTACACTAGCATAGAATTCTAAGAAAAATTTAGGACAAATTTGTTCGATGATGTCTAAGAGACCATCAAAGCGAATGGTTGCAAGTTCTTGATGAATGTTTGTGCCTTCTAGAAAGGATGGGTCAATGGTTCTACCCTCATGAACGTAAAGTTTTTCTAGAGCCTTAAAGATTTTGACTTGAGCCGGAGTAAGACCCTTAGTTTTGTGATGTTTGGGAAGGTAGTTTAGAGTGTCTTTGTGGTCATAGAAAGTTGCGGGAGGCATGATTGATCCTAGATACAAAAATTACATACTTTAGTTGAAACTAACGAGAATTTAGATATAATGTTCTAGTGTGTGCCTATATGAGGACAATGTGGAGGTGCGGTTATCTCGACTCCTTTTAATGCATAAAAATAATTTCTTTTAGCAAATTTTGTAACAAAATGAGAGATAACCCAAACGCTCCTAATTCAATGTAGCTTCGATTGAATGTACCCGAAAATACATATTAGTTATGTACTTCCTTTAGCATTCAAGAGACATTATGCAAATGATGTTTTAAAAATTTGACATGGGGCTTTTAGTAAATTATGATAATGTCTTACAAGATGCAATTCCTAACTAAGGGAAACATGATTAGTTATGTAATTTAACAAATGTACTTCATGATTTATCAAAAAGATGCATAATCCCCAAGTTTTGGTTTTGTGCAAGAAATAGAAGCCCTAGACTCAGATCAGGAGTGTAAATGTAGTTAGGAAACTTACAGTGTTGATTGGAGCACAAATTGGTTGAAGGAGATGCCTAAATTTTGAGAGTGATGTGTTATGGGACGAGTTTGAGTTATTTGTGTGTTTTGGGTATGAGAAAGGAGTGTTTGTTTAATATATTCAAAAACTGACCCAAGAACCCGCGGATGGGGCGGAACCAAATATTTGGTTCCATCCTTGTTGTCGAAGGGTTCCTTGGGACCAGTTTTGGGTTTTGGTCAGTTTTGTCATGTTTGGTTAAGCCAAGGTTTAAGCTAAGATTTTAACTATAAATTTGGTTCCATTAGTCATAATCTAAGTCTAAGAAGATTAAATGGTTCACGCTTAAAGGGTTTGGTTAGGATATCGGCAATGTTGTCTTCTGAGGATACTTTCTCGATTGAGATGTTTCCTTTTTGAACATTGTGGCGAAGAAAGTGATGACGGATTTCAATGTGTTTGGTTCGAGCATGTTGAACTGGATTTTTACTGAGATCCATAGCTCCTTTGTTGTTGCAAAGAATAGAGATGTCATTAAGTTGAATTTCGTAGTTGACGAGAGCTTGGTTCATCCAAAGAGCTTGTTGACATGCTTTTCCTGCTGGCACGTACTCGGCTTCGGTTGTTGAGATGGCTAGAGCCGTTTGCTTCTTTGAAAACCATGAGGTAAGACAATGCCCAACAAAAGTACAAATACCATTTGTACTTTTTCTATCGACATAGTCACCGGCATGGTCCGAGTCGACATACACTATGGTTTCAACACCCGTTCCTTTGGGATACCATAATCCTAAGTGTGTAGTACCTTTAATGTATCTAAATATTCCTTTTACGGCTTCAAAATGTGAGGTTTTAGGATCTTCTTGAAAGCGAGCACATAGACAAACACTAAACATAATGTCGGGTCTACTAGGCATGAGATAGAGTAGACTACCAATCATTCCTCTATATTTAGTGTTATCTACAGATTCACCTTCTTCATCATTGGTGAGTTTAGTTTCCGAGGACATAGGCGTTTTAATAGGTTTAGAGACTTCATGACCAAATTTCTTAAGCATGTCTTTTATGTATTTAGA
Source organism: Artemisia tridentata subsp. tridentata (assembly GCA_021014915.2). Lineage (NCBI taxonomy): Eukaryota > Viridiplantae > Streptophyta > Magnoliopsida > Asterales > Asteraceae > Artemisia > Artemisia tridentata. The sequence continues at coordinate 14,915,290 of CP139506.1, read as the reverse complement.
TTGGTTAAAGAATATCCCATCTTCTAATTGTTTTATTTGAAGACCTAAGAAAAAGTTTAGTTCTCCCATCATACTCATCTCAAACTCGTCGTGCATGATTTTTGAGAAATCGTCACATAACTCTTGACAAGTTGATCCGAATATGATGTCATATATATTTGAACAATGATAATATGTGAATCATTTTTCTTGGTGAAGAGAGTGTTATCTACTAAACCCATGGTGTACTTATGGTCAACTAAGAATGTTTTAAGTCGATCATACCAAGCTTTTGGTGCTTGCTTAAGTCTGTATAAAGCCTTTTTAAGTTTGTAAACATGATTTGGTTTTTCAAAATAGGTGAAACCCGGAGGTTGAGCGACATACATTTCTTCATTTATAAAGCCATTTAAAAATGCACTTTTGATATCCATTTGAAAAAGTTTGAAATCATGTGCACATGCATATGCAAGTAAAATTCTAATAGACTCGAGCCTAGCAACCGGAGCAAAAGTTTCATCGTAGTCAATGCCTTCTTGTTGATTATAACCTTGTGCTACTAGCCTAGCTTTGTTTCTAGACACTACACCATGTTCATCCATTTTATTTCGAAAGACCCATTTTGTTCCAATTATCGTTTGACTTTTTGGTTGAGGAACTAATGTCCAAACATCATTTCTAACAAATTGATTTAACTCTTCTTGCATAGCAATGACCCAAGATTTATCTTTTATAGCTTCGTTTATATTTTTGGGTTCAATGGTTGAAACAAAACAAAAGAAGTTACTTTGATTTTGGACTTTCGATCTTAAGGTTCTTTCATTAATATTTCCTATGACACTATATAATGGATGACCTTTAGGTTCTTTGATATTGACAATTTCTTTGTTTAATAGTTCATCTTCCTTGTCATTATTTATATTCTCTTCTTTTTCGACAAGTTGACTTTCAACTAAGTCATCATCTACCAAAGGTGATGTCTTAGAGGGAGGTGGACTTTCGTCAAATGTTACGTTTAACGATTCCTCGACTCTTAAGGTTTCTTTGTTTAAAACAATATAAGCTTTGCTATTTTGAGATTATCCAAGGAACACACCTTCATAAGACTTTGGGTCAAATTTGGTGAGATAATCCTTAGTGTTTAGAATAAAGCACTTGCTTTCAAAAACTCTAAAGTAGCCTAATGTAGGTTTTTTGCCTCTATATCATTCATATGGAGTTTTACTCAAAAATTGTATTATTAAAACTCTATTTAAAATATTGGTAGATGTGTCAACGGCGTTACACCAAAATTTTTGTGGTATGTATTGTTCATTAAGCATTGTTCTACTCATCTCTTGGAGAGTTCGGTTTTTACGTTCTACTACACCGTTTGACTGAGGAGTACGAGGAGCTGAAAAATTATGTGTTATGCCATTAGCATCACTAAAAGCTCCAAATTGAGTTTCATTATCAAATTCACGACCATGATCCGTTCTAATTGACACAATGCTACTTCCTAGTTGATTTTGAATTTTCTTACTAAGAATTTCAAATTTATCAAAAGCTTCATTTTTACTTTTCAAAATTTTTGTCCAAGTGTATCTTGAATAATCATCTACTATGACCAAAGTGTAGAAGTTGACTCCATAACTTTGTATAGCGAATGGACCAAATAAATTCATATACAAAAGTTCTAGACACCTAGATGTAGACACCATATTTTTAGCCTTGTGGCTACTATGAACTTGTTTTTCAATTTTGCAAGCATCACAAAAGTGTTGGTCATATTTCAACTTAGGCAAGTTCCTAACGAGGTCTTTTGAGGATTAAGATTGAATGAGTTTCATATTTGCGTGGCCTAAGCGTCTATGCCAAAGAGTTGAGGTATCATCTAGAGAGGTGAGGCAAAGTTTATCTTTAGATGTTTTATCTATTTTCATAACATATACATTGTTTTTCAAAACTCCTTTAGCTATGGTTATACCGTCTTTTAGTATTTTACTTTTGTTTTCACTAAAGAGAACATTATACTTTTTATGGCATAGTTGGCTAATGCTAAGCAAGTTAAATCTTAGATTATCAACATGAGCGACATCATCAACAGAGAGAGAGTCATGAGAGATAGTACCCTTTCCGATCATTTTGCTTTTCAATTTGCTACCAAGAGTAACATTACCTCCGTCATATTCTTGGTTGGTTGAGAAGAGGCTCTTGTTTCCCGTCATATGCCTTGAACAACCGCTATCTTTTATCCACTCGTCTGGTTCCAAACCGAGTTTCAAGCATACCCAAGTTATAGAAAAACTCAAGCATTTGGTCCCCAATATCTCATGGGTCCATTTTGGTTAAACATCCCATTAACTTGATTCATGTATGGGAATGGTGGATATGAGTTCCATGGCATGTAGTTAGGAGTTTGATAATGCCTAGGAATGTTTTGGTACCAATTATTTTGATAATTGGGTTGAGTGTTGTAGTTGCTTTTTGGAAAGGGGCGTTTGAGGATAGTTGTCTTAGGCCTTTGTTGAGTAGTTTTAGCTCTAAACTTATTCTTAGCAAGTCCTACTCCTATAGTAACAGCTGGTTTTTGTTTAGTTTCAGTTGAACTAGCATTAGATTTCTTTGTGACTTTAACGAACTCTGTATGAGCCGATATACAAGCTTTTTGTTCTGCTACAGTACCCACGGAACCTTTCTCTTCCACAGGCGGAACCAAAGATTTGGTTTCGTCTGATCCGTGGGTTTCTGAGACTGTTGGAACAGTTTTTTGTACTTTTTTGGCTTGTTTCTTTAGACTACTTAAATCTCCTAATTTCATAAAACCTATTCCAGTTTTATCATGTGGTAATTTTTGGATTTTCATTATTTCATCCACACAACAAATATTTATACCAAATCTTTTGAATTTATAGTTTTGGTTGATAAGTGCGTTCTGTGTGATTTTAAGTTTCTCTAATTCAAGTCTAAGCTCTTGACATGATATACATACCTCGTCAATTGCTTTACTCTTTTCTAATCATTTAGCTTTTTCTTTTAACTCATAAACTTCATTTTCTAAAAATTCCTTTTTAGTTTTCAAAAACTTGTTTTTGTTTATGATTTTTAAGCTAAGTTCACATAGTTTGTTATATTCCTTTTGCAAGGTGTCATCATCAATAGAAGAATAAGATGAGTCAGAGTGTACCTCGTTTGAGTCTTGAGCCATGAGAGCAATTTCGTCATTCTTTGGCTTTTCGTCATCATTTTCACTCTCACTCCAAGCACCACTTACAAAAGCTCTTTGATTCTTGTTCTTGGGTGGCTTGGGACAATCTCCTATTAGATGACTTGTATCTCCACATCTAAAACATTTTCTTTCCCCTTTTCCTTTCTTGTCATCACGATCCTTCCGAAAGGATTTCTTGTCTTCTCGAGGTTGTCTTACGAACTTTCCTCGTCTTCTAAAAAACTTCTTGAAATCTCTTACGGCCATGGCATATTCTTCATCTTCACTACCCGAACTAGATTCTTCGTCATCACTTGAGTCTACTCTAGCTTTTAAGGCAATGGATTTGACTTTTTCCTTTTTACCCTTAACTATTTCCGAATCTTTTTCCATTACCATTTCATGAACTTTGAGATTTCCAATTAGCTCGTCAAGTGACATGCTTGAAAGATCTTTAGATTCTTTAATGGCCGTCACTTTCGCTCTCCACTTCGGATGGAGTGCTCTAAGGAATTTTCTGACAAAGTTCTTACTACAAAAAATTCATCAAGTGCTTTAAGAGAAGTAATGATAGTATTAAACCTAGCAAATGCACTATCAATGATCTCATCTTTAGGGATAACAAATTGTTCATATTGTTGAACAAGAAGATCAATTTTGTTATCCTTGACTTGTGAGTTTCCTTGATGAGTGATTATTAAAGATTGCCAAATTTCTTTTGCGGTTTTGTACATAAAGACTCTTTCATAATCCTTTTTAGGTAGAGCATTGTAAAGCATCATTTTTGCCTCATTATTTTTAGCAATCAACTTCTTTTGCTCATCACTATAAAGAGCAAATGAAATATCCTCATCCCGACCACTTGTGATATCTTTTATTATAGCTTTATGATCACCTTCTATAATAATATACCATAGATCTATGTCTTTTGATTTCACATAAGTTTCAAAGCGGTTTTTTCCAATAGATAAAACTATTTGGTTCAAATAGTGGTGGTCTTTGCATAGATTGCCCTTCTTTGAAGTTTTCAAAATCCATGGATCGTTCCAAGTTTTAAAATACAATATATTTTAAAAATCTTGAGTAACGTAGCTCTTGATGCCAATTGTGAAAAACTAGAAGGGGGGTTGAATAGTTTTACCGTTTTAAAATTTATTTGCTTTGAGAACTTCGTGTGAATTCAACTAATGTAAATAACATGCAAGTAAAGAAAGAAACGATCAAACCACAACACGATTGTTTATAGTGGTTCGGTCTACAAGGACTCTTTTCATTGCCCTACTCCACTCCCCGAGTCTCTAACTCGAGAGTTTTTCTTCACTAATCAACAAGCTCCTTTAACCGGTGGAGAAAACCTTTACACGTCGCTTACACAATTTTTCCGACACAAAGCTAGATGTCGAGTTCTTTTACAAGGGTACAACCACTCCCGTCACACTATGTATTTTGAGGACTAAAATACTAACCGATCACTACAGAGGATTTATGATTGTTTGGTACAAACAATGATGTGTGAACAACAATAATTCACACAGTGACTAACTAACAAGTCTTGCAATGCTTTGTTGAAGCTTGTAATGCTTTGATCTTGTTGCTACAAAGAAGTTCACTTAAAATGAAATATGAAATATGAATGAGTTAGATATGAATGAAAGAATGTATGATGTTGTTTATGCTAGTAAGTGATGAGAAAACATTAATGTGTGGCTTGCTATTTATAGGCAAAACTGCCTCAACAAGCCACGGATGGGACGGATCCAAATGAAGGGACCCGTCCGTGTACCTATTTGGTTCCGCGGGGACCTGACAGAAGATCTTCAAAAATCTTAATCAAATCTAACCAAAATATTTCCATATCTTCCCAATGATTCATTGAGTAAAGTTCTAAACAAGATATTCATGATATCTTCCAATGATCTTCAAAATCTTCCAAAGATTTCAAAGATGATACATGCCATGATGTCATAATACATTTCCAATTTTAGAATAACTATGAATATGAAAGTGAATATGAAAGTGAACATGTAAAATGTATATGCTAGTTAGGTGATGTTTTAACTTTGTGTTTATTGTGACTATATATGTAAAAGACTTAACTATATTTATGTATTGATAAAACTAAAGTTTATATTTGTCGTTAACAAAATATAGCAAAAATCGTAAAATATAAATAATGTTTTTTAGACGATATTTGTATTAACACACTTGGTGTTGCAATTTATGTTATGTGAGAGCTTAGCTAGATTGAAGCAACAAGGTATATCTCCAAGTTACGTGAGACTGTATCTGGAATAAATTTACAGTTTCTAAATTAGGTAACTATTTAGAACATGTGTCAAGATAATAACAAAGACTACTTCAATGTAATTTATATATTATTGGAATAACATAAATAAATGAAGTAATTGATTAACTTGAAATTACTATTGAAATCAAGAGGTGGTGTTCATGATTACTTTAGCTAAACATTGTTATGTTTTATTGTAAAGTCACAAACATGAAGTCTTTTAATTTTTACTAGACTTACTATAATGTAAAGTAAGATGTTAACTTGTTATGTCTTCTTAAATAAGACATATACATGAAGTCATTGAAAATTGACTTATAACGTATAGTGGGATTATAGATGTTTATGTCGTCTTGATGAGACATGGACATGAAGTGGCAAACACAATCGTTGTTGAAGCATTTCAGAGACAATGAATGAGATGATTGGTTTCTTGCATTGAAAAGTTGGAAAACCTTGGTTGAGGAACACAAGACGCAAATCAAACAAAGATATAGGCACTTGAATAAAAAAGTTGGATTAAAATAGTACATGTGTCCAAAAAATGAGAAAACTTGGCGGTAACACATGACCCCATGTATGATACGACACTTTTGCATCTATGGCCTCATCTTTCAATCTAGCATTTTTGTAGCAAATGCGACATCATTGGTGATCCAAAACTATATCCTAGTAATGAGACCCCTTTAGTTGAAAGATCTACCACATGAAATACCACTCCATGCAGAGGAATGAAAGGATTGATTGATTCCACGAGGTAAAAACTTTGTATGGATCTTTGACTTAAATGACAACAACACAAGATTATCAGTCTCATTACCGCCATAGGAAGCGGAGACACTAACGTAAGAAAGACATACTAACGTAAGAAAGACATATAATTGCGATATCATAGAAGAGAAAATAAATACAAGAGGAAGCTGATAAGAAAATCATTGCTTGCGGTGACTTCATTTTAGGAAATTAACTTAAAATCATAAGAATAAGTATTGGCTTTTTATAGTCTGGTTGACCAAGGCAATTTGATGGATAATAACTAATTTCTATGTATAATCATATCATGAGTGACTTTAAAGAGGAGTTAGGTAGGGGAAACTGCACTTATATTGCATTACCTATAACTTTAATCATCCATTGTCTATCCTCCACTAATTCCTTGATTAATAATAACTTTGAAGAAAAGTTGGGAGCGGGAAGACTAGAGTTATATTTCATTATAAGTTTAATCATGCGACCCAAGTAGCATGACAACCAACCATCCCTTTTTTCGTATAACCATCTTCGTTCATATATTGCAACAATAAAATATTACAATTGTTACAGATCAAAATAAGATGCAACATACAGTATTCGTGGTTGGAATGTTACCAGAGTCAGTTGTGTTGTCTTTCCAGAACCAGTCTCGCCTACAACCACAACCACTTGATTCTCTCGTATTACCTATTTAACAAAACAGTTATTACCTATTGATGTTGTTATGATAGTGATTTTTTACTTTGCAAAATCCCATTCTGCTTCACCCGTTTTCATGCGTTGATCGAATTTTGCATCACCTTTGAAATCAACTTCGCCATCTTCAGCGACTACTGCCGTACCAGCATGAAATTGCTCTACAGACTTCACAACACCAAGGGTATTACCGAGCTTTGAACCAGCAAGTTCCCAAAAACACTGACGTGACCTACTCATATTTTATTTTTTATGAACTTTACAAACAAGGTTGGAACCTTTCTTAAAATCTTAACCTTATCGGAAGAGTCATCCTATAAAAGCATTATGGGTTATGCTTGTTTTGTAAACACAATCCTCCTGTCTAGAAATGGAGGCTTTGTTTTGAAATAAAATAGCTAAAATTCAGCCGTTGTCTCTTAAATCACAAATACCTTGTGATTTATGAAATCACTTGTGATTTGTGAAATCATTCTGGTGTTGAAATTTTCGCCATGAAAAATGTGATTTTGTGAAATCACTTGTGATTTGTTATTTTAATAGTCAAGTGTGATTTCACAAATCACATGTGGATTTGTAAAAACACTTGTGATTTGTTATTTTAAAAATCACATGTGATTAACAAATCGAGTATGATTTTAAAAATCACATGTGATTTTTCGGGTTAGAAGTTTCAACTCGAAAAAAAATGTTCTTCGAAAATAAATAGAAGTGTCCCTCAATAGAAAGATGATTTAATTCTCGTTGCATTGATATGATTCATTTAGCGTAAAATTAACGGTTTGTGAGATATATATATATATATATATATATATATATATATATATATATATATATATATATATATATATATATATATATATATATATATATATATATAATATATATATATATATATATATAGTGTAACTTTATTTTCAGAACCCATTTAAGTGCGAGAACTGCGAGAACCCATCTATGACTGTTAGATCATCTAATCAATGGATGAGATGACTTGTGCCATTAATGTAATTAGCTAAAAGATTTGGTCATTATTTGTAAAACACAAAGGGTATTTAAGGAATTACAAATTATCTTTTTTTTTTTTAAATTGTTCCTTATTAGTTAAATATGGATATCAGTTATTAAACTAAACACGTCTTCCTCTCGATCTCACATAACCGCCTCCCTCAACCCTAGCTGCCCTCTCTCTATATCTCCTTCCCACACCACCATCGTTCACTGCTTCCATCCCAAATCCGCAATAGCTAATGAACCCTATCACAAATTTATGAAAGATAAACGAGATGGCAGATTATTTATTCTGGTGTCGAGGTTTTGATGGTGTGAATGTTTTCAGGCCTTAAAATAGTTTAGGATCCGTTAAGGTGTGTTGACTGATATACTCATATACCTGTAATTGGGTTTAGGATCCGTCAAGGTATGTTAACTGATATACTGGTGTTTGTTTCACGCAAAGTTCATAAGCAATGGTTAACTCCCATTCAGTGTCTACCCATAATTGTTGATCAGGTAGTTAACTTTATATGAAAATGACTGGTTAGATAGTGGTGATTTATTCTTGATATGGTAGATAAAAAGTGTTATTTTTTTTCCATCTAAATGGTATCTCATAAGTGAAACAAGGTTAAAGATTGAACTTATTATACTTTATACACATCCTGGATCTATGTTTGGATTCCATTATTTTATGTCATAATAATTTTATGTTATACATGTCTAGATTAAACTTGGATTTCGATGATGAACATATTTGTTTTTTCATGTCTAGATTATACATGTCTAGATTAAACTTGGACTTCGTGTTTGAACATACTTGTTTTTTATGAACATACTCGTTTTTCAGTGAACATACTTGTTTTTTACATTGAACATGGCTGTTTTTCATGTCTAGATAATACATGTCTAGATTAAACGTGGAATTCGTGTTTGAACATACTTGTTTTTTCGGTGAACATACTTGTTTTTCAGTACACATTTTTGTTTTCATAGAACATACATGTTATTCATTGAACATACTTGTTTTTACATTGAACATGGCTGTTTTTCATGTTATTAACATACATGTTATTTGGTACACATTTTGGTTTTCATAGAACATACATGTTATTCAGTACAAATTTTGGTTTTCATAGAACATACATGTTATTCAGTACACATTTTGAGTCGGTGCAAATACGTAAGTAGGTGCATACGTGTTTTAAAGTTAACTTAAAATTCATTGGAATGGTGCATGTGTGTTTTAAATGGATGTATATATGTTTTAGATTGTGCATATATGTAAGGCTAGTTATTATGATTAAAAAGTTACTTACACTATTTGGTTAAGGTTTAATTGTTTTTGGGCATGTTTGTATCAGATTAATGAAGATGGTGATAGCAATGAAGATCTAGAAGTGGATGCACACATAGATACAATGCGGCGTTTGAAGAAATATGATTATTGAATGCGTGCATATATGTCCAACTTCTAAAAATGTTGATAATAATGAGTGTGCACATATGTCCGTTTTCGTTATATATATTAGTGCAGGCATGTATTGATCGATTAGATTCATGTATTTATACTTTTTAGAAATTTGTTTTTTAATTGTATTTCAATTGATATTGAATTTTGTATGTAACATCTATGTTCATGTTTTGTTATAAATTTACATTATCTTAAAAACACATATGCACCTTACTATCTGAAAAACATGCATGTTCTAAAATTATTCAAAAACACCCATGCACTACATCTGAAAAATAAAATTAAAAAATTAGTACATAAAAACACCTATGCACTACTTCTGGAAAATAACATTTCTTTAAAAAAAATAATAAATAAAAAAAACGTCTTTTACTAAAATAAAAAAAAATAAAAAAAAATCCGATTTTTATTATTTATAAAAATTAATTAAAAAAAAGAAAAAAAAAAAGTAATATGAAAATGTCTTTTACTATTATACCCTTTTGAATTAAATAAAAATAACAAAATGCTATGGAGCATTAAATGATGTACATTGTGTATTATTAGTTGTAAAAAGGTGGTTCTCGCAGTTCCCGCACTTAAGAGGGTTCTGAAAATAAAGCCCCCCTATATATATATATATATATATATATATATATATATATATATATATATATATATATATATATATATATATATATATATATATATATATATATATATATATATATATATATATTTTAATGATGAAAGTGATTTTTATATATATATATATGTATATATATATATTTTAATGATGAAAGTGATTTTTTTTTTTAATTTGATAAAAAATTTGAATCATCGTGATTTGTCTATTTAATCTTTAGAGAATTTGTCATGCATTTAAAACTTTTCTCACCTCTTTATACCACATGACAAAATATTTAAGTTGCGAGTCTAATTCAACATGACAAAACATTATTTTAATAATAAAATCTACTTGTTATTACTTGACAATTTATTTGAGCACTTTTGAGCGTATTTAACTATTTCAGAAAATTCTTTTACACACCGTAGCATAAAGCGACCCTCCAACTCACTTAATTTTATCAAAAAAATAAAGTAATCACTTGCTGGCAATATATTTACAAAACCAAGAAGTTATCTCGTTTTTCTGAAAAAACGCGACGCCACACGCGTACCGACACCATAATAATAATGACTTAAATTTTATAGTTAATTTCCGGAATCAATAACCTTGTTTTTAAACTATATTAATAAAAATGTTTTCCAGAAACGTATTTTTAGTGTTTTTTACCAAACCTATGTATCACGTTTACATTTTAGCTTAACGGGACACGAAGTACACGGGGTAATAATAAAACAAACCAAACCATCTAATAAATAATTCCCAACCGCCCACTATATGTCCTTTTCTTCTTTATCAGAATTTCTCTACTTTTTTCCCTTCTTCCCAGGACAAGTCGCTTTTTCCTTTTCTTCTTTCTCTGCTCCTTTCGCTTCTTCCTAGGTGACCTCACGAGAAGAATTAGGAGATGGATTCCGATAGTGACCTTGCTCAAATCCGCCCCTTTCACGAGAATCCACCAAGAAAGCCTTGGTCAAACCCTGCCCCTTTTCTTTCTTTATATCCGGGTCGAAGCAATAGGAGGAGACACACTCAAATCTCATCACCACCTTAACACAGCCACTATCACTCATCATCTCACATCTCCCTCCCTCTCATCATCGCCGACCACTTCACCACAGCCACCACCGACACCAGGAGATCGAGAAAGACTAAGGATTGTTCGTAGTTGTTTGCTACGGCTGAGAGCAAGAAGGTCACGACTAAGGATTGGTGGTTCGAGTTGCACTCGTGAAGACACCACCACCGTCCACCGATGTCCTCATCTCCTTCTTCTCCTTAACATTCTATCGGTATATTAGTCTCGAAACTTGTTTTGTTAATTCCTTTTTATATATTAAGGTTGATTGTTATTGTTTTCGTGGATTAAGAATTTGATTAAAACATGTTTATAAAAGCTTTTCGTGTGGTTAATTATATTAAAAAGAGTGTTTGTAATTCATCTGAATCGGGTCGGGTTCATACCCGTTTAGGGTTTCGGGTCGAATAGATTTGACCTAGGGTTTGGCTGTAGACTGCATACATAACATATTGATAAAAGGATTTGTGGGTGATTTAGTCAACGGGTCAGTTTTGATCCCGGTTTGAATTTGGATTTGAAATGGTGTCACCTGGAATGCTAGCCTTTTGGTTGCGATGGGTTTGTTTATGTCAAATATAGGGTGCGTATGGTTTTGATTAGCTTATTTTAATGGTTTGTTAAATAAAATTTGACAAATTTAAGTTAGAAACTTGTCTTCAAGAATTTGTTGAGTATAAGCATATGAATCAGAGTCGAACCTGTTTGAGTTTTCAATCACTTTGGGGTGCGTTTTGAGTATATAGGGTGCGTTTGTTTGGGTCTGCAGCCAAGGTCCAGCTTGGGGGAGTTTGTCATGGGCCAAGCCCAATGTAGGGTGCGTTTGTAGATTAAAAGGCCACAAGGCCATGACCCAAAATGAGTGGTGTCTTATATTTTTGTTAAAAACGTAATATATAACACTGTGTTCTTAAGAAAAAAAATAGAAGGAAGTGAAAGAAAAGTAAAGAAAGTGAAAGCAAACCAAGAGAGAGAAAGGAAAGTAAACTTTCACCCCACATGTGGGATGAAAGTTTTTAAAGCAAAGTTACACTACTTTCATTCACTTTCTTTCCCTTTACTTCCTAAGGAAAAACTTGAGAACACAACCTTTATCACTTTCACTTACTTTCCTCCCTTTTACTACACTTGAGAACACAATGTAAGTGTTGTAAATGGGATTTGGAGAGAAGGAATATTTATCGGACCTGGTACATCGGGTTAAAACATTGTACAATTGGTTTATATCGGACAAATTGGACATTTTAGACTAGACGGTTAATAAATATTCTAAAAAGTAGGATTAATTATTACCATCAATTGTTCTCGTTATAAACTTGTTGGGAATATTGCTTTGAGGAAACTGAGTTTCATTAAAGTCGCGACGACTTGTGAAATTTTTTATAAATGGACGCGTCATGTCAAATTTTATAAAACTCTCTAAACTTATACTTTGTTGTAGAAAAACCTTTTTGTTGACATAAATAATGCCTAAAAACATTATCAATATTTATTCATATCTTTATGTTTTGATGATCACAAAATGTAAACTCATTAAAACATAAACTTATAAAATAAACAAGTACTTAGTTGTAAATATTCACTTCTACAACTAAAATCACTTAAGGTATGAATGAATTAATGTTTAATGCATTATATGATCAAAGGAACATTTTCTCAATAACTAGATTTTTAATTAAATGTCAAAAACATTTTATATCTTTTTGAAAAACATTTTTGGTAATAAATAAAAAGGTTTAATTCATTATAAATTTATGAATTCAAATTTTTAACCAAAATCGGTAAAAATGTTCCAGAAAAACCTTCCCCACAAAAAGACAAAACTGGGCAACGGCTAGGGAGGGCGGCCCCCTTAATTATACAAGGCGGCCCCCTTAATTTTAAGGGGGCCGGCCACGCTCCAGTAGTTTTCCAGCTGTCCAGTTTTTTGCCTATAAATACCAGCCTTCCCCTGGATTTTTACTCACCTTTTGCACCCCAAACCTTCTGTTCTAAATCTCCACTAATCCTTGTAAATACTTTCTAAAATCCTTTGATCATATTCTCTTAAGCATTGGTTTCCAAGTGATCCAAGCTTCAACCATCCAAGTGCAAAAGAAGAATACTTCTATCAATCAAGACTAGAAGTATTACAACTTAGTATCATCTTGTTACTTAAGTTGTTAGTTTAGCAAAGCTTGTAAATCATTCATTCATTTGTGTATAAGGTGTGTATAGTAGATTTGTGTAGTGTGTAAGTAGTGAAGAAGTTGTATAAGTAGTTGTGGTATAGAAGTTGTGAGGTCATAGAGTAGAAGGTGTGGATTCGTTGTGTAGAAGTCGTGAAGCCATAGACTAGAAGGTGTGAAGTCGATTGTGTAAAGGTCGTGAAGCGGTAGCTTAAAAGTTGTGAAGTCTTGGTCGTGAAGCCGTAGCTTAGAGATTGTGAAGTCTTGGTCGTGAAGCCGTAGCTTAGAGATTGTGAAGTCTTGGTCGTGAAGCCGTAGCTTAGAGATTGTGAAGTCTTGTTCGTGAAGTCGTAGCTTAGAAGTTGTGAAGTCTTGGTCGTGAAGCCGTAGCTTATAGATTGTGAAGTCTTGGTCGTGAAGTCGTAGCTTAGAAGTTGTGAAGTCTTGGTCGTGAATCCGTAGCTTAGAAGTTGTGAAGTCGTGGTCGTGAAGCCATAGCTTAGAAGTTGTGAAGTTGTGGTCGTGAAGCCATAGCTTAGAAGTTGTGAAGTCGTCGTGTAAAAGTCATGAAGCCGTTGTGTAGAAGTCGTGAAGCAGTTGTGTTGAAGTCGTGAAGTCGTCATGAATTAGTTTTGTACAAGTTGTGATTGAAGTCGTGAGATTGGTTCTAGCTACGATTAGAACTCGACATTTAGCTTTGTGTCGTTAAACCCGTGTAAGCCAAAGTCGTGTAAGGTTTTCTCCGCCATAAGGGAGCTTATTGAAGTTGTGAAGAAAACTCTCGAGCTAGGTGCTCGGGGAGTGGAGTAGGGCAAGGAAGGTGTCCTTGTAGCCGAACCACTATAAATCTCTCGTGTCTCGATTAGATCTTTCCATCTCTTACTTATATCTTTATTTATATCGTCATTACTTACATACATATAGGCACATATAATTGTTAGTATTATTTAGAAGTAGATTTCACATAAAGATCAATTTAACATTCCATTCATAAAAGCTAAACTTTTATAACAAATTTAAAAGGGGATACATATAAGTAATAATATTTTTCAAGTATCATTCTTCACTTAAAACTTGAATCAAAGTTTTTAATAGGTAATATAATGTTTTCATAATAAATTAAAAAGACGCAAAACTATTCAACCCCCCTTCTAGTTTTCCACAATTGGTATCAGGAGCCACGTCAATCAAGATCTTTAAAATATAATGTATTTTAAAACTTGAATCAATCTATGGAATCCGAAAGATATTTAGAAGGGTAATCTATACAAAAACCACCACTTTTTTGAAAACTATACTTTTCTTGAATGGAAAAATAAATTTGAAAATTATGTGAAATCAATTGATCTAGATCTTTGGCATGTCATTTCGATTGGTGATTTTCAACCAACAAAAACGGATTTTGAAAGTTGTTAGGATCTCTAGGAAATAAAGATTTCTCATTGCTGCTGGTAGTGTGAGCTGGTTCCTGCCGATAGTGTTCGGTTCCTGCTGAAGTTCATTATTGCCGATAGTATAGTTTTGTTTCTTCCGATAGTGTTTATTACTGCGGGTTTTAGTGATTGTTATCCCGTATGTTTAGAAAGTTTGTTAGATTTATTTTTAGAAGAGATTATGTTTATCTCTTCACACGTTTTCTTGTATGACGGGTTAGGGTTAGGGTTTATTGTTAGTATAAAAGAAACACCCGTCTATGAGTTTTGTATCGATTACAATATTCAATAACACAATTTCTTAGTTCATAATCTGATCCATAGAGGATCATTGTCTTCTATTATTTTCTTCTTTACATTCTTGTTGTTTAGTTTCCGCATAAACACAAGTCTTACACCTAGAGATTCTCGGTTTAACCAAGCTCAATCAAGCTAGAATCACTCGATCCTACAAGTGGTATCAGAGCCTGGTGAGGATCTCTGATAAAGAAGAAAACATTTCTAAATCTTCTCTCTTGAACCTTTATCTCTATGTCGTTATCAGGAGATAAATTTGAAATGTGGGCAAGGAAGATTAGAGACTTGTTTCATAATGAGTCTATGTCTAAGCTAACTAAAAATGATGAATCCTATGAGGCAAAAGAAATCTTGGAAGAATATGCACTAATGGGATTCCCATCTCAGGTAAAAAAATGTAATCCTGCCTGTCATGAAGTATACTCAACTCTTAATAAAGAATATGATGACATGAAATCTAAGTATAATGAATACTTTATTAAGGTACGAGCTTATGATAATGCTGTTAAAACCTTAGAAAAACAAAAGGATTGGTAACAAAAGAATCAGTTAGCTTATGAGGAAAAGATTAAGGTATTACAGAGAGATTTAAAAAACACCACTAATGAGCTTAAATATTCTGAATCTGAAAAAGCTAAGGTGGTGTTAGAAAAACAGGATTTGCAGACTAAGCTAGACAATAACTTGGCTAGGTTCGATAAATGGAAAGAATCATCTAAAAACCTAAACAGGTTAGTTGATAGTTCTATGTCTACTAAAACTAAAAGAGGTTTAGGGTTTGGTGACTACATAGGGCAAGATCAAGTCTATGACCCTAATGAGTATGGTGTTTTTGACCCTGACCCTGTTGACTATAAAATTCTTGTAAAGTTTGTAAAAGAAGGAGGAATGAATGCAGTTCCTCCACCTATCAAAGGAGTTTTTATGCCTACCCCTGTCCACTCTCTCTCTGATATTGACTCAGATGAATCACAAATGGTTTATGGCAAAAAATCCAAAGACTTACCTGAACCTGATGACTTTGTCTCTTGTTCCACAAGTGTCAAGTCTTCAGAAGAAGAGTCCAAAGACTTTGTTTCATGTGATTCAAGTGAAGAGTCACCGACACCCAAGACCTACCATTCCTTCTCAAAAGTAGATGATGATAAAACTGCTTCTAAAACAGGTTTCTCAGACAACAGCTCAAGTAATTCTATTAAAAACAAATGTGTCTCTAGTTCCTGTAATGATAACATTGTTTGTAATAAGAGAAAGTATGTTAAGAACAAGTCTGTTAAGAAGAAATCATGTTTTGTATGTGGGAGTACATCTCATCTCATCAAAGATTGTGATTATCATGAGAAGAGAATGGGTGTAAATGCTAGGCAACAAGTGACAGGACCTCTGTGGAATAATGTGGATAGAATCCCACCTTATGTACCTAAGGCAGCAGTATTTCCTGCTGGAAATGCTAAACCTGTTGCTGCTGATAGGCATGGCAAACCAGCAACCATTCCGGCTGCTAAGCCAGTTTCTAGCTGGTCAAACCAATTCTGCTGATTGGAAGAGGAATGTTGCTCAACCATTTTACAGACCTACAAGCCCATATTTTCAAAATGGTTATAGGCCTGCCTATTATGATCCAATGTATATGGGGGGAATGGCTTACTCTCCATGGTTTCCTTGGTGATTGTCCTGTTTGTCTGATCATGTTGTTGTATATTTCTTTGCTAGTTTTAAGGGGAGGCATTAGTCTAAGGGGAGGCTAATGCTTGTAATTTTTTTCATGTTTCTCATTCTTTTATGTTTTATGTTTTGTGTTTTACTAACTTTGTTTTGCAGTTCTCAAATTCACAATGCTTGGAATTAAAACAAAAGAGAGCCATTTCCATTCATATTAATTAAGGTGATTACATTCAGATACAAGACACAAAAGCTTCACATCAAGATCTTTTAAACAACCTACCAACCTACTCAGTCACACATCCCACACCACCACTTCACCCCAACTTAACCAACTACTCAATTTTCCCTTTACCCTTGCAATCGGGCATGAACCTTCTACCCCTCTGATGACTAATTTCTTCATACACATTTTGGGCTGGAAGTGCCAACACCACTGGAAGGATCTAGGGCGTAACCTAGAAGTTGGTTGGCTTGGCTGAGGAGTTGGCTGGCTTGGCTGAGGAGTTGGCTGGCTTGGCCCAGGAGTTGGATGGGTTGGCATTGGGGTTGCCTGATTCCTTTTAGGTACTGGCATTTGGTAGAAGGAGGCCACAGTCTTCTCCATCTCTTCCCCAAGCATAGCCACAGTCTTCTCCATCTTTTCTCTAAGCTTATCAGAGATGGGAAAATTGGGAGGATATGTTTCCCACTCACCTTTATAGTATGTCATGGACTTTGGCCAATCAGAGGCATCTTCATCAGAACTTGAGTATTCAAATGAGGAGGGAGTAGATGGAAGAGGTTCGGATGAATCTTCTTCGACCTTAGCTATGCCCTTGGTTTGTGAAGATGATGTTGTTGGGGGAAAGTATTTTCCCCACCCTGATGATGATTCGGAGGAGGAGGAGGAGTTAGATGAGATTTCAATGATGGGTGCTTTTGAGGAACTCATGGTTTTGTTTGATTTGTCAATTATGGTTAGGGTTTGTAGATGAAGTAATCCGATTTGGGGATAAAGAACTTTTATAGTGAGAATATTATTAGCGGGAATTAAATGATGGTTGGTGTTGGAAGTTAATTTGGGCGATTTATTCTTAATGACTGGGTTTATATCATTGACTTTTGGTCAATCCACTTTGTTGCCACTGGTTGACTATCTCATTGCCGCTGGTTGACTACTTGGTTTCCCCTGATAAATGGTTGCTGCTGGTTTCGTTAAAATTGGGGAAACTATTAAAGTCAAATGGTCAAACATTTGTTAGCGATATTCAAGCAATTTAAATCGCTAAATTAGGCAACCATATAACAACATCATAACTGACCTAAAATCGCACTTCTCACACCTCAAATCTTCAATATCCTTTCAAACCTTAGCTCATCATTTTTTTAAACCCTAGTTCACTCATCAAATACAATGGCAACACTTCGATACAAAGATGATCACAACAAGGTTGCACATTTAGAGTCCTCTGATAGAAGTGAAGGTTATGACGAAGTGCTGGCTTTTCTGCGTGGGTCCTCTATTCAATATGCCCTTACTCACTGCCCAGCTACAGTGTTCGACTCTCTCATTAAGCAGTTTTGGGCAACTGCTAAAGTGCGAAGTATTGTGGGAAGAGAGCAGGAAATTGTGGCAACCATTGATGGTCGTGAACACATTGTCACTGAGGGATTGGTCCGTACGCAACTTCAGCTTCCTGCTGAAAATGGAGTGTATGATCTTACCAAGCAAGAAATCCTGGATGGTATGGCAGCCATTGGATACCCTGTCACTGGTAATTTTACTTTTTATAAAAGTAAGCTCTCTCCTCAATGGAGATTTCTTGTTCACACTTTACTTCTGTGTATTAGTATTAAAACAGGTGGATGAGACCAATGTTCTAGTCTTATGGCATCTGGCCTTATTTGTTTGTCATAGGGAAGGGTATACAATTGGGCAAAATACATTTTTGATGGGATGGTTGATAATGTCTTTGCAGAGAAAACCAAATTTCTAATGTACCCTAGGTTTCTTCAAATTATTTTAGGTGTACAGACCATTGACCCAACCCATAAGATTGTGGCTAGGTTGACTGCTAAAATGTTTGCCACGATGAAGATGAATTTTGCAGGCCCACTCTTGCCATTATTACCTGCAATGTTGCCCAATGCCAATCCTGCTGGAAACCCAGATCCTGCTGGTAATGAAAATATTCCATTAGCACCCAATGCAGCTGATGCCAGTGCATCCAATGCTGCTGGTAAAGGGACTTCAGTTGATGCTGATGCAAATGCATCGGTTGCTACTGATGCCCCATTGCCACCATCTCCTAGACCTTCCACACCTCAAACAGTTGTCCTTGATGAGCCTATTGTCCAGACCTCAACTGATGACCAACCAACACCTTCTATGGATATGCCTTCTTCTTTTTCAAGGCTTTCATCTCCTAGTCCTACTAGGCAGCCTTTTAGTGATGACACCCATACTGGTGGAGAATTTCATGTATCTCCACCTAGATCCAATGAAGCTCCTAACACCTCAGGCATTCCTGCTGGTGGAGCTGAGGATGTTGATGATCTCACTTCTATGTCCAAGTTACTTGACAGGTATATGCAGAAAATTGAAGCATTGGAGTATGAGCTTAAGGAGACCAAAAGAGAACTGGGTCAGAAAGTGGATTCTTTAGAAAGAGAGCTCAAAGACACTAAAGAAACACTTGGTGGAGTCATTCTTGATCTCACACAAAGGATTACTCATCTGGAAGCTCAGGAGAAACCACAGAAGAGAAAGATTGTTCTTTCTGATACAGATAATGAAGAGGATGAGCATCAGAGTTCATTCAACTTGGATGGATTACATGTCCTGGCTAGTGTCTCCTTAGCCAGTGCAAGCAAATAAGAAGGTGGAAGTCAATCTTCTAAGGTCCCTCCCATAGAGAAACATTATACACAAAGATCTTCAACTAAGCTGCAGATGGCCTCCAGAATACCAGCCTTTGATATGTACAAGCTTGCAGAGGAGAGTACTTTTGTTACTGCTGATGGAGATGCTACAGGCATTCCAAAGGACATTTCTGCGGGTGTAGATACTTCTCAGAGCATTCCTGCTGCTGCAGAAGTTCCTACTGATAGTGAAAGTGTTGCAGCTGGATCTAAGTTTTAGGGTAACTCTGCTGGTGGATCTACCATTGCTTCTGGTTCAGGATCAGCTGAGCCAGCTACTGTAGTGGATGAATTTGGAGGTCTGGTGTCTGATGTGGAAAAGGCTGCACAGGAAAGGTTGTGGAAGAATGTTGAAGATGAAAGAATGGGGTCAGAGATGGCAAAGAACGTTCATGCAAACTTTTCTGCAGAATTTGCAGAAGCAGATACATCATATGCTTCCACTCTACCTGAAGCAAGGTAAAAGGAGTTGGATGCTACTTCTCTATTCTTTACTGAGGCTGATTGGATACATATTGGTGCTCAAGTGGCAGCTAACCCAAATGTTGCTAAAGATATCTTGGGAATTAATGTATCAGATGCAAACTTTCCTGCAAGAATGGTAGAAAGGATGAGGCAAAAACAGAGGGATATAGCAGAACAGAAAGCTAAGGAGAAGAGGAATAAACCTCTTACTCAGGCACAACAAAAGGAACACATGAGAATTCTTGTGAAGAACATGAGTGGTTCTATTTATAATCATGGATAGACTATGGCTGAGGTTAGGCAGTTGTCAGATGAGAGGCTTATGGTAGAATATAACCAGGCTATGAATCATATCATTAGACATAATACATCTTCTGTGGAGGAACCTTCTGCCAAGAGAGTTAAAGTCTCTGAACCTGCTGATATTGCAAAGGATAATGCTACTTCAGAACCTCAGGTTTCCTCATCTCAGGCTGCAGCTGCTTCCATTTCTTCTGCTGATGATGCAGTTGCCATGCCTAAGACTGATTCTGCTGATTGTATTCCTGCTGCTCATAAAGAGTCTATCATTCCTGGTGATGAGACTGGTTCCATTCTTGTTGATAAGGTTGATTCTATTCCTGCTGAACCATCTTCCTCAGTTCCTATTCATCAGTATGGTCTAAGAACAAGATAGAAGAGTCACTCTGACCACCCTCCTACTAGGCCTATTTCTGAAGTGGATGATCAAGAATTGGTTAGGGTTGACTTAGACAGTGATTCAGATGGTGATTCCATTCACACTTGGGGTCATATTGCTCACTGGGAGATTAGGTCTACTCCTGAAGGTGAAGTCAATGTTTGGTTTTCCCTTGATGGGACAGTCAAATTCTTTACCTTTCTGAGGGAGCTCTTGAATAAGGTAGAGAGGAAAGATTTGGAAAATCTTTATAAGATAGTGGATAATTACTATCAAGCTCATGCTCCTACTAGGGTTGGCCTGATGCTTTGGGGAGATTTACAAGTTTTAATGAATTCATTGGAAGGAGAAAAGGCTCAATTGGTGTGGGGTAATCAATCATCTTGGAGAGTACATACTTGGAGGTTATATCCTTCTTCCAATGTTCATGTGGTGGAGCTCATTTCTGGCAAGATCCTGTCTATGTTTGTGGATGTCTCCTATCCTTTATCTGAGGGACTTATGAAGAGAATGCTTACACAGAAGTTAAGAGTTCCCAAACATACTATTTGGAAATGATTTGACCACAGTTGAACAGTTGGTCAAATTCATCAGAGATCAACTTGCAGCTGCCAAAGGTTCTTCTACTTGATCATGGTTCAGGAGGCTTGTTGTTGTACATCTTTCTTTCTTCTCTTTTCTTTTCTGTTGTATAGCTTGTTTCTTTATATTTCTTTTTTTTTTTTTTTTTCTGTTCTTAGTTCATAAAAAAAAAAAAAAAAAAAAAAAAAAAAAAAAAAAAAAAAAAAAATTCTTGTATATTTTGTGTGCTAATAAGTTGGTTTTGAGCAACACCTTGCAGGTACAGTGTTGGTGTTTACACCTACACAACAAATGGTAATCAACTCACCATGTCTCATCGAAAAGAAAGAGTTGACTCACCATGAGGGTACAGCTCTGGTGTGATTGTCAAATCTGTTGATAGCTGTAATAGCTTGCTCAAAGCTATAGGGTACTTCAACTCACCCATGGTTCATTCCTGAGAGTTGAAATGATTTTCAATTCACCATGGATTTTACTCCTTTGGGGTTTCCAAAGAATTGGCTAGCCCACAAGTGTATGGCTTGTGGTAAAGGCAGTTGGAATACCATACTTGGTACTCAATTCACCAAGGTTCTCTTCAACCTAAGAATTGGCTAGTTCTGAGCAAACGGCTACAGGTAAAGACAAGTCAAATCCGTTTAAAGTTGCTGATTTACTAAAAATCAGATGGTTATCAATGTACCATGGTCTAACACACCTAAACATTGGCTACTCCAGTAGTGATGGCTATTGGTAAAGAGACATCAAATCCATTAATTTTCAATGATTCACCTCTCACAGGAGTTAACACACCTGGAAGTGATGAGAATAGTATGAAACTTAAGTGATTTGATGTACATTTTGTCATAGTAGCAGTCAACATTAAGTGAATGACATGGTGACCAGCTTATTCGTGTGAAGATGATTTCCTTTTGTTGCTGAACTATCGAAGTTGCTGCTGGAAGTTACAGATGTTGCTGCTGGTTACTTACTATTGTTGCTGCTCAAATGCAATCCTCAAGCGTGAGAAGTTAAAGCTCTATCACGTGGGAATCTTGCAAGTTAACCTAGTCAACTTCAATATTAGGGGAGGATTGTTAGGATCTCTGGGAAATAAAGATTTCTCATTGCTGCTGGTAGTGTGAGCTGGTTCCTGCCGATAGTGTTCGGTTCCTGCTGAAGTTCATTACTGCCGATAGTATAGTTTTGTTTCGGCTGATAGTGTTTATTACTGCGGGTTTTAGTGATTGTTATCCCGTATGTTTAGAAAGTTTGTTAGATTTATTTTTAGAAGAGATCATGTTTATCTCTTCACACGTTTTCTTGTATGACGGGTTAGGGTTAGGGTTTATTGTTAGTATAAAAGAAACACCTGTTAGGATTTATTTTAAAGTGATGGTCATTTGTCATTGTAATAGTTTAATTAAGTGTGTCGTTGTTTGAGTTAGTTAGTTTAATCAACGGGCTTGGGCTTAAGCTTGTTAGTTAAATGTTATGATCATGTAATCCTTGTATAAGCCCATCTCAAGCCCAAGCCCACCCAAGTCTAGAAAACTATAAATACCCATCCCCTCCTCACTTGGAGGGTGTTGCTTCTAGGGGTATTCATCTTGTATCTCTCTTTCTTCTCTCAATCTAATCTCTTGAAGTTGCCGCCACTCTTATTCTTCTCTATCTTATCTTATTCTTCTTTCTTTAATTCTTTCTTATTCTTGTTTCTTATATTTGTTGTGTGATAAAGAGTAATTTTAAGTGATTAACAAGTGGTATCAAGAGCAAAACTATTAAAGATCTAGGATTATCTATGGTTAATTCTCTTGTTACTGTTTCATCTATTTTGTTTTGTCACGTTAACGTTACATTTGTTGTGTTTCATCTATTTTGTTTGGTTTTCATCTATTTTGCTACTGTTTCATTGGTTAGTCAAACCAAACAAAGTAGTCGAACCAACTGTTCACCACGAGCAACTCCATTGATCGAACGACTTGATCGAACGAAGCTTTGTTGATCGAACGAGGAGTTTGTAGTCGAACGGAGTCTTTTCATCGAACCAGCAAGAGTCATCGAAGGAGCTTTCATCGAACGAGAAAAGGGTAGTCGAGTTAGACTTACTCTTCCAATTTGATCGAACGAACTTGTTGATCGAACGAGCCTGTTTGATCGAACCATCAAGCTTGATCGAACCATCAAATTTGATCGAACCATCAAATTTGATCGAACGAACAATTTTGATCGAACCATCAAAACTGATCGAACTATCAACTTTGATCGAACGAGAAACTTGATCGAACCAGCTAACTGATCGAAGGAATACTCTAATCGAAAGAACCATTTGATCAAAGGAACCATCTGATCGAAGGAACCATTTGATCGAAGGAACACCCTGATCGAACCAACTAATCGAAGGAACAAAAACTTTATCGAAGGAACCATTAATCGAACCACAACTTGATCGAACGAGTAGAATAGTCGAATGAGCACTTAGTCGAACGAGCACTTAGTCGAACGAGTGTTTAGTCGAAGCATACTCTAGTCGAACAAACTTAATTTAGTCGAACGAGTTGATAGTCGAACCATACTTTATAGTCGGAGCAACACTTCATCGAACGACTTCATCGAACCACTTGATTAAACTCAATCTAGTCGAACCAGTTTGTTCTAATCGAAGCACTAACTCTAGTCGAACAATCTTTCTAGTCGAAGCAACAAACTTTAGTCGAACCAGAAACATTTTCAAAGTAGAGGTTCTTCAAAAATTTAAGCTACTGAAGATTGATAGTAGAGTTTCATAATAGTGTTTGTGGTGTTTTGGTTCTTATATTAAGTTGTTTCATGTCTCTTTTATTGTGTTGAGCTACCACGTTGCACATTATATTAATAGAATTATTTTGAGTCTGCATATGTCTTTCTACGTGTGTGCATGAGATACTATATTAGTGTGTTGCTTTTAACGTGTATTTGCATTAACTTTTGACATTCAAATAATAATTAAAGTGAAGTTTTGCATGTGGTGTCAAGTTTTTGCTTTTAACGTGTTTGCTTCTAACTCGTGAACTGTAACCAACCGTATCCTAGTTCTTTAACCGATCCAACATCAACTTTATCATACCAACAATGTCTTTTCTCACTAGTTTCATTTCATCAATTGATATGGATCCTCTCGTTCAATTCTTTGCCCCATATCCTCAGATTGAGAAAAAGGTGACTGAGACTGAGACTGAGGAAACATGGTCTGAGACTGAGAAGCTGTCAACTGACAATGAACAAGATGATGAAGAATATGAGCTTCCAGAGCACTTACAATCACTTGACTTGAGATTTCCTATTACATTTGCTGCACATTGTAAACGATGGTCAGAAATGGATCGAAGTGCTGAAGCATTGCTTGAGTCTAAGTCAGATGCACCTGAAAATATTACGGGTATTCAACTGCAAAATACAGGGCAGTATGAGGGAAATCAAATGGATCAGTTTGTGAATCAGAATGGGGTCAATCATAATGAGAATTATTGCTTCATGACTTCTTCCGCAACCCAAAGGAGTGATATAGGTAGAGCTGGAAATGTCAATGCAATGGATCAAGTAGAAAAGCTCCAGTACATGTTGATGCTAGCCAAAAAGGAAGATTCGGGAATACCATTGACTGATAAGGAATACAACTTCATGGTTACAACAAGAGTTAACGATAATTCTACAGAAGTCAATGGCATCTCTGACTCTATGGATAATCAGCAAGAAACAACATGCAGCAAGTTTGACATTCCTCCTACTTATGACAAAGAACCACTCCATGAGATATCAACTCCAAGTAATGAGGTTAATCCGTTTGCTCACCAAAAGCCACATTCTGTGCCTCTCGAACCTACTTATGATACATATTTGGACACGACAAATTGTAGCAATATTAATTTGGCAACTCCAAATATGAATCCTAATGAAGTTCAAGTTGTACAAAATGATGTTAATGATGAGGAAACTCGTGCTTTATTTGAATCATTACTGAATAATTGTCGTATTGAGATTGAAAAAGTGAAAAAGGTCAATAGCGATCTTAAGACCGCGAATGAGAAATTGACCGCTGAGCTTGAGAGATATAAGGTAAACGAAAAAGCTTTTGAATTTAACCACAAACGTCAGTCAGAACTTGAAATTGGTTATAGAGATTCTGTTTCAAGGGAGAAACATTTGCAAATCAAATACGACATTCTTGATGTTAAATTGAATATGCAAATTAAATCCTTAAAAGCAGAAATTTCTGAATTGACCAACCAACTTTCAAAACAAAAATCAACTTGTTCTGATCTTGAAAAAGAGAAGAAAGAGTTGCAAGCAAAGTTTTCAAAACGAGAAGACGAACTTCTTGATGAAGTTCTTGATAAACAGGAAACTATTAAAAAGTTGGAAGAATTGCTTGTAAAAACGGGTCATTCTACACAAACGCTTAACATGATAATTAACTATCAAAACCCGATTTTACACACAAGGAAGAAAATGGCTCTCGGTTGTGAAAATCCTTGCTATCTCAAGAAAGCTCAGCAAAAACAGAATGTGCTATTTAATGGTAATCTTATAAATGATGTGCATGATCCACCTGCTAGTTATAATTCGTCTGAAACGATTGAGCTTACAAAAGAGAGTCGAAACAAAATGAGACAATTGAACAGAGAAATCCAGCCAATCGATTATAATGAAGCTAACAAACTTGCTGGAGTTCATCTTGTTAAAAAAGAGTCACCTATGTTTTTAAAAAAACCAGTGGCTGCCTCAAAGTTCAAAGTTGTGTCAAAACACCTTTCTAACATCGAACAAATGTACTCTACCGACACTTCCGCAAGTGAAGCTACAATACTTTTGGCCGATCTTAAAAGGAGAGTTGAAATGCTTCAAGATGTTGTGGCAACCAAAACTGATACTAAAATCAACGATTGGTTTTCAAGTTTTCAAACTGAACAGAAAAAGATGTTCGAAACAGAGATTACTCCCATTGTATCTGGCATACATGCAAGAGCAATTCATGTTGAGAACGCAATTATCAAAGAAGTAACTGAATTTGACAAGGACCACACATCCTTAGTACTTGAAGCTAATGAAAACATTGAAAAAATCAAAGTTTTGGAAAAACAAAATGACGCACTCTCTGAAGAAGCTCTTTCAACTGATATTATGTCCATTATTTATCAAATGTATTCTGTCGAAGATGATGAAAGACTTCGAGCTGAGACTTCCGAAATTGTTTCAAAATATGAAAAGGCGCTTATTAAGCTTGAAAAACAAAATGTAACATATTTTAAACAACTTGATCAGAAAAAAGAAGAATGCAAGTATGACAAATTGTCGTATGAGCGTTCTTACAAAAACATGCAAGAACAAATTGATCTTTTGAAGTCTCAGCTTGATAGTCAAAAAGGAAAGGGTGAGGAAAATAAGTCTGCTAGACCAAAAATGTCCATTTCCACACCCTTGCCTAAGGAGAATGACAAAGGAAAAGGAAAAGCTGTTGTCGAAACATCGAATGTGATAGCACCTGACCTTAATAGGATTAGTCCCACTACTGTGTCTGCCTCTACATCTCATACACATAGGGCGATAGACAAAAGTGCAAAAGATAATCCAAAAGAGTCTAGGAATGCTACTACAAATTCAAAGGACAACAAGTTGAATCCTAATGTGTGTGCCCCCAGGAATAGCTCACCAAATGTGACCACAAATACTGTTAAAGAATCTGTTGGTTCAAACAACATGGTCCACAATTCCTATCTAGAAAAAGCTAGGAAAAAGGCACAGATTCGAAAAGATGGAATTTTAGGAACACCGTCTACGATGATGAATTCTACAACATTACAAGGCACTGCTAGTAGTTGTAAACCACTACCTAGGAACTCTCAACAAAAGACTAGGGATTGGCCTGCATCTAAGAGTAGTTGCGAAAAAGAAAATGTTAAACAAGTAGAATGCAACACTAAGAATTCCTCTTCGAACAGAAAACAAGCTTCAAATGACTGTAGTGACAAAGTTAAGGTTGCTGTTTTGAACAAGAATGTTGAATTTGTCTGTCCTACATGTCAAAAATGTGTCTTTTCAGCTAATCATGATGCATGTGTGGCACAGTATATCAAGAAAGCAAATTTGTGTGCTAAGGCACAATCCTCTAAGATACCAAATAGAAACACACCCGTTGATAAGAAGCAAAAAGCTAAGAATTCTACCAAGTGGATCCCTACAGGCCGTAGTTTTTCTCAAAATGAGACTTCCGCTGTATCTGAAAAGAAAACAACTCCTAGATCCTGCCTTAGGTGGATTCCCACGAGAAAAGTTTTTAAAACAGTCGGTCTTAGATGGATTCCCACAGGAAAGATTCTTGATAGTCGCACCACAACAAGTAGTAGTGAAAATCATCAGGATAAGGATGAAGAAACCACTAAAACCATTGATATTGAACACCCTCAGAGTGATGATTCATGTGCTGCTAACACTACTATTTGTGCATATTCTTCTTTTGTGGATTTTGTGAATGCAGGAACTTGTGAAAGTGCAGATGGTTCATACAACCAATGTGGAAAAGAAGAACTCTATGCCAACATCGCATTTGGAAATCCTGGTCTTATTCCTCTCTTAACTCCACTTCTACTTGTTCATACTTAATTCTTCTTTGTGAATACATTTTTTTTAGAAAAAATCAAAAACAAAATACAAAATTTGAAAAACCAACAAAAGCAAAATATAAAAATAGAAAATTTCCAAAAAGACAAAAACAATATAAAATATAAAATTCAAAAATATTCTTCTCCGGCATGTCTCTCGTATAATCGATATTCTGTACGTACCTAGAAATGTCATTCAACAATGATACGGGCATGTACAGATGCTTGAGTGAGAGTTCATTTAAATGTTTTCAAAACATGTCGTTTCTCAAAATTTCTTCTCTTAATGGCTTCGGAACAATTCAGTTTCGGACCCGCGCTTTAAAGAAAGGAGAGTGCTTCATCAAATCTTTTTCAAGCACTTATCCTAAAAATCTCAAATGGCTTCGAATCATATCAGTTTAGGACCCGCGCTTAACCCGATGGCTTCTGAACACATCAGTTCAGGACCCGCGCTTCAAAGAAAGGAAAGTGCTCATTCAAAATAAAGGTTTAAATATTTCTCGAGCACTTATCCTAAAAATCACAATGGCTTTCGTATATTTCAGTACGAAACCCGAGCTTAACTTAATGGCTTGTAAGTATTTCAGCTTACAACCCGAACTTCAAATAAAGGAAAGTGTTATGCAAAACCAATTTCTTTTTCTAACACTTATCCTAAAAACAAATGAAGATATTTCTCCTTACATATCTTCAAAAATTTTCAAAATCTTTTCTATCTTGAGCACATTTTCTTCAAGATTTTTCAATAAGATTTTTCCAAATCTTTCATAAAGTGCTCAAGATAACTCCCTCCTAAACCCTGAAAACTCCCTTCTAAAACTCAAATGTTTTACAATATGCTTTATTTAAGGGGGAGTATAAAATTAAAAAGAAAAAATGTTCCAATTTCATGCTAAAATCCGTCTTTCTCTCCAAAAAGTTTCATTTTAATCAGTTGATAACAAAAATATCAATTCATGCTATTTTTGAGGGGGAGAAGACGTGATTAAAATGTGATCAAAAGGTTTAAAGTTCGTGGAATCTCAAAGTATGCTCTCCAGACAGACTCAGTTCTAACCCTCGAATTGACGAAAACTAAATGTCCGTTATCGAAAAGACTTGTCCGGGACGGGTAATAATTTCAAGATGGTTATCCATTGATGTAAACGTGTCTCGCGAAGGACTTGTCTGAGTAGAATGTACCAATTCGAGAGATGATCATTGAATATGACCGGGACGGGTAATAATTTCAAGCTAGTCTAACTAGTGATGTAAGCGTGTCTCGCAAAGGTCATATTCTTTGAAAGTCGATCAATTCAAATGTACGAACTCTACCCAACATGTGCAATTCTTTCTTAAATCTCATAAGCACATGTGAAGGGGGAGTATTTCAAAATGCAAAACTCTCAAAGTGCAACTAAATGTGTTTATTCATAAACACTTTGAGAGATTTTCAAAAGGTTTTATGGCAAATCTAGGATAGTCATGGAGTTATAAGGTGACTAAGTTTAGGAAAAACCGTCCTATGATCCGCCAGAGCCGGAGGGATCTACCCAAGGACAAATCCAATAGATTAGAATTAAAAGTCCTTAGGTATGATTGAAAAAGGAGTAAATGAGAAAGGGAAAGAAGGGGTTGAAGAATTAAAAAGAAAAGTTGAATGAAAGGGTGAAAAGAAATAGCCCTCCATGAAAACTTAAGGCAGAAACCGGGTCAATACATCTACTATCGGTATTTACTAAGGTGATACTGATATTGAAGACAAGACGTCATGGACCCAGTGACGCGCTGCACCACCCCTCCTAGCCACTCAGATATCTCTTAAAAGATATTTGTTTCATTTCTCACGGAGAACACTACATAATCTATCGGCCTCTCATTCCGAGATGTGTTGATATTGAAAAGGTGGCACTCTGCTCCATGCCTCCGACGACTAAAACCAAAACGCACAATAGAGTCTAGAGCCATGAGATTCATCAAAATATCTCGTTAGGAACACTTCCAAAATGATACACTTGTGTTCGTCAAAAAGGACACAAGTTGTAAGAGTCTTAATGAGATCCAAGGATCTTGCCATTTTATATCATGATGGTTACGTGCTTCAAATGGTCTACAGTCGTGGGGTGATCTCCAGCGACTCACTGAATCAAGGGTGCACTTCGGTGTGTCCGTGTAAGCCCTCTCGGGGGTATCCGGTTCAGAACGGCCTGGGGAAGGATTAGAGAAAGTCTTCACACTATGCTGTTGACGATCTCGAAGTCCTAACCTGTAAGCGCTGGATGATTATTACTAACAGTTTTATGCAGCTACCTATAAACATCCATCAACCATCATCAGATACATCAAACATCTTCACCTCAGCATACTCATACTTATGAAGAACATCCTCATCAAAGATCAAATGTAAAAGTTCAAGACAAGAAGGTCAAGTTAAAGACCAAGTGTTAAAGACAAAAGTTAGGAAGCAAATCAAGATGTCAAGAACAAGTTCATATGATGAAAGATTATGGGGAGATTGTTTGCATAAGTGTAAAGTCCAAGATGTATGAGTATGTTGGAGGACACGACGCATCATCTCATGAAGATGTTGATCAAGGCAAGAACAACCACAAAGATGATTCTTTAAAGATCACAGTGCATGAAGGAACAAGATCAAAGTCTATTCTACATCGACACACAAAGCTCAAGATAATGAAGACGAAAGACCATCTCACATGGAGCATCATTTGAATGACCATCCCTTAGGGGGAGATTGTTAGGATTTATTTTAAAGTGATGGTCATTTGTCATTGTAATAGTTTAATTAAGTGTGTCGTTGTTTGAGTTAGTTAGTTTAATCAACGGGCTTGGGCTTAAGCTTGTTAGTTAAATGTTATGATCATGTAATCCTTGTATAAGCCCATCTCAAGCCCAAGCCCACCCAAGTCTAGAAAACTATAAATACCCATCCCCTCCTCACTTGGAGGGTGTTGCTTCTAGGGGTATTCATCTTGTATCTCTCTTTCTTCTCTCAATCTAATCTCTTGAAGTTGCCGCCTCTCTTATTCTTCTCTATCTTATCTTATTCTTCTTTCTTTAATTCTTTCTTATTCTTGTTTCTTATATTTGTTGTGTGATAAAGAGTAATATTAAGCTATAACAACACCCGTCTATGAGTTTTGTATCGATTACAATATTCAATAACACAATTTCTTAGTTCATAATCTGATCCATAGAGGATCATTGTCTTCTATTATTTTCTTCTTTACATTCTTGTTGTTTAGTTTCCGCATAAACACAAGTCTTACACCTAGAGATTCTCGGTTTAACCAAGCTCAATCAAGCTAGAATCACTCGATCCTACAAAAGTCAAACAAAAACGGATTTTGAAACTCAAAATGATTATTTAAAAACAAAGAATAACAAAAATAATAAAGCTAAAATAATTATTTACAAAACCTTGCCGAAAGTTGAATATGAAAGAATATCTTTCTGTAAAACGGCAAATGATATTTGGAAAAATCTCTTAAACTTTCATCAAGAAAAATGTCAAGCCAAAGATGAGGATTTTGATCTTGTACATGAATTAGTCATCTTAGAAAATTTAATAGATAAACATTTAGATAAAATAGATACATGTGCTACTAGTTCAAATGTTGTTAATGAAGGTATTAACGACGAAGACTACATGGATCAACTCCAAAGTGAACTCAATCCAATATCATGGAGTGACACAGACGAAGGAGAAGATCATCCTCCGGTATGTGATGAATGCAAACTTGATAAAACCCCAAATAAGGTACAATCCGAAACCGAACATTTTTGCTATGATCCATTCATTTTAGAATTTTCAAAACTAGAAAATGAGTTTAAACATTTTTGCAACATAGATCTAAAAAACTATTTCTAAACATAAATCATCAAAAACTTTTGAAAGTAATCTGGAAAAAGAAATAATTTTAGAAGATAAAATGTCTAGACTTGAAAGTAATATTGAAATTGATCTAGAATGCAAAACATGTCAAGATTATAAACTTGAAATTAAAATATTAAATGAAAGAGCAAAAATATTAGCTAAATTTGAAGAAAGCTCCAAATCTATTAAATACTTACTAAGTTGTCATAAGCCATTCAATGATAAAACCGGTTTAGGATTTAGTTCGGATAACTCATCAACTAGCAAATCAAAACAAATTAAAATTGAAAAACCTATTAGAGAAATTTAGAAATAAGGTTAGTTACTATGATTATAAATGATATAAGTCAAGAAATCCACTGTTTGTACTTTAAAACAAACTGTTAAGGAATTCTTGTACTTCTTGGCGACATCCTCACCATGTGCATTCAAATACAATGGATGTCCTCAACTAACCATCTCGGACCCATGAGAATCCGGGTACCAAGTTGTTTTAATTGATCAGGTGACGTTACGCTCAAAGAAATGATACTCAATCTTACGACAACCTACTCAAATTCAAAACCTAGTGACGTATTGAAATATTTATGGATTCTCTTGCCATCTCGTTTAAATGTGGAAGATTCTACATAAGACGTTATATGCATCCAGGCTATGATATCAATGAGTCTTGTACAAGACATGTTCGGGTCAAGCCACTTCGGTATTAATTATGGTGTTAGAAGCTTGCCATGATATACTTTCACACCTTGGTTATCTTGAAGACTCACCTATCATTCATACGTTGATTATCATCTGAGACATTACAAAGAAAAGCTAGGACGTGAGGTAAGTTCTCTTTTTAAATTTCAAATGTAATTACTTCATGCATATAATCTTATTAAATGCCTTAGGATACGCTTAGTTTGATAGGTTGCTTTGCCATTACACTTTTGCTATATTCGTTCTGCGGCTTAATAAACTAGAACCCCTTTAATTAGCCCCCCCCCCCCAAGTATTAAATAAAGTGTTCACTGTCGATCTCATAAAAAGATGATGTTTGAATCACATTATGTCAAGCTTTAGTGAACCAAGCAAACTTCATATTTGGTACTCTTCGATAGGTAAATTTAGGAACTTAATTTCTTCTAAAAAGAGAATGACTACTGGAGAATCTATTAACTAGAAATTCAATTTGACCTAACGGTTGAATTGCTTCTTGTGAGAAGTTGGGTGTGTGTAACCCGTAAAAATGGTCGTGTTCAGCCTGAATTGAGCACCACTGGTAATAGTCTCATATTCATTCTCCAACTTGATTAAATTACTCTTCCTAAATTTACCTAACGCTAGTTTACTTTTATGAACTTTGTTATTCATTAGAGTTTTTCATTCCTAGATTTATGTCATCTTGCATACATAAAATTTCTAGATGTTTACTTGCTCATATGTGTTTTAATTGTATGCCTTCGTAATTATTTGCTTAATTATTAAATGCATATTTATTATAATAGCTTTTGTCTTTCTATAAACTATTCTGATATGATATTTTTTTTACATGCTTAAATGCCATCGAATGTGTAGAAAAGGATAGCATGTGACAATAATCTTAACCAATTATGAGATCTTTGGCAACCATCTTTTTGGCATATGCTATTACTTACTAATAAAACTCCATATTTTAGAAAGAAAATTTTTCAAAAGAATATGCCACCTTTCTCTCATAAAAACATTTTGAAATAAAACCAAATCTATTTCTTCAAAAATAAACTTTCACATCCACATAAGAACCTACTTTCAAACATTGTTGAATAATGCTAAAAACATCTATTTAAATCATGCTTGGTGATCTCATATATGTCATATATACTTGTGTATATGACACTTATAAGTGAACTAAATCAAAAATGAAAAATCATGGTTTACTTATTAAAAAATCTCACTTGGTACAAGTCTAGAAGTCCATGCTATCACAACTCCCCATTCCCTTGTACATAGATAATCATTAGGATTAATTAACTAGCCTTTTAATCTTCCTAAGTATGATACTATGAATTACTTGGTGCTATGTATTATCTTCTTGTCTAATATATGTATATACATGTTATATGCTTAACGAGTAGTTTGCATGTTAGATAAAGTTGCTTAAATAAATATGCTTAGCATATATGAGTTATTAAATCCTAAATTGCCTTGAAAGAAGTTAGACTTGCTTGAAACTAAACTCAAAAACACAACCTTTTCTACAAATTTCTGCCAAAAACCCATTTTCAGTAATCTAGAAGTCAGCAGATGGGTGGCCCCCTTAAATACCTAGGCGGCCCCCTTAAAATTAAGGGGACCGGCCCCTATTTAAGGGGACCGGCCATCTGGAGATCCGGCTTACTTTTCTCTTTTACAATTTCCAACCCATTTTATTCCATACTTCCCAAAATTCACAAACACATTTTGTCATAAAGCACCCACCAAAATTTACCTTCCTAAACCACATCATTCCTACACTATAAATGCACCTCCTTATCATAAATGCTCATTCATATCATCCACTCAAACATGTCATCCTCCAACTACCCAAAATCAAAACCCTCAAGAGTTGCTAAAATCTCGGTGAGACCAATTTGGAGAAGGAAGCTTGAAACTTGCCATAACCCAACAAATGATATTGTTCAAACACATAACCAATCATCCATCCCTAACCCTTCATTTCCCTATGATCAATCCCAAAACTTTAATCCTAATCTCATTCACACTCAACCCACCAATGCATCATTAAAAACACTCACCACTCTTGGAACATCCACTTCATCTATATCACCATCTTCATCCACTCATGATTACCCAAGTTTACAAACATCTCCACCACCAAGAGTGTCACCACCACCTCCTACCAACTCACATGCTACCCCTATGTTGCATTTGCAAACATCCATCCCTCATAACAACAACACTTTACCATCATCACCTTCATCCGAACACTTGAAGTTCATTGAGGAACTCAAGGAAGCTCATGAGCTTAGTGCTCTTCTTGCCCTACACCTAGCCCAAGGAAACCTAGATCAACCTTCATCTAACTCTCCCACATCACCCCACAATAAAAACCAAGTTGAGAAACATGTCAACAATTGTCCTTGTTGCATCTTTCTTCAACAACAAACCATTGCTCTAAATGAGCACTTTACTTGGATTGAGTATCTTCTCACTAGATCCAATCCAATATCCCCACTTGAACAACATCAAAACTCTCATCCAACATGGTCCACTCCAAACTCTCCACCTCAAATTTCTCCACCATCACACTCTCCAACCTCCATTAACCCAATAATACACCTCCATTAATCCAAAATCCTCATTCACCATTCATCCAAGTTTTCATGTCTCAAGCAAGTCAAATGGATTTTTAGGCAAAATAGAATTCTCTAACGAATGTATGCTCTAAGCATAACATATGTTGTAACAATGATTATGTCTTTTACATAATCATTTTCTTTTATTAATGAAAGTCTTGTTTTATGTTTTAATATGTGTTTACTATGCTTGTTGATTTTATATATGATATCATGATATATATGCTTGTGCTTCTAATATCTTTTCTTGCAAGTATTCCATATCTCGATTCCTTGGTGCCCTCAAACGAGGGGGAGCACACATCAAGGGGGAGTTCTAGTTCCGACAAATTTTGTTTCTAAGAATTGTCGGCATAACCTTTTTGATTCTACAAAAAGGGGGAGAAGTGAATATAAACTCACTAAACACTTGTCCAAAAATAAATTTTTGGATTTAATGAGTTTAGGTTTTGTAATCATCAAAAAGGGGGAGATTGTTGACATAAATAATGCCTAAAAACATTATCAATATTTATTCATATCTCTATGTTTTGATGATCACAAAATGTAAACTCATTAAAACATAAACTTATAAAATAAACAAGTACTTAGTTGTAAATATTCACTTCTACAACTAAAATCACTTAAGGTATGAATGAACTAATGCTTAATGCATTATATGATCAAAGAAACATTTTCTCAATAACTAGATTTTTTATAAAATGTCAAAAACATTTTATATCTTTTTGAAAAATATTTTTGGTAATAAATAAAAAGGTTTAATTCATTATAAATTTATGAATTCAAATTTTTAACCAAAATCAGTAAAAATGTTTCAGAAAAACCTTCCCCACAAAAAGACAAAACTGGGCAACGGCTAGGGAGGGCGGCCCCCTTAATTTTAAGGGGAC
Source organism: Artemisia tridentata subsp. tridentata (assembly GCA_021014915.2). Classification (NCBI taxonomy): domain Eukaryota; kingdom Viridiplantae; phylum Streptophyta; class Magnoliopsida; order Asterales; family Asteraceae; genus Artemisia; species Artemisia tridentata. The sequence goes on along the minus strand of CP139506.1, from coordinate 14,879,336 downwards.
CGCCCCCTATTTAAGGGGTTCGGCCACGCTCTAGTAGCTTTCCAGCTGTCCAGTTTTCTGCCCATAAATACCAGCCTTCCCCTGGATTTTTACTCACCTTTTGCACCCCAAACCTTCTGTTCTAAATCTCCTCTAATCCTTGTAAATATTTTCTAAAATCCTTTGATCATATTCTCTTAAGCATTGGTTTCCAAGTGATCCAAGCTTCAACCATCCAAGTGCAAAAGAAGAATACTTCTATCAATCAAGACTAGAAGTATTACAACTTAGTATCATCTTGTTACTTAAGTTGTTAGTTTAGCAAAGCTTGTAAATCATTCATTCATTTGTGTATAAGGTGTGTATAGTATATTTGTGTAGTGTGTAAGTAGTGAAGAAGTTGTATAAGTAGTTGTGGTATAGAAGTTGTGAGGTCATAGAGTAGAAGGTGTGGAGTCGTTGTGTAGAAGTCGTGAAGCCATAGACTAGAAGGTGTGAAGTCGATTGTGTAAAGGTCGTGAAGCGGTAGCTTAGAAGTTGTGAAGTCTTGGTCGTGAAGCCGTAGCTTAAAGATTGTGAAGTCTTGGTCGTGAAGCCGTAGCTTAGAGATTGTGAAGTCTTGGTCGTGAAGTCGTAGCTTAGAAGTTGTGTAGTCTTGGTCGTGAAGCCGTAGCTTAGAGATTGTGAAGTCTTGGTCGTGAAGCCGTAGCTTAGAAGTTGTGAAGTCTTGGTCGTGAATTCGTAGCTTAGAAGTTGTGAAGTCGTGGTCATGAAGCCATAGCTTAGAAGTTGTGAAGTCGTGGTCGTGAAGCCGTAGCTTAGAAGTTGTGAAGTCGTCGTGTAAAAGTCGTGAAGCCGTTGTGTAGAAGTCGTGAAGCAGTTGTGTTGAAGTCGTGAAGTCGTCGTGAATAAGTTGTGTACAAGTTGTGATTGAAGTCGTGAGATTGGTTCTAGCTACGATTAGAACTCGACATTTAGCTTTGTGTCGTTAAACCCGTGTAAGCCAAAAGTCGTGTAAGGTTTTCTCCGCCATAAGGGAGCTTATTGAAGTTGTGAAGAAAACTCTCGAGCTAGGTGCTCGGGGAGTGGAGTAGGGCAAGGAAGGTGTCCTTGTAGCCGAACCACTATAAATCTCTCGTGTCTCGGTTAGATCTTTCCATCTCTTACTTATATCTTTATTTATATCGTCATTACTTACATACATATAGGCACATATAATTGTTAGTATTATTTAGAAGTAGATTTCACATAAAGATCAATTTAACATTCCATTCATAAAAGCTAAACTTTTATAACAAATTTAAAAGGGGATACATATAAGTAATAATATTTTTCAAGTATCATTCTTCACTTAAAACTTGAATCAAAGTTTTTAATAGGTAATATAAAGTTTTCATAATAAATTAAAAAGACGCAAAACTATTCAACCCCCCCTTCTAGTTTTCCACACTTTTTATCTTATAAAAAACCCGACAATAATCGAAACTTGTAGTATTATTAACATAAAAACATTTACCATGTGATATACAATTTTGAGTTTTCTTATAAAACTTAGATTATCTTTCCAAAACTTTATTGATTATTTCCAAACTATTTGGGGTTATTGGGTAAACATCGAAAACATATTAATTAACTTATTTGTTGACATTTTCCTTTGTCACTATTTTCTTTGTATTCGTTTGTCATTTCTTTCTCGACTCAAATTCCTGTCCGTACTCTCCTCGACTGTGTCAATTTCCTTTTCCTTTTTGGCGTGAGTATTCTTGAGTCTATGTTTTCTTACTACCACACGAAACGTAAACACTAAACTTTTTTCAAACTTTAATACGAGTAATCCACGAAAACTAAAACTCTTGTCTCTTCAAAATTCTTTATCTTTCGAGGCGTATTCTGAGATAAATATATATATTAGGTTGTGCCGATCCGGCACCATTGTGCCTATACCCTCGATATCGTTGTGTTTTGCCCTTGATGCCAGTTGTGACAGTTGTGATGTTTTTGCATTGCTGCAAGCTAAGGTGAGTTTCATGGCCCCTACCTTTACTTATTTTATAAATATTTGGGGGAGAATACATGCTTGTTTTTAACTAAATTCAATGACTGTTTATTTGGAATATGCAAACTAGATTTGATTGTTTTACTTGAAATGTGATTGGTGTTAAATGCTAGACTGTTTACTTGAATGCATTATATGTATACATGACACATACATAGACCAGGTGTACTGGACAAACATATATAACAGGACCGGGTGTAACGGTCATATTTCCGGGTGTACTGGATAGACTACCAGGTGTAATGGTCATGACGAGTGAACCGATCAATCAAACATTACTACTAAACATTATTATCATGACATGTTGAGCAACACAATGCTCACAAAACTTTTATTAAACTTTATTATCATAACATTTTGAGCAACACAATGCTCACAAAACTTTTATTAAACTTTTATTATCATTTTGAGCAACACAATGCTCACAAAACTTTTATTAAACTCACATCATCTTTACTGTTTTATTAAATCTATGAACTCACCAACCTCGAGTTGACCCTTTTAGCATGTATTTTCAGGTTTAAGGCGATAATCTAGTGGTGAAGGCTTTTGGCCTGGCATGGCATGGTCATAGAAGACTCTGACATACTTGGGACCACTTGAAATCTTTTATGGGCGTATATTTCCTCACCATTTTTGAAATGTTGCAAACAAATCATTTTTGAATATGAAATCTATTTTAAACGGTTGAGGTAAAACCGTTCTTTGTACCTTGTGTTGTGATACCAATTTAGTAGCACCCAAACATGTATGCTTCCGCTAAACCAGATTTTGGGGGTGTTACAGATTGGCATCAGAGCCTAGGTTATAGAGAACTGGGTATTTTTCAAACCTAGACTATAACTACTTTTACAAAAACAAAACCCTATGACCGCCACATGCTTGCCTGCTTGCCAAGCCTGCTGCCTTACTCATGATAAAACATTTTCTTTTAAAGTAAGGGATATATTACTGGTATAACTGAGCTGAGTATTTCAAAATTTATTGAACCTCGGTGAAATATAGACTGATCACCTATATTCGACCAGGGACAGTGGGACATAGCCTGATCACCTATGTCCGACTCAGAGGTAAATTTTGCAATACTTAGGGTAGTTGTACTAGAAGTTATGTCCAGATTAATTTTCTACTTAATTTTTTAAAGTCCCAAAAAAAATTTGTGTGTACATAAACATTGCCTTGCATAAACATTCACATCTACACACAACACACTGGCATCACAACACCTCACAAACCATAATACATCTGGCACCACTATACTTCTCCATTCATCTGGAATTCCTGTTGCTGTCGTCTGAACGTGATTTGTATCAGGTCGATTAGACCCGATTTGCACCGTTTAAATTCGAGTTACTTATTTGTAACTCCTCGAGATCGTAATAAGCCCATTTGAGCTTATTGGAGCGTTTGGAATCGGTTTTGGCTATGTTTGAATTTGGACCTCATTCCGGATTTGAAATTGCAATTCAGCTTTGTTATGTTGTGATTTTGTTACAGTCGCCTCCACCACAAACCCTACCCTCAACCGATGTTGTACCTTCCACGTGAAGTACTAAGTACACTACTGAGACAACCAACTGATGGCTAGTAGCAATCAACATCCTCCTTCAGGGCCGTACCCTGAACTTGCCAAACTTCCCATTCAGCGGAAATTCTATGCCCGACAGAAACCTTAAAACCCTAAGGAATAACCTGAACCGTGTTCCTTGGGACAAACACCTAATTCTCCTCTCGTCCCTCGGGAATATCAGCTACCTTTGCTACCCTCTCATAGAATAATAAATCATGTGACTAACACCATACAAACCATTTTCGATTATTCTATAGAACATATTGCGGTCACCCTACAAATGTTTTATCGTTACTTTATGAAATCAAAATTTTAACCTTATAACTATTTTGTAAACAACAAATAGTTCTCGTTTTATAAATCGTTTTATAAACTCTTTTTGCAATCACCCAGTGGACTATCTACCCACCTGGAAAGCATTTTGACACTACCCCTTGACATTGTTAAAGTAAATTGAAATTTTATGTTTATGAAATCCGTAGTGATATCCTTCTAAAACACTCATTTTGATACGTAAAAAAAAAAAAAAAAAAAAAAAAAAAAAAAAAAAAAAAAAAAACCTACTCAAACCTTATCAAACTTTTATTAAGGAATGTCGGACGTCAATTTTTGTGAAAAATTATCTCACCCACACCATAATTAAGAACCGTTTTACAAAATTGTAAATCTTCTAAAACCATGTAACCCTACTTACCTATTAATCTTTAACAAAGGAATGTGAAATGGTTGGAAAATTATTTTGGTCAATTCATATAAAGACCTACCCAAATAAAGTTTTTAGAAAAGATTTTTATCCAATAATATATGAGGGGGAAAAGCATACAACTACAGACCAAACCTTGAAAACCAGTCATCATGTCACTTTTACCACTTTAAATCAGAACCCTCATCCTATTAAACTAACTTCAGATATCATTATAACCCACCAAATCACAAAAAGGGGAAAACCAATGGAAAACAACTTGGGTACCCTCCCACCAACAAAGAGAAACCCTTAAAAAGCCTGGTGAGACCCAAATATGTCGTGAGTACCCACATCTCTTCCCAAACACCAAATTTATCGGATAACATAAACCGAAATCCAAAACGGATTTCGCGTTAAGGAGGGTAGACTATAACCACCCATAATTTTCCTAACATTATTTTAATAATAAAATCTACTTATTATTACTTGACAATTTATTTGAGTCCTTTTGAGCGTATTTAACTATTTCAGAAAATTCTTTTGCACACCGTAGCATAAAGTAACCCTCCAACTCACTTAATTTTATCAAAAAAGTAAAGTAATCACTTGCTGGCAATTTATTTACAAAACCAAGAAGTCATCTCATTTTTCTGAAAAAACGCGACGCCACACGCGTATCGACACCATAATAATAATGACTTAAATTTTATAGTTAATTTCCGGAATCAATAACCTTGTTTTTAAACTATTTTTATAAAAACGTTTTCCAGAAACGTATTTTTAGTGTTTTTACCAAACCTATGTATCACGTTTACATTTTAGCTTAACGGGACAAGGAGTACACGGGGTAATAATATAACAAACCTAACCATCTAATAAATAATTCCCAACCGCCCACTATATGTCCTTTTCTTCTTTATCAGAATTTCTCTACTTCTTTCCCTTCTTCCCAGGACAAGTCGCTTTTTCCTTTTCTTCTTTCTCTGCTTCTTTCTCTTCTTCCTAGGCGACCTCACGAGAAGAATTAGGAGATGGATTCCGATAGTGACCTTGCTCAAATCCGCCCCCTTCACGAGAATCCACCAAGAAAGCCTTGGTCAAACCCTGCCCCTTTTCTTTCTTTATATCCGGGTCGAAGCAATAGGAGGAGACACACTCAAATCTCATCACCACCTTAACACAGCCACTATCACTCATCATCTCACATCTCCCTCCCTCTCATCATCGCCGACCACTTCACCACAGCCACCACCGACACCAGGAGATCGAGAAAGACTAAGGATTGTTCGTAGTTGTTTGCTACGGCTGAGAGCAAGAAGGTCACGACTAAGGATTGGTGGTTCGAGTTGCACTCATGAAGACACCACCACCGTCCACCGATGTCCTCATCTCCTTCTTCTCCTTAACATTCTATCGGTATATTAGTCTCGAAACTTTTTTTGTTAATTCCTTTTTATATATTAAGGTCGATTGTTATTGTTTTCGTGGATTAAGAATTTGATTAAAGCATGTTTATAAAAGCTTTTCGTGTGGTTAATTATATTAAAAAGAGTGTTTGGAATTCATTTGAATCGGGTCGGGTTCATACCCGTTTAGGGTTTCGGGTCGAATCGATTTGACCTAGGGTTTGGCTGTGGACTGCATACTTAACATATTGATAAAAGGATTTGTGGGTGATTTAGTCAACGGGTCAGTTTTGATCCCGGTTTGAATTTGGATTTGAAATGGTGTCACCTGGAATGCTAGCCTTTTGGTTGCGATGGGTTTGTTTATGTCAAATATAGGGTGCGTATGGTTTTGATTAGCTTATTTTAATGGTTGGTTAAACAAAATTTGACAAATTTAAGTTAGAAACTTGTCTTCAAGAATGTGTTGAGTATAAGCATATGAATCAGAGTCGAACCTGTTTGAGTTTTCAATCACTTTGGGGTGCGTTTTGAGTATATAGGGTGCGTTTGTTTGGGTCTGCAGCCAAGGTCCAGCTTGAGGGAGTTTGTCATGGGCCAAGCCCAATGTAGGGTGCATTTGTAGATTAAGAGGCCACAAGGCCATGACCCAAAATGAGTGGTGTCTTATATTTTTGTTAAAAATGTAATATATAAGTGCTGTAAATGGGATTTGGAGAGAAAGAATATTTATCGGACCTAGTACATCGGATTAAAACATTGGACAATTGGATTATATCGGACAAATTGGACATTTTAGACTAGACGACTAATAAATATTCTAAAAAGTAGGATTAATTATTACCATAAATTGTTCTCGTTATAAACTTGTCGGGAATATTGCTTTGAGGAAACAGAGTTTTATTATAGTCGCGACGACTTGTGAAAATTTTTATAAATGGACGCGTCATGTCAAATTTTATAAAACTCTCTAAACTTATACTTTGATGTAGAAAAACCTTTTTATCTGATAAAAAATCCGACAATAATCGAAACTTGTAGTATTATTAACATAAAAACATTTACCATGTGATATACAATTTTGAGTTTTCTTATAAAACTTAGATTATCTTTCCAAAACTTTATTGATTATTTCCAAACTATTTGGGGTTATTGGGTAAACATCGAAAACATATTAATTAACTTATTTGTTGACATTTTCCTTTGTCACTATTTTCTTTGTATTCGTTTGTCATTCCTTTCTAGACTCAAATTCCCGTCCGTACTTTCCTCGACTGTGTCGATTTCCTTTTTCTTTTTGGCGTGAGTATTCTTGAGTCTATGTTTTCTTACCACCACACGAAACATAAACACTAAATTTTTTACAAACTTTAATACGAGTAATCTACGAAAACTAAAACTCTTGTCTCTTCAAAATTCTTTATCTTTCGAGGAGTATTCTGAGATAACTATATATTTTAGGTTGTGCTGATCCGGCACCATTGTTCCCATACCCTCGATATCGTTGTGTTTTGCCCTTGATGCCAGTTGTGACTGTTGTGATATTTTTGCATTGCTGCAAGCTAAGGTGAGTTTCATGGCCCCTACCTTTACTTGTTTTATAAATATTTGGGGGAGAATACATGCTTGTTTTTAACTAAATTCAATGACTGTTTATTTGGAATATGTAAACTAGAATTGATTGTTTTACTTGAAATGTGATTGATGTTAAATGCTAGACTGTTTACTTGAATGCATTATATGTATACATGACACATACATAGACCAGGTGTACTGGACAAACATATATAACAGGACCGGGTGTAACGGTCACATTTCCGGGTGTACTGGACAGATTACCAGGTGTAATGGTCATGACGAGTGAACCGATCAACCAAACATTAATACTAAACATTATTATCATGACATGTTGAGCAACACAATGCTTACAAAACTTTTATTAAACTTTATTATCATAACATTTTGAACAACACAATGCTCACAAAACTTTTATTAAACTTTTATTATCATTTTGAGCCACACAATGCTCACAAAACTTTTATTAAACTCACATCATCTTTACTGTTTTATTAAATCTATGAACTCACCAACCTCGTGTTGACCCTTTTAGCATGTATTTTCAGGTTTAAGGCAATAATCTAGTGGTGAAGGCTTTTGGCATGGTCATAGAAGACTCTGATATATACTTGGGACCGCTTGAAATCTTTTATGGGCTTATATTTCCTCACCATTTTTGAAATGTTGTAAACAAATCATTTTTGTATACGAAATCTATTTTAAACGGTTGAGGTAAAACCGTTCTTTGTTCCTTGTGTTGTGATACCAATTTATTAGCACCCAAACATGTAATGTTTCGCTACACCAGATTTTGGGGGTGTTACACACTAACCAATCACAAGCCTTTCATTTCTTATAATTTCTTCTTTACCCATATTTTGCACTAACCTAAAATATACACACTGACACTCTATCTCTTCAAATTAACATAACTAGAATAAATTGCTAACCCTAAAAACATTAAAGGTTAAAAAATAAATAAATAAATAAACCACGCCCAAGCTGCCAAGCATATATGACACATGCCAAGGCAAGACCTCAAACGACTTGTTTTGCCTACACAAACACGCACATATTGCAATCTAAATATTGTCTAAACTTTATGTCATATTCATTGTAATACCTGAAATTCAGATAACGAGTAAAATGACCAAATTACCCCTGATAATATAAAACCTTATTAAACAACTTATAAAATTCCGAAATAATTCCAAAACTTCTGAAATCGAACTATATCTGAAACAAACTAATTTCTGGGACAATGTTACATCATTTTACATGTTCAAAAATAATCATACACATTTATATATATAATTCCGAAAATGTTACAAATAAATAAATATAATGTTTTTATTCTTTTAATTAAATAAAATGCAAAAATAAATTAAGGAAAGAATTGTATTAAATCAAGCCCAATATTTTTGTGATTCTAAGCACCGAATATTCTGATTTTTCCCCCCCTAAATTCGGTTCCCAAATATTTAATCAAATCCCTTTTTATTTTCTATCTAAAAAACAAACCGACTAAATACAAGAAAACCCTAGCGATCTAAAGAAATCGACCATGGCTTCTATACGAATTCTGGACTTGAGAAAATAATTTTCTGGTGTTCTTGGAGGTGCAAGGAGGCTAGGAAAATTATTGGTTGCTGCGTTTTCTCTTTGGTTCATGCTTGTTCTTAAATTCTTGTCGAGTAGATCAAAAACAAGGTAATAATTCTTGCGACTTAACCAAACGTGATAAAATTAATATGGCATTTTTCCAGTGATATTTAGATGTTATATAACTCATATAAAATATGCAAATCGATCCATGCATGCTAATTCTATGCGTATGATAATATAATGGCTATAGAACACGTAAATTGCAAATATATGAAATCCGAATTTCTGGGCATGATGGCTATTTTATTTAGACCTATTATGATATATTAGACCTGGGAAAAATGATATATCGAATTATGGTGGCCTAAATCAAGTCGTTGTAATTTTAGTGTCTAAAACATACGTAAATATTCAATATATGTTAAACGAATTTTCTGGGCATGTTCACTATTTTTCGTGGGTTCCTTATAAGTAATATGATCTGGGAAAAATATGGTTTTGATTTTTAGAAGCTTAAAATTTACGTGGTTAATTATTGATAAAACCGGATTTTAGAAAAATAAAGAAACAAATAAAATAAAAATCGTGGCCTCTAGGGTTTGGATTCTTGGATGAATATCTGGTCATTTAATGTGTTTTAATGATGAATTAATGATGGTTCAATGATTGGTGAAAAGTAGGGTTTGTAATTGTTTATAAAAAGTCTAGGCGATTTGAACTAAAAAGTAAAAGGACCTATTTTACCAACTTTGAAACTTCTGGGATATTTTTGTAAGATCATATACATCTGTAAGAATGTGGGAAAAATATAAATTTGGGGTCCTAAGTGTAAATATTGCATAATAATGAATTAATGGGAAATTAGGGTTTCGAATTGAAATTAATTAAAAGTGAGGGACCAAAAGTGTAAATCTGGAATTCTGAAGTTGTTTTGTGTTAATACTGATATAAAAAGATTGTTGGGTAATTTTGAGGATTTTTGGGCTAATTATGTAATTGTTATGAATTATGACTTAATATATATGTTTTGTAAACTTAAAGGGCTAAATATGTAAATTCTGAATTCTGAGGGGTCTAATATGTAAAGTACTGAATTCTGATGGTATATTCTGTAAATTTGAAATATAATATGCTTGGTTGGTAAATATGATTATTGTAGGGTTTAATTTGTAAAATATGTAATTATGAGGTTGGTTTTGTAAAGTATGTAACTAAAGGGGTGTAATCTGTAAATTGTGAAACTTAAGAGAATAAAATGTAATTCTGAATAAAATGAGTGTATAATTCTGTAACTTGAAGTAATTTCACTAATGACCTTGGAAATTAATGAAGTTACATTTAAAACCCTAAACTTTGTATAATTGTCATTTAAAACCCTAAACTTCTGTAACTTGATAAAATGTACTGTTATTCCATAATAATCTCTGAATAAGGTTCAACCTAATCTGAAATGATAATATCTGATTAATCTGGAAACCTGCTAATTATGGGAACTTACTAAATCTGGAAAGTTACTAAAAATAGAAAGTACATAAAATGATGAGATAATCAAAGAGTAATAATCTGAATAAGGAACTTTAGTAATTCTGTCTTCCTCTTCCTTAGGTGTGAAGAAGGAGAAGTCTTGATCATCTGATTTCTGTGTTTGTCTGTTTGATTTCTGCTGTGCTAATAAGGTACAGATATTCTGCCCTTTTTCAGTAAGGGTTTTCATCCCCTTTTTCTTTCAGTTTCATTTCTTTATTAGGATCTCCGATACCACTGCTATGTTCCCTTCTGTTGTGAATCTTTGTTGTGATCTGTTTGTCTTGAACTTTTGTTGGAACCTTTGTTATGATTCTTGTATTCTGAACCTTTTTCCTGAACTCTGATTGATCTCTTGTTCTGAACCTGAATTTGTGAGTCTTAATTGAATCTGATCTGTGAACCTTGTTCTGAACCTTAACCTGATATATCTGTTGTAAATTCTGATTTGATTTTGGTAAACCTTAACCTGTTAAATCCTTATCTGAACCTAATTGATTTTGAACCTCTATTAAACTACATTTGAAACTGTTTAAGAAAAGCTATTTTAAAAAAGAAGCGAAACCACTTGGAAATGGAAGTTACTAAACGTTTTGGAAGACCATTTTTATGAAAACTATTTCGTAAGATCATTTCAATGAAAACCATTTTTAAAGGATTGATTTAAATGGACTTTTGACAGGAACTTCTGAAATGGATTATTGCTATAAATTTTGTAATCATTAACCTTTGATGTACTTTTGGACTATTGGAAATAAACCTTTTAATCTGAACTTAAGCTTTGATATTAAACTTAATCTGATAAACTCTGATTTAAACCTTATTATCTTAATCTGAATTGTTGACATGACCCTTCTGCCATGAACCCTTATATGTGACTCTGTTTATTATATGACATCTGACCTTGACCACAGTCTGATATCCGAGCCAATCACTAGGCATGAGGGTTTCATGTCCATGTCATTGATGCACCGATGGCATGACTCTAGGGCAGGAGAGTGATGACCTGTCCCGTCCCTGATTTATTTTATCTGGTGTGTTAAGGAGTTTCTGGCCACAGGGGCGCATGGATGCATCCTAGTTCTGACTCTGTTATCTGTTATCTGTTATCTGTTTATGTATCTGTTTATCTGTTATATATATCTGGTGACTGATGGTGTGTGCGATACACGTCTTTCACATATATCTGGGAGCTGATCACTCCGATTTGATACATGAGGTCACCCCTCATATTATCTGTTACTTGAGAGGCATCCCCTCTGGATTATTATATGATTACTCTGTTATGATATTATCTGTTATCTCTGGGCTCGTGATGGATTTCTGTATTTCCCTAAACCTGGTTTGTGTATTATCCCTTTGTCATTTCTTTTCTTTTACCCTTTTTTCCTTTCCTATCCTTTCACTTTAATTCAGTATCTGTATAATCTGTATTTCCGATTTGTTTCTGTATTGCTATCCGTTATTATTTCTGTCATCTATATATCTGTTCACTGAGCTTTTTAAGCTCAGCCGCACGTTTCTTTTCGTGTGCGGCAGGTTTTAGTAGGAAGCTGGGAATGAGTGAGAGTGTACCTCTGGACTTAGAAGGCTTGGTAGCTGTTCTGGATTAGATTTGGATGGAAGACATTATGTTTTAGAATTAGTTTTGAAAGTTTCATTGTAACCTTGTAGAATTCAGTATTTCAATTGTAATCCTTTGAGATTTTTGTATTACTGTAGATGTATGCTCTGTTTTGATCTGATATGAATCCATTATTGTGATATCTTTACCCTTGTCGGGTTGGGGTGTTTCAATTTATGGTATCAGAGATCACAGGCTGCGACTCGTAATACATTTACCCTTGACCTGTGAAGTCTGGACCACTAAGTTTCCACTGTAGGCGCTCGTAGGATAACCTTTGAGATTTTGCTTTAGGACTTCCCTATAGGAACTTAAATTCTGACCAGTGAGGAATGGGTAGACTATAAGTCATTTGCTTAAGTATCTTGCTTCCGCACCACTCTGATTCGTGTCTTGCTTTTGGTTAAATCACATTTGAAAATTTGGAGCTTATGCCTTGCACCACCTTAGAGTGAAACCTAAATAAAATCTGAAGCATTGGAAATTGCGTAGTAATTATCTGACATTATTTGATCCTCGCCTTCCGATCTCCACTCCGACCTCTGAACCTTCTGTAAATCATTCTGATGCCTCTTTGGGCAATCTAAGAATTCCCATGATGATGATACACTTGATACATTCTGTTAGTTATTTCTCGTTTCTAATAATCATCTATGAATCTTCTGACACTATTTGATTTCTACTTAACCATCTCTGTTCCCATGAGAAGCCTTGTGATGTTTTAACCACGAATACACGGATGTTTTCCCTCTCATTCTGAACGGTAAAATCTGCTTTGTTGTTCCATTTTTCTCTGGTAGTAACCTTGATTTTATTCTTAATTGAATGATCATTTAAAATATTAACGACTATCCTCCTATGTCTCAACTTTGGCGTTTGAAACAATTTTGGAACCTCCGACATGATTACTGATTGTTAAACTTTTGCTGCCACTACCTGATTTTGACCTTCATTTCTGATCTGTGGATAAACCGTCTGCTATCTCTCTGACCATCCCGAAGACCATTTAACCTTAATGTGTTTGACACATCCTATAAATTCATGACCCATGCTGGATATAAATGTATCCACTGAAACTATTTTGTCCTCAATGATGAATCTTAATTGCCAATCAGTTTCCTTTGGAAGGATTTGATGCAAATACCGCCTCTGTATGGAATTGTTAACTGACCATGATGATGCTGATAACCGATGTTCCGTATGCCTCACTTTGACAGTATACGATGTCCGTATTACCAATGATGTACACCCTACCTGTCACTTATGCTAAAAGCTAAACCAAAAACTCCAACACCTTGAACTATTCGCGTACCTATCCCCACACTATACTGAACCATGTACTTGACTCTGACATATGAACTATCCGTCTGGGTAAGTGACCATATACGTTCTGCGGATCTGTTACCGCATCTGAAATATAACAATCTACCTTACCCTATTTTGTTATTGTAACCTTGAACCGCTTAAATCTGTTAAGCTTAACCCTGCTATGGAAATATGTACCCTGACCTCATCTGATTATCAAATTCTCCGGACACCCTATTAGTATCCACCCCTAGAAAGTGTTGGCATTGAAAGTTTTGTTGTACAAATTTTCTGGCATTTTCTGATGAAACTTCTGAGTTTTCCTCCCGTTTGAGAAGTAGAATTGATTCTGAACCGATCTCGGTTGACGAGCCATGATGCTATAGAAGTTGAGAGATTGAAGAAACTGATGAGATATGATTTTGTTTCACCTCAGTGTTCCCTTTAAATACCTAACCGTAATCTCAACCGTAATCACTTTTCATTTCCGAGTATAAATGATTAAATTATTCTATCCTTGTGAACTCTGTACCAGACAACCTCATTTAATGTTTGAAGGACTGAAGAAGCAACCACAAGAACTCCTGAGACGGGAGATGACTAACTGAGAGCAATTTCCGTAAAGTATTTCAGTTTTATTCGTAAAGATGGGTGATGTGATTTAGATATGACGTTTCCCTGAATTGATTCATGAAAACTGTTTTCGTACTCATTGTGACCGTTATGAGTCTTAAATAATGCCAATAGTATTGGCTAATAGGAATCATGTTTTCACGAGTATCTGGACAATTGCCATAGTATGACAGCATGTTTGTGCCCTGAGTCGAACGACGGAACATGTAGACCATCTTCGTATTAAATGGAATGACCTTTGTTCTGGAAGAGTAGATTTGATTGGCATTCAGAGATTGTAGCAGACACCACTACCGGGCATCCGATGACGATGGCAATCTGAGTTGGCGAATCCCGAACTGTGCTAGTAGACCTGTCCAAGACTCGCAGTCTTGCTTCTCTATTCATTTTAGTTGTACTAAGATGAATTGAGAGTAGAAGCAGACTTGAGAATGGAAACTGAGATCATGACCTTGAATAGAAGAAAATTCTGAATCGAATAAATTCTGTGACGAATGAAGCTATGGATGATGTGATTCACTTCTGCTTGACCTATCTAAATTTCTGTTACCTGATGATAAATCCTTTGAATGATTTAAGTTCTTTATCAGTAATTCCGCTCTGTGTTCATTCTGCGTATGTCGGATGATGGTTTTATTATCTGAAATTTGACGAATGATGGATGATCTGAAGTACCAAATTCTGATAGACATTCTAGGGCTTCCGTTAAAAATTTTTCTAGTAATGCGTTCTCCTCTTAGGTAGGGTATTTGATTCTGATGAACTCTGAGACCGTAGGAAGACTAGGTGGATTAAGATAAGTTGTTCTGTTCACGGCTTGAGATAAAGTATGACCATTATGAGGGCATATTTATATGATGCCAGTATTATGACGTCTGGCCAACGTGATAATACTTACATCATATAACGTGCACTTGTTGTGGGCATAGGATATTTCGAGAAGTGCCTTAGAAGCTTTAGAAATTCTGATAACTGTTTGAGATCGTCTGTGTTAGTGAGACTTTAAGTTCATTCTACCTATACGCGTAATCTGCTTCCACCGTTATGCGAATTGATACGTTTGGATTCTCGTCATGCGTTTTGCTGACCTCTGTACATCTGATACTAATCTTAGCTTCTGTTATAGAACTTTCTGCCATTGATGTCATCGATAATCTATTTTCTGTATGTTCAAATCTGATCTGTCTAATCAAATTCTGTGAACCATATATCCGTCAAAACCCCATGTATTCCTTTGTCTCTTCCGAGAGAATATGATTTTCATCTACTACGTTGGTATGTTATCCTTCTGATCTGGATTCAGTATGTTATGTCTGTTCTGAGGACCTGAAACCATTTTGGGAATCTGCAAGCTCGAGTTATGAGAATCAAATCTTTCATATGTCCGTTCACCGTCAGTTGTGTTCCTGTTTCGTTGCACCTCAATTCTCGTCTTAGTCTGTTATGTCTTTGTTTTGTTTTCTGCTCTCTTTCCTTCTGCTTTCTGCAAATTTCGAGGACGAAATTTTTTTGTTAGTGGGGAAGAAGTTGTAATACCTGAAATTCAGATAACGAGTAAAATTACCAAATTACCCCTGATAATATAAAACCTTATTAAACAACTTATAAAATTCCGAAATAATTCCAAAACTTCTGAAATCGAACTATATCTGAAACAAACTAATTTCTGGGACAATGTTACATCATTTTACATGTTCAAAAATAATCATACACATTTATATATATAATTCCGAAAATGTTACAAATAAATAAATATAATGTTTTTATTCTTTTAATTAAATAAAATGCAAAAATAAATTAAGGAAAGAATTGTATTAAATCAAGCCCAATATTTTTGTGATTCTAAGAACCGAATATTCTGATTTCCCCCCCCCCCCTAAAGTCGGTTCCCAAAGATTTAATCAAATCCCTTTTTATTTTCTATCTAAAAAACAAACCGACTAAATACAAGAAAACCCTAGCGATCTAAAGAAATCGACCATGGCTTCTATACGAATTCTGGACTTGAGAAAATAATTTTCTGGTGTTCTTGGAGGTGCAAGGAGGCTAGGAAAATTATTGGTTGCTGCGTTTTCTCTTTGGTTCATGCTTGTTCTTAAATTCTTGTCGAGTAGATCAAAAACAAGGTAATAATTCTTGAGACTTAACCAAACGTGATAAAATTAATATGGCATTTTTCCAGTGATATTTAGATGTTATATAACTCATATAAAATATGCAAATCGATCCATGCATGCTAATTCTATGCATATGATAATATAATGGCTATAGAACACGTAAATTGCAAATATATGAAATCCGAATTTCTGGGCATGATGGCTATTTTATTTAGACCTATTATGATATATTAGACCTGGGAAAAATGATATATCGAATTATGGTGGCCTAAATCAAGTCGTTGTAATTTTAGTGTCTAAAACATACGTAAATATGCAATATATGTTAAACGAATTTTCTGGGCATGTTCACTATTTTTCGTGGGTTCCTTATAAGTAATATGATCTGGGAAAAATATGGTTTTGATTTTTAGAAGCTTAAAATTTACGTGGTTAATTATTGATAAAACCGGATTTTAGAAAAATAAAGAAACAAATAAAATAAAATTCGTGGCCTCTAGGGTTTGGATTCTTGGATGAATATCTGATCATTTAATGTGTTTTAATGATGAATTAATGATGGTTCAATGATTGGTGAAAAGTAGGGTTTGTAATTGTTTATAAAAAGTCTAGGCGATTTGAACTAAAAAGTAAAAGGACCTATTTTGCCAACTTTGAAACTTCTAGGATATTTTTGTAAGATCATATACATCTGTAAGAATGTGGGAAAAATATAAATTTGGGGTCCTAAGTGTAAATATTGCATAATAATGAATTAATGGGAAATTAGGGTTTCGAATTGAAATTAATTAAAAGTGAGGGACCAAAAGTGTAAATCTGGAATTCTGAAGTTGTTTTGTGTTAATACTGATATAAAAAGGTTGTTGGGTAATTTTGAGGATTTTTGGGCTAATTATGTAATTGTTATGAATTATGACTTAATATATATGTTTTGTAAACTTAAAGGGCTAAATATGTAAATTCTGAATTCTGAGGGGTCTAATATGTAAAGTACTGAATTCTGATGGTATATTCTGTAAATTTGAAATATAATATGCTTGGTTGGTAAATATGATTATTGTAGGGTTTAATTTGTAAAATATGTAATTATGAGGTTGGTTTTGTAAAGTATGTAACTAAAGGGGTGTAATCTGTAAATTGTGAAACTTAAGAGAATAAAATGTAATTCTGAATAAAATGAGTGTATAATTCTGTAACTTGAAGTAATTTCACTAATGACCTTGGAAATTAATGAAGTTACATTTAAAACCATAAACTTTGTATAATTGTCATTTAAAACCCTAAACTTCTGTAACTTGATAAAATGTACTGTTATTCCATAATAATCTCTGAATAAGGTTCAACCTAATCTGAAATGATAATATCTGATTAATCTGGAAACCTGCTAATTATGGGAACTTACTAAATCTGGAAAGTTACTAAAAATAGAAAGTACATAAAATGATGAGATAATCAAAGAGTAATAATCTGAATAAGGAACTTTAGTAATTCTGTCTTCCTCTTTCTTAGGTGTGAAGAAGGAGAAGTCTTGATCATCTGATTTCTGTGTTTGTCTGTTTGATTTCTGCTGTGCTAATAAGGTACAGATATTCTGCCCTTTTTCAGTAAGGGTTTTCATCCCCTTTTTTCTTTCAGTTTCATTTCTTTATTAGGATCTCCGATACCACTGCTATGTTCCCTTCTGTTGTGAATCTTTGTTGTGATCTGTTTGTCTTGAACTTTTGTTGGAACCTTTGTTATGATTCTTGTATTCTGAACCTTTTTCCTGAACTCTGATTGATCTCTTGTTCTGAACCTGAATTTGTGAGTCTTAATTGAATCTGATCTGTGAACCTTGTTCTGAACCTTAACCTGATATATCTGTTGTAAATTCTGATTTGATTTTGGTAAACCTTAACCTGTTAAATCCTTATCTGAACCTAATTGATTTTGAACCTCTATTAAACTACATATGAAACTGTTTAAGAAAAGCTATTTTAAAAAAGAAGCGATACCACTTGGAAATGGAAGTTACTAAACGTTTTGGAAGACCATTTTTATGAAAACTATTTCGTAAGATCATTTCAATGAAAACCATTTTTAAAGGATTGATTTAAATGGACTTTTGACAGGAACTTCTGAAATGGATTATTGCTATAAATTTTGTAATCATTAACCTTTGATGTACTTTTGGACTATTGGAAATAAACCTTTTAATCTGAACTTAAGCTTTGATATTAAACTTAATCTGATAAACTCTGATTTAAACCTTATTATCTTAATCTGAATTGTTGACATGACCCTTCTGCCATGAACCCTTATATGTGACTCTGTTTATTATATGACATCTGACCTTGACCACAGTCTGATATCCGAGCCAATCACTAGGCATGAGGGTTTCATGTCCATGTCATTGATGCACCGATGGCATGACTCTAGGGCAGGAGAGTGATGACCTGTCCCGTCCCTGATTTATTTTATCTGGTGTGTTAAGGAGTTTCTGGCCACAGGGGGCGCATGGATGCATCCTAGTTCTGACTCTGTTATCTGTTATCTGTTATCTGTTTATGTATCTGTTTATCTGTTATATATATCTGGTGACTGATGGTGTGTGCGATACACGTCTTTCACATATATCTGGGAGCTGATCACTCCGATTTGATACATGAGGTCACCCCTCATATTATCTGTTACTTGAGAGGCATCCCCTCTGGATTATTATATGATTACTCTGTTATGATATTATCTGTTATCTCTGGGCTCGTGATGGATTTCTGTATTTCCCTAAACCTGGTTTGTGTATTATCCCTTTGTCATTTCTTTTCTTTTACCCTTTTTTCCTTTCCTATCCTTTCACTTTAATTCAGTATCTGTATAATCTGTATTTCCGATTTGTTTCTGTATTGCTATCCGTTATTATTTCTGTCATCTATATATCTGTTCACTGAGCTTTTTAAGCTCAGCCGCACGTTTCTTTTCGTGTGCGGCAGGTTTTAGTAGGAAGCTGGGAATGAGTGAGAGTGTACCTCTGGACTTAGAAGGCTTGGTAGCTGTTCTGGATTAGATTTGGATGGAAGACATTATGTTTTAGAATTAGTTTTGAAAGATTCATTGTAACCTTGTAGAATTCAGTATTTCAATTGTAATCCTTTGAGATTTTTGTATTACTGTAGATGTATGCTCTGTTTTGATCTGATATGAATCCATTATTGTGATATCTTTACCCTTGTCGTGTTGGGGTGTTTCATTCATTTTTATTGGAAAAAATGGCATAACAAATCAAAAAAAAAAAAAAAAAAAAAAAAAAAAAAAAAAAAAAAGAGGGAAAAAGGAAAAAAATTGATACAGATAAAAAAAAAAAAAAAACAAAAGAAAAGAAAAGTCATAAATTTGAATAGCATACGATTAAAAAAATATTATGCTATTAAACTAAGAGAAGAGACAATGAAGGAACCATCATCAAATGGTCTAGTGGTAAGTTTTTTGGTTTTCTTATAAGAAGTCAAGTGTTCAAATCTCGCTAAAATGTACATTTGAGGGTGGCCAGGGAAGGGTCGAAAACGATCCGAAAACAAGTGAGGTCGCAAACATATTAATCAAAAAGGCCCATCCTCTTCGAACAACCTGAACTGAAAAACCTCGGCCGTTTAACCGTTAAAAAAGAGAGAGAAAGAGTTTACTATAAAAGTGATAATCAGATTAATACAAAATGAGGCATAGTTTGTTCTTTACACAAGAATGCTATGTCAATTAAATTTTACATTTTACTATAAAAGTGACAATTAAATTAATACAAAATGAGGCATAGTTTGTTATTTACTCAAGGAATGCTATGTCAATTTAAATTTTAGAAATGCTTTCACAAAATGATATGCTAAAATCATTTTTCTTATTATAATATTAAGAATTAGTATGGTTAGTTTTTTTATAAAGTACAATTTTTTTATTAATGTTAGTTAAGCTACCTTACTGGAATAAACAAAAATAAAGTATTATAAGTATAATAAAAACATTATGACGCTATACCCATCTTCACGTAGTAATTATCAATTTGGAAAATAACATTCGAGTGACTTGCCGTCGACTTTGACGAATTAAACATAAAAAGTCGTAAAAATATTCGCAAGCGTTGATCTTTCCTTCAATTCTATTGTTTTGTTTTGAAACTAATCCGAATATCCCATCATCAAGACTTTGATAGCCTAAAATAATTATTTGGTCATTCGATATATGTAATACTAGATAAGTAACCGTGCATAGCAACGAGATTTTATGACGGCAGATAGTTTTACTGAAAAAAAAATTTGTGGGTTATGAACGAAAAATAATAAAAGTTCGAGGATTTGGCGATTAAACATAATGTTTTGAAACCCGGTTCGAACCGGGTGGTTCAACCGGTTGAACTGTTCGAGTTGAAAACGGGTCAATTTAAACCGGGTAAACCCGCCAGGTTTAAAGCGTCCCGGGTTGACCCGGTTTTCGATGTGTATTAATAGTTTTATTTTGAAACATATATTTTCAACATTTCATTTTTAGTTTCAACTTTTCACTTGCTCATAATTAATTGTTTCAACATTTCCTTTTTAATTTTTTCAACATTTCACTTTCTTAACTTTTCACTTTTCACTTTGACCATTTTTGTTTTATAGATAGTATAAATATCTATTTATCAGACCTTTCTTTTACAAAAATGACCAAAATATTTAAATTTTGTAATAAACCATTCATTCTTTGTCTTCGACATTATTTTAGTATTTTGTGTGTTTTTAATATTTTGGTGCGAGTGATTAAGGTTTTGGGAGAGTTTTTCTATTATTTTGTGTGAAGTTTTTTTACCCGTAGCAACGCTGTTTGTTTAATTTTTCTTTTTTCAGTTATGTGCAATTTTAGTGACACTTATTTTACTTAGCACGTTTGGAAAAGAGTCACTAAAAGCCACAAAAAGAGTGTCGCTAGGAGTTCAACAGTGTTGCCTAATCTTTGGCTAATAAAGTCACGTAAAATTTTGAAAACCTCACATGGGGTGTGAGAAATTGAGAATTGTGAAATGGGTGTCAGATTATAACATTTTTGTCATTTTCCCGTTTACCCATGACTTAATTAACACGCCCTATTGACTTGGACCCTATGGATTAAATGGTCACCGATTAATATATCCGTTTACTTTTCAATAATTGGCTTTCTTTTTCACCTTTATATCACGATTCTAATTATGTATCTATCATCATCATTTCCCAAGCCTTTGTTTTGATCCATACTATTAAAATCACTTTGTTATTATGTTTATCTCCTTGTTATTTGGATATTCTGTCGATCTGTATGAAAATTTGGATTGGAATTAATGTTTAACAAAGTTGATCGCTTGGCATATTACTCGTAAACGTTTGGTGAATGATTTTGATATTTAAGTATGTACATATTTGGTTTTAAATATCAAGAGTGGATTAAGTGAAATTATTATGGAAAACGTTTTAGGTTCATAAATGATATGTTTGTGTGAGGATGTTTTTCTTAAATGATTTTTGTGGGATATATTTGTGTTTAAGTTGGGTATGTTTTTGGTGTTAACCGCGATCGCGGTATTACATTAAGTTGGTCATGAAGAAATTTATCGCTGATGTGTCAGTGGTGACCGCGGTCATGTGTGCTCACCATTACATTTAGTCTTACAAGATACTAGTATACAAACTTGGTCGTAATTAGAGGTGGAAACGAACTGAGCCCGTGCTTGCCAGAGCTCGAACTCGGCTCGTTTAAGTTTTATAAAGCTCGAGCTCGAGCTCGGCTCGGTTCGAGCCTTATTTTTTAAGCTCGAGCTCGGCTCGTTGTATGTTATTTAGGCTTGGGCTCAACTCGTATATACGATTTGGTAATGAAAAATTAAAGCTTGGCTCGAGCTCGGCTCGTAATATAACTATTTTGAGCTCGTTAATAAGCTTGTTATATATTGAGCCTGTTAATAAGCTCGCCTATAATACAAATGCATAACCTTTTATACATGTTTAAAACTTAAAATATCCTAGTGTCGTTTAGGCTCGCGAGCCCAATCGATCTTTGTATATAAAGCTCGGGCTCGAGCTCGATTAATAAATGAGCTGCAACTTAGGCTCGAGCTCGGACTCGAGCTCGTTTAGGCTCGGCGCATTCGAGCTTTTTACCGATTTGATCCCGAGCTTTTCACGAGCGCCTCGGCTCATTTCCACCCCTAGTCGTAATGGTCTTGAATTTTTGGTATAGAGCCATAAAGGTTAAATGTGAAATTGCAATCTGTTCTGATCGAGGATATGCCTGTATTCATATAAAAAAAATTAAGTATTCAAAGAATGATTTTTGTTAGTTACTATTATTTTAAGAGTTCTATCGTAAAACACTTTCATTGGTCATTGAGATTTCTACACGAAATCAGAATAACAATATAGCTTTTTAACAAATTAAAGGTAAAATAGTCAAATTCTTACTATACAACAACTCTTAGACGGAGAAAAATATAAACAAGTAAAGATAGAAAGCTATAGTCTTGAAACAATAATATTATTTACGTTTAGTTGTTATTGCCGTTTGCTGTTGACATCATCTTATTTAGTGAACTAAGTCTTATAACTTTTCTTTTGTCAAGATTTGCATCTTTCAACGTTTCACGCAGAAGGACACCATCTGTCATATACTGCAAACAGAATAGCGTAAAGGAACTTGCTCTTTAATATCTTAGTATTATGTCCAGTGACGTCTTCAAAACGAATAGCATAAACGACCAAATCTCCAAGCTCCGTTTCCATCTCTTCAGCGACTCTTTTGGAAACACTCGCAGCTGCCACACGTCTTGGCTGAGTACAACTAACCATTCCATTTCTCGTAATTAACCATCTTCGTGCAGATACTGAAACAATAGAAAATTACAAATGTTATGTATTTGTGGTCGGAATGTTACCTGAGTCGCCTACAACCGCAACCACTTAATTCTCTCGTATTACATATTTCACAAAACAGTCATATTACCGAAAAAGGGAAAATTACCAATTTGACCCGTGTGATATGGGACCTATTAAAAAATGCAGAGAAAATGATCTGAAATGGCATCATACTTGCCATTATATTCTTTTGTAAGCATCATACTTTTTTTTTCCTATTGTAGCATCCAACTTTCTATTGTAGGCCTGTAGCGTGAAAAAGTGACGCTACAATAAGAAAATTAAGGAAAGTTTGATGACTAGAATAGGAAAATTAAAAAGTTAAAAAGGTTTGATGCATACAATAGGATGATTAAAGAAAGTTGGATGCCTAGAATAGGAAAATTTAAAAAGTTGGATGCATACAATAGGGAAAAAAAAAGTATGATGCTTACAAAAGAATATAGTGGCAAGTATGATGCCTTTTCAGATCATTTTCCCAAAAATGTACCCATTTTAAAGTATCTTTTTGGGAATTAGCTCTTAGATTAATACAAAAGGAGGCATAGTTTGTTATTTACCCAAGGAATGCTATGTCAATTAAAATTTTACAAAATTGGTTTTCACAAAATGATGTGCTAAAATCAACTTTCCAATATAGACAGATTCTGGCTGCTTTTTTTTTTTTTTTTTTTTTTTTTTTTTTTTTTTTTTTTTTTTTTTTTTAATTGTTTATTTGGACAAAGTGCTATTTTCCTTATAGGACGTAATTATCAATTTGGAAAATAACATTCGAGTGACTTGCCGTCGACTTTGACCAATTAAACATAAAAAGTCGTAAAAATATTCGCAAGCGCTGATCTTTCCTTCTATATATTGTTTTGTTTTGAAACTAATCTAATAAATATCCCATCAAGACTTTGATAGCCTAAAATAATTATTTGGTCATTCAATATATTCATATGTAATATGAAAAATAGTTGAGATAAATATAGATCTTATATTTGTCATAAATTCAAAGAACCAATATTAGTAATCCATTTTTCATCTAAATTAATAAAAACCCATTTTTCACATTTAAAAAAAAAAAAAAAAAAACCATATCTTGCAAACGGTAAATCTTCAAGCTACAAAAAATACATCATCGCGACGAGAATTAAATTATCTATCTATAAATATACATTTCTTTATACTTTCGACGAACTTTTTTTTTTCAAAATTTTCGTCCAGAAAAATCACACATGATTTTACAAATCAGATGTGATTTTTACAAATCACGTGTGATTTTTCTGGGCGAAAATTAAAAAAAAAAAAATCATCGAAAATATATAGAATTGCATATCTATAGAAAGATAATTTAATTCTCGTCGCGATGGTATGAATTTTTTCGCGTAACGGTTAACGGTTTGCGAGATATTTAATTTTTAAAAAAAGGGTGAAAGTTTATTTTTTTATTTTGATAAAAAAAATGAATGGCCAAGATTGCTTCATTGGATATGACAAATATGAGATATATATTAAACTTTTGTCATATGAGCAAAGTTCAATATAAATCAAATATTCTTTAAAGATCCAATAAACCAATCATGATCATTCATTTTCTTAAAAAAAAAAAAAAAAAAAAAAAAAAAAAAAAAAAAAAAAAAAAAAAAAAGCCTTTCACATTAAATTAAATATCTCGCAAACCGTTAATCATACCATCGCAGCGATAATTAAATCATCTTTCTATAGACGGACACTTTGATATACTTGCCACAAACTTTTTTTTTTGATTTTTTTTTCAGTTACGTCTGGAAAAATCACATGTGATTTTTATCACAAATCACATGTGATTTGTGATAAAAATGTGATTTGTGATAAAAATCACATGTGAATTTTCCAGGCGTAACTGAAAAAAAAATGAAAAACAAAATTCGTCGAAAGTTTTGGAAAAATATTAAATCGTGTATGACTAGAATTGAACACGGGACCGAGGGATTGCACACTTTACGTATGAATGATCAAATGAATAATTAATATATATATAACTGTTATATATTTTAATTATTTGGACACAAAATGGTTGAACAAGGAAAAGGGAGGGGGTTTGAGTGTAAAGTTTTAGAACTTAATTGAGAAGGTGTTAGACTCAAACTTGGAGAGCAAGTTTGAAGCCTATATAAACCCCTTAAGCTAGAAGAAAAAACACACACGTATAATACAAACCAAAACCCTCAACAAGGACGAATGATATTAATGCTAAAAAAAAGTCAATCGATTTTTTTTCTCATTCACTGCATGATCGTACAGTGGATGTGGCTTATGCTAGATATCATTGTACTATGCACATTATGTGTATCAATTATGATATATATATTTTTAACGTATATATTGTATAGTATGTAAAAGAATGATTATTGTTTACATCCTTCTTGAATAATAGATTCAAGGTTTATTAAACAAAATAGTTTTGGTTTAATAATTCGTGTTCATTCACTAGCATCAATCTTTGATCGAGTAATAGTACGTGTGTTCAAGAGCTCGGATATAACATACTTTTGTTATTCATCTTGGAGTGTGGAACAAATGGTAAGGGGTTTCACGTTAATCCGTTTGATTGTTCAAGTGAAGAAAAGAGAAGATTTGGTCCTTATTCTTGCTAGGATCATAACGGTACGTATCTTATTTAATATTCGGTAATACTTTATACATGTTAAATATGATCCTTGCTTCCGCTATTATATGTGCTTTGATGTTTATTTATTTATTTGAATGTCAAGATATTTAAATCCAACAGTGGCATCACGAGCCAATTTAACATGTAATTGTTATTATCGAAACACATAATAAAAATCAAATCTAGATTTGGATTTACATGTTTGTTAGTCGAATTTTTTTTTTAGGGTTTTATACTAGATCTAAAAAATAATTCGATTCATAATTTAGGGGGGGGGGGGGGTTCGACCCTTGTTAATTAAAAAGTTAGTTTTGTTAAATTAGGACATGTTTATGTGTTTATTTGAATAAGGTTTGCGTTCCTGAATGATCCATGATTTTTTCATGCAAAGAAATCATGGATTAGGGTTTGTTTTATATGCTACATGTTTTAGATAAATCAAAAAATTAGGGCAGACCTAATTTATTAAATTAATGAATCAGTTATGTGCAATGTGGTATTTAATTATTAAAACTTACGCGGTCAATTGTTGGCGTCTGTGGTCCATTGGGTACAATGCGCTCGAAAATCAATGGGAGTTTTATTAATTATATACATAATAGTTACACATATAGATTATTAATATGATTTATCAAAAGGTTTGCATGTGGCAATATGATTTAATTGTTAAGATTATATGCGTTATTCGTGTTTATTTAATTTTGTTGAAATTACTTTTCTTATTTGTTTAAATTATTCATGAATTGTAAGCAAACAAGAGGGTGATTTTTGGTATAAAAATTAAATGGACCTAATAACTATGAAACCTTAATGTGGTAAATTATTTATTCCCAAGTATTATGTGTCGATAGTGGTTCGCTTCGCACGGTAATTTGCTCCCAGGCGAGACTAGCAATTTAATAATTTACAACATAATTTTATAAGACTTAGAATCATAAACTTTTAATTGATTGATGCAACTGTACAAATGGTCGAAGCGGCGGACCTAATTAGACAAACTATAAAGTGGGTATAAGGTTGGTACGCATTAAATTGTGACCTTAAAGAGACTCCATTCTGTCTCTCCGCTCGCCTGTGCGTCTAATTAGACTTACCAAGTACACCATTATATGTACGAAGCATCTTAAGGCAAAGTTGTAAGTTACTCAACGCCTCAATTAAAACTTTGTTGATTTAACTCTTAGCGAATTGGTAATTAAAATTGTTTTGAAAACCTATGATACAAAAATGAGTGCATGCATCTTTGTACATATTTTGATTATAACATCAAAATAAATACCCTATAAAATTTAAGTCCATGCTATCTAATTATAAGAGACACTTGAAGTTAATATCTGGCGTAAGTAAGACCTTGACACAGATATTAATGACAAGGTAAATTAAATGCTTTTATTGCCAGCAGATCAACTGAGTGTAATAAAATTATGTGAATTTACAAGTTTCTAAATTAGACGACTTAATTAAGTTATAAGTGAGACCTTGAGACTTAAAGCATGAGATGAGAAGAAACATGCTTACATTGCTAATTATTTGGCAAATGTAATTCCCATAAATTTAGGAGTCGGAAATTGTTTCGCGATTATTGTACGACAAGTTACCATCTTTTGTACTTTCACTGCTAGCAGATCAACTGATGTGGTGGAACTATGGAAAGTTGGATCTTAGTTTTCAAGAAAATTAAATGGATGTATATTTCCTGGGTAATTTTCTTTTCTTGAAAAATTATTATCGAAAATACTAAAATTGAATTTTGTAAATTCTTTTAATGTATTAATGCAACGTTAAAAACCGTAAACGTGGGGCATTCTTTTAGTGGTAAATTGATCTACACCCGTGGGTTTTTTTGGTTAGAGTCAACTTTACTACAAGAATAAACCAAGTCTACTTTCTTTGAGAAGAGTGAGACTTAAACCATAGACCTTTTCATGTATGAGAAGGGTATAATGGGAAAATTAGAATTGTCTAAATTCTAAGAAATAACTCATAGCAAATTTTAATGGTTAAGAAAATTGCACATGTTATAAGTTATTAAATTAGAAGCTAGACTAGTTACCGCAAAATTGGTAAAAGGCAAACTAACACACTTTGTCTAGTTGTTGTGCTTTGACCACTTTTAGATGCTACATACCATTGTGGGGATGGTAGTCAAATTAAGGAAGAAATTGCATGCCCAATTATTTCCAAGTTAATTGAATTGATGGATAGTCCGTCATTTACAAAGTAGAATACATTCTTTAGTACCTAAGTAATTGTTACGTATGGGATCACTAAAAGGTGTAGGAAAGTCTAAAGCACACTATTTGCTTTTACTGGTTATGAAACACTTATAATGTTGTCAAATCCAGTGGGAGCATTGTGTTATAATTACTTAATAACATATATTAATGTAATGATCTGTAATTCAGTGGGAGCTACAAGCTTGTTATCTTGGTAGTAACCCAGATTATCTCTAGAATGTCTTGAGATAATTACTTTCCAATTATAGACACTTGTGGGTTTAAGGATAGTCATGTGCGTTTCCTTACTAGACAAGGTCGTTCTATATCTACGAATATCTATGACACAATCATATTGATCACATAAACAAACGATTGACGAGTTGTTTATCTGATACATGATGTTGTTCCATGCACAAGTGGGAGAAATCTTAATTGTATGCAAGCAACAACACAAAGAAATATGATTTAAATGATTCTCTTGACTGCAAGGTAAGAGAATTAATGTTCTAATGTGATTTATTCACATCTAATAAATAGAACACTTGGAATTAATATCTAGCGTAAGTGAGACCTTGACATAGATATTAATGACAAGGTAGATTACATACTTTCATTACTAGCAGATCAACTGATGTAATGAAACTATGTTAATTTGCAAGTTCTAAATTAGATTCTTATTAGAACAAGTGTCAATATGATAATGAGATTACTTCAAACTAAATATTTATGTATTATTGAAATGACATAAATAAATGAAGTAACCTAATACTACTTCAAATTTGAATGTTTATGTATTCTTGGAATGTCATAAATATATGAAGTAAATAAATTAACTGGAAATACTATTGAAACCAAATTGTGGTGTTCATGATTACTTTAGTTATGCATATTTATATTTTATTGTAAAGATATAAATATGAAGTCTTTTAATTGTTACAAGACTTATAATAAAGTAAGACGTTAACTTATTATGTTTTTTTAATTAAAACATATAAAAGAAGTCATTGAGTTGATCAATGATGTATAACGTAAATTGGGATTATAACAGTTTATGTCTTCTTATTAAGACATGGACATGAAGTGACTTGGTCAAAAAGTACTTATGTTATATAGCATGAAATTGGTTTGAAAAATCTATTTCACCATTAACTTGATTTAGTTATTAAATAGGTAAGCCAGAACAAAATATATTTATCTTACATATTGTAAGATTGTCTTACAATATTAATCCTAATGAAATACATAATGGCTATGGTACGTTCAGTTAGGAAAATCAAACTCTTATTATATTGTTTGATTAAAGATAACTATATTTTCTTTTCTTCCAAATTGTTATCAAGGTTAGGAAATTGAGTATGCATTGTATATACTCAATTAGACTCCAACCTAGAAGATTGATAAGACACCATTTTATGGAATGTGATGAATCACATTAAGTCTTAAAATTGAAGTTCTGAATTTGTTAAACTGCTTTTGAGTAGGTTATTAACAAACTTCATATAAGGAACTGTCAATGTATATTTGTAATGTCCCAAAAGAGAACAATTTTGTGTTGCTCTACTTGCTAAAGTATTTATAGATAGTCTATAAATTGCTAAAGGCAAGTGGGAGTTTTATCTTGAAAAGATAAAATTACAAGATACATGATCTTCTAAAACACACTAGCAAATGTCATGCTGAGGATTAACATGTAAATGTTAAATCTCAAGATGAAGGAATACTCATTCATAGATCCGCAATGATATCTCAAATATTTGTGTAATATGTTGAGGATTATGAGTTACAGCATTATGGTAAACCTGTTGATGAATTGCAAATATTGAATTTGGCAAGTCACTCATACTATGAATGATTAGATGCAGTCCATAAAGATAATTAGTTTTGGAAACTTAATTAATCTTGAACTCTATAGTTACACTATAGAATGATGATGAGTTTCTACAAAGGAAATGGAAATCCTAGAGATTTAAATTCCTGTGTAGAAATCATATGGACAAATTCTGTATACATATTTAATGTATGAAAAGATTATCAAACACACTTAAGCAATTAACTATGATTGAAATTCTTTCTAAGCATATTAAATGTATAAAGATTATGATTGTCATTCTTAGTTTCATTTATATGAAATTAAGAATGGAAGATCAAAACTCTTTCTTGAGTGCTTACTTGTGCGAGGACGATAAGTAATTGAAAGGAGTATTTGAGTTCAAATAATCTTTGGAAGTATACAAAGTGCAAATCATTTATGAATGGAGTAATGCATGCATCTAGGAGATATATTTATGTTTAATTATTAAATCCTAGTTTTGATTTATAATTAAAATAAGATAATCTCTTAATATTCCTGAAAGCTAGTGGGAGTGTTATATTTATTTTCTTATTTCATGTATGTTGTATAACATATAGGAAGTAACATTCCATAAGCATTAAATGTTAAGTCTTAGTTTGGAATGAAACTTCATTATGAAAATTTAGAAAATAAACATACAGCCTTGAATATATGTTTATTGTGATAAACATAAGCGGTAAAATTATTGATTCTAATAAACATGATTATACTATTAGAAAGTCTAGATAGATACATATCTTTGAAAAGATATGACATGAATAAAATCTAAGTTTGACACAAGGGTTTTTCATGTACATCATGTTATTTGTTGTATCATGCTTGATGAAAGATGATTTGACAACATTAATATCTAATTGAAATGTTATTAGATAACTAAGTGTAATGGATATGGTTAGATTTAGAATTAACATCCTCATCCTAGAATAGCTCCTGAATTCTAAATATGAACCATATGGCAATTGTTGCGTAATTGATATAGCCGACAAATCTTGAAAGATTGGAAGGTGTCAAACATTACACAATGGATATTAAAGTTTACGGGATTTTAAAAGGCATATTGTTGTTTGCATACAATGACGCTAATAAGATTGAGAAGACACTCAATACTAGTCATGGTAGGATTTCATCCTAGTTAATGGCCATGTGTACTAGTTATGCTTAACTGTAAGCATATTTGCATTTTACATTAAAGAATTAGAATACTTTAAACTATAAAAGGTTTGATAGTTTGCTTGTCATAAATTCGTGGTTGAGGATGTCACGCATTTTATGAAATATTATGTAGCATTATCAAGATAATTGATAGCACACATACAAGAACTTCATTAATTGAATTCTTGAAATAAGTATTCTCAAAATTCCCATAGATCAAAATTAGGGGGTGCTTGGTTGGGGGGATAGGGGGGGGTGGGGAATGGGAATATAATGATTGATGATGCTTGGTAAGTATAGGGGAATATAATGATTACCTAGTACTGGGTAATCAACCATTATAGAGTAAATTGTGATTATCCACCATCACCCATTCCTTTGCATTCCCTTACCCTTTCCCTTCCCTTTGCATTCCCCTATAACGAACCAAGCGGGCCCTTAGTTGATTTATGCTTTGTCAACAAGTATGTTTGACATGACTTGAGGCATAATTCATTAATGGGAATTATCATGCATTGGTCAATTTTAGTATTTGGATAACGGGATGTAATTGAACAGTTATTATTTTAATGAAATAAAATAATGGTTATGTTTATTTATCATTTTCTTAATAATATATCCTATATTTGCATGTTTATATCCTTGAATATATTTATATATTCTAAATTGTCCGTTGCCAGTTAATGATATGGGAATATCATTAAATTAAGGTAAATCTGAGTATTGGTATAATATACTTGAAAGTATATTGATGCGTTGTCATTGATGAACTCAAATAAGTACATTTTATTACTATCATTTATCCTATTAATTTGACTTGTTTTATTATATTATGTATGAGGATTGATACTTAATCGTTTACTTTTATAATTCTCAGGTAAAAACAAGCATTTGGTGAAACTTGGCGATTTTGGACTAATTATGGAGCAAAACATGCATAAAGTGAAGAGTCTACTGAAATGGACAAGATCAAGTCAAATCTGCTCCAGATGCGCCGCATCTCACTCATGACATGCGCCGCATCGCTATCAAGATCTCACCAGATACGATCCAAGATTCAAGAAGACATGCGCCGCATCCAAAGATAAAGATACGCCGCATCTTCTGGCGGTGTACGAATATTCCTGAATATTATAATCTTGGACCCCACGCGAAGTTAAGTAAATGCGCCGCATCTACTACTTAGATGCGCCGCATCTCACCCTCAGACAGAAACTATAAATACCCAAGACCAGACGAATTCCAGAGCTTTTGTCGTGCCATATATTATAACCGAAGACCGAACAGGGGAAACCTAGGACGAATTCAGTCAAGGCAGCAGCACAAGACACACCCGAACGAAGATACAAGAGCTGTAAGAAGGTGCTGCATGTGTTTAATTCATTAAGTAGTTTTGTTTTATTGTGTTAGTAAACTTTAATTCATCAGGATTGGTGGCTTGTGTAATGTGACAACGGAAAGATTGCACTCCCTTAAAACTGCTTTCCCATCAATTAAAGTTTATATGTTGATGTCTTTGGTTACTACTTATTAGTGCATTGATAACCTCTGTGTTTATTAGTGGTCTGCCCATTTGACTGCGGAAAATAATGTGGCTCCCACGGTTGTTACTAAATTGATCACTTAGGAATAACTTTTAGACATAAGTAATCATTAAGGGTTTACTCGCCGATAAGAATAGGACCAACGAGAAAGGGTTAACTACATACACTTCATATAAAGCTATCAATAAAACAAGTGACAAACTACTTAATCATAAGGACAGATCTTCTTATTGTCTCGAGTATTTATCTGTGTACGTGTGTGCTACTTGCTGATTCGTGCCTATTGGTTTAGTTTATTATTTAATTGCAACCAAATCGTGTCAGTCTCTCAAGCTGAACCCCCTTGCGTTAGAATATTAAAATACTGATTAGAATAACTAGATAATACGTTCCACTCTTAGTGATCGACACTCTACTTACCATTATATTCATACTGACCGGGTACACTGCTCGTTAAGTGTGTGTGTTATTGATAAGTCGGCTAAATATAAATTTAAAACTTGAGTAGGCATTAATACTGCTAAACCGCAACGACACATCGCACGCATCAAGTTTTTGGCGCCGTTGCCGGGGAGTGAATTGTTATTATCTGTTAGTTTGATTAGTATTTTAATTAGGTTTTTAATTTTTTTTCATCTAACGGCTAATTCTGTTGTGTATTAGATTAATTTGCATTCATTGTATTATTTTGTATATTTTCTGTTTTTGTGTGTTATTTGTTTGCTTTTATTTGTTTTTATTTTCGTGTGTTTTTTTTTTTTTTTTTTTAATCTTTCGTATTTTTTTTGTGTTCTGCTATCGTTGTACTGAGCTAAATCGAACGATACGGCGCATCTGATCTCTCAGATACGGCGTATTGCGTTCAATTTTTTTTTTATAAATTACAACGCGTTTAATTAATTCGATACGACGCATCTTTTCCCCAAGATACGGCGTATCTGTTTTTAATAAGAAAATTTTTTCTAAGCGATAAAGTAATACGACGCATCTTTTCCCAAAGATACGGCGTATCTGTTTTTGATAAATTTTTTTTCTAAACGTTAATGCGATACGACGCATCTGATTTATCAGATACGGCGTATCTATTATTTTAATTAAAAACAGTTTTCGAATTATTAAACAGATACGACGCATCGATCTTTATCGATACGGCGTATCTTCTGAATCAAAAATCTCGTATTTTAAAACGTAACGAAAATACGGCGCATTAACCTTTGTTAATACGACGAATATAATTTGATAAATATAGTTGATTTTTGATATTTACTTTGATTGGTCCGCTACTCTCGTGTGCAAGTTGATTATTTTCAGGATAAATGATGACTCAAGCATCACCATGAAAGATTACATTCTGAACCAAACCGAGAGAAGCAAGCTGTAGTGATCAAACGAAACCTCTTCGATTATTCAACCAACCCAAAGGGAAGTTCTCTACATCATAATCTCAATTTTATTATCCATATTATACGTCTGATTCAAATTGTAATCTTAATTCTGTATGCTTAAAAACGATATTTGTTCCTAACCTCGGAATAAATTCTTATCCTCTAAACTATAAGATTACAATTGTTAATAAAACGTTATACCTATTGCTCTTATTTTGAATTCATTTATATCGTATGGTGTAACCGTTTTACCCCAATTTGATATATATAAAGAATCGTGTCGCGGAGGCCAAGGTACGTTCCTCATTTAAATTTCGTTCACTAATATAGCGATACGGCGGATCTAAATATCCAAAGCGCCGTATCTCTGACCAATTAGGACTCATTGACTAGTCAACGAAATTAAATAGATACGGCGCATCCCAATTTTCAATACGGCGCATCGTTTTGCCTATAAATACGACGGGAATGCGCCGGATCTAAAATCTTTACCGCATAAACTCACACAGTTAAGAACTTACACACACTGAAATTATACTCTAATTCCGATCATTTTTCTTAAATCCACCTTTAATCCGATCTATAATCTTTCTCCTAATCATCAAATTAAGGTAATTATTCCATTTCGATTTAATCTTGGTTAATACGAAAATTAGGGTTTATGTGATTAATTCGATTTGTGCTTAAATGATATAGATATGATTAGAGCTAGTATTTGATGATCTTCCCCATATTTAACTTGCGTAAATAATCGAATTTCTGGCCTAGTTTGATTTGAACGAAAATTTGGGAAAATAAATTTGAATAATGATGTGTTTATTGAACTACCACCCCACCTTGCTTATTTATGCCTATATGATAATAAGAATTTCCCGTCTATCATTTTGTCATCTCTGCCCGAAAGGGACAGAACTTTGTTTATACAGATATTAAAGAAGAACGGCGTGGAAATCAAGGACGAGCAAGGAGTGTTCAATATTACTGAATTGGCAATGAGGGAGCGCGATGTTTCCGACTCCTTCAATGATCGATATTAATGAGCTGAACGTGAGTCTAACTTGAAGACTCTGGAATAAAGACAAGTGCTTACCGGGAGACAACCCGGATTTATCTTTTTATTATTCTGTTTGTGTCGAGTCAGTCAGGCCGCAGAGGAT
Source organism: Artemisia tridentata subsp. tridentata (assembly GCA_021014915.2). Taxonomy (NCBI): domain Eukaryota; kingdom Viridiplantae; phylum Streptophyta; class Magnoliopsida; order Asterales; family Asteraceae; genus Artemisia; species Artemisia tridentata. The sequence goes on along the minus strand of CP139506.1, from coordinate 14,844,444 downwards.
ACGGCGCATCTCAATCCTGAGATGCGACGCATCTCCTGCAAATGGTCATATCTTATTTTATTTTTCTGCATTTTTTATTTTCGAATTTAAAACTTTTTATCAGTTTATTTTTAATGCGGCGCATCCCTGGTTAAGGATGCGGCGCATCTTTTATTCTGATCCGTACTTATTCCAGGCTCGATACGGCGTATCTTCTTCCATAAGATACGGCGCATCGACTGACCTGATGATTTTCATTTTTATTTTTTATGTTTTATTTTTACCTGACTACTAATGTATTATGCAAGTTGAACCTTTCTTACCTTAGGTGTGTTTTGAAGCATTGGTGGTATTATAGATTCCTGCACTTCCTGTGGATACATCTAATATGAAGATTAAACGTTCTAATCCACAAGAAAGATGATTTTTGCTCTTACACTAATGGAGGATCATACCGAGCAAATCTCAGGGGAGTTTTTCTGTTCTAATTATTTTATTTTCCAGTTTTTAACCTTTCATACAAACAACGAGGACGTTGTTTAACTTAAGTGGGGGGATTGGAGAATTAGAACACTTAACACTTACTTGTCCTAAACTTTTCAAAATATGCTTAAAATGTGCTTAATATATCAAAATTTAAAATTTTTAGCATGTTTTTGTTTAAAGTCTAAGTTGCATAGCTGCACACATGACGTTATTTTAAAAAATTGTGATTTTTCAAAATTCACAAATCTATGAGTGTGCCGGTGACTTGTAAACTTTAGAACTTGGCTTGTATACTATTCGAGACCACCATAATAAGTATTATTTATATAATTGGAATGACTTGTCTAAATTGGTAAATTTCTAGGATTACACCCAAATAGCCTTTATATGTTATGTGTTATTAGCTAACTACACTGGTTAGTTAACCCCCGTATAAACCCTTTGTTACTCTCATTTTTAGAGTAAGATACCCCTAGAAAAACCCTCAGAGCCATTCCATTCGTTTCTTACACCTATGTTTAAAATGTTTCGTTACACCTTACACCTTAGCCTACCCTGTAGATTAAGATCCGTGGTTGGTTAATTTCTATAGGCAAAGTGTGTTTCCTTACATTACCTGTGTTCGCGTGCGTAATTCATTATCTATGGTTAGGTCGGGAAATTGCACAATGCAATTGGAGTGAAAGTAAATATTGTATATCTTTGAGTTTATTTTTCGTGTGTTTACTACTTTCACTATTACCGTTATTTCTGAAGTTATGAAAAGTATGGAAAAATTATCCAGAATTATCATTATAGTGATGTGGTGAAATTTTACACATCTATGTTGATTTCAAAAAAAAAAAAAAAAAAAAAAAAAAAAAAATCGAAAAAATAGAAAAGAAAAGAAAAAGAAGAAGTTGGATGTTTGATTTAAACCAACGATGTAAAGTTATGTAAGTGGTCGATATCACCACTAGTTGTTGTACTATATCTATGGATTGAATGGGAGTTGGCAGTTATGGGAACGTCAACTAAGGTTTATTCTTTGATTAAGATCTTGTTGAGTATAATTCGTGTCTACCTAAAGCGTGTGTTTCAAGTGTTAAAGCGTGAGTTATTCAATGATATGAGTCTTATTCATGGGATGGTTGGGATAGTGATTAACCACACTTAGGATTTTAATTTATTTGTTTTGTTTATTTTTCATTTTACACCAATTTATATCACAAATATTATCCATACCCTATTATTCTTTATCCAACCAAACCTTTGATTTATTGAGATTAGGGATTTGAGCAATCTTAAGTATCGTAGTCGTGGATTCGGCTATGTATTTATGATTTTGTCGCCCTTTTTGATATATTATTATTGGTGAAGTTTGGACCTATCTTTAGCCTATTCGAGTTAAGGATTTGAGCAATTGCAAGTATCGTGTTCGTGGATTCCATCATGTATTTGTGATTTTGTCGCCTTTTCTGGAATTTGAGATCGATAGAGAATAAGAATAATTAACCCTTTACGCCTAAAAACCCTTTTTACCGCTTTAGACTTGTTATTCTTTGGCTTTAGTGGTGGAGATGTGTATACTTGCCAAGCTTATGATAGAATATTCGTCGCGACTGGACAGTTAAACGATTAGATTTGCCTTTATCGAATATTTTATTTTACTTCTAAATCGTTAAGTGTTTAGTTGTGTGATTATGACAAAAAATGAATACATGCTTAAATATAAAAATAAATCCTAATATCTTTTAGGATACATTTTCATAAGATTAATTCTAAGGTTTACTTGGGGACAAGTAAAGTTCAAGTGGGGGGATATTTGATGAACTCAAATAAGTACATTTTATTACTATCATTTATCCTATTAATTTGACTTGTTTTATTATATTATGTATGAGGATTGATACTTAATCGTTTACTTTTATAATTCTCAGGTAAAAACAAGCATTTGGTGAAACTTGGCGATTTTGGACTAATTATGGAGCAAAACATGCATAAAGTGAAGAGTCTACTGAAATGGACAAGATCAAGTCAAATCTGCTCCAGATGCGCCGCATCTCACTCATGACATGCGCCGCATCGCTATCAAGATCTCACCAGATACGATCCAAGATTCAAGAAGACATGCGCCGCATCCAAAGATAAAGATACGCCGCATCTTCTGGCGGTGTACTAATATTCCTGAATATTATAATCTTGGACCCCACGTGAAGTTAAGTAAATGCGCCGCATCTACTACTTAGATGCGCCGCATCTCACCCTCAGACAGAAACTATAAATACCCCAAGACCAGACGAATTCCAGAGCTTTTGTCGTGCCATATATTATAACCGAAGACCGAACAGGAGAAACCTAGGACGAATTCAGTCAAGGCAGCAGCACAAGACACACCCGAACGAAGATACAAGAGCTGTAAGAAGGTGCTGCATGTGTTTAATTCATTAAGTAGTTTTGTTTTATTGTGTTAGTAAACTTTAATTCATCAGGATTGGTGGCTTGTGTAATGTGACAACGGAAAGATTGCACTCCCTTAAAACTGCTTTCCCATCAATTAAAGTTTATATGTTGATGTCTTTGGTTACTACTTATTAGTGCATTGATAACCTCTGTGTTTATTAGTGGCCTGCGCATTTGACTGCGGAAAATAATGTGGCTCCCACGGTTGTTACTAAATTGATCACTTAGGAATAACTTTTAGACATAAGTAATCATTAAGGGTTTACTCGCCGATAAGAATAGGACCAACGAGAAAGGGTTAACTACATACACTTCATATAAAGCTATCAATAAAACAAGTGACAAACTACTTAATCATAAGGACAGATCTTCTTATTGTCTCGAGTATTTATCTGTGTCCGTGTGTGCTACTTGCTGATTCGTGCCTATTGGTTTAGTTTATTATTTAATTGCAACCAAATCGTGCCAGTCTCTCAGGCTGAACCCCCTTGCGTTAGAATATTAAAATACTGATTAGAATAACTAGATAATACGTTCCACTCTTAGTGATCGACACTCTACTTACCATTATATTCATACTGACCGGGTACACTGCTCGTTAAGTGTGTGTGTTATTGATAAGTCGGCTAAATATAAATTTAAAACTTGAGTAGGCATTAATACTGCTAAACCGCAACGACACACCCAACGCATCAGTCATACCAATTTCACATGATATTCAAATTGTTTGAATATAGGACTTAATCCCGCGACATGAGTTTACTTTATGGATCTCGTCATCAAGTAAATCATGAGTATATAGTTATCCTCAGACTTGAGATACCAGATAACTGTCATGCATGTGGTGCATTTCTTTGATTCAATTTAACGCTATACGTAACGGGTAGCTATACAGATTGTTTTGGGAAGCGTTGCAAAGTGCATGTGTTATGCTCGTAGTCAAGATAGAATTTGTTCCTTCAAATTGTTTGGATTTTAATACTGTTGGGCCCCTCGTAGGGTTGACAAGATGTTTGTGCGGCCGCACCCAAGATCTCCCCTGAATAGTTCAGAAGATTTGGTAATCTTGCTCAATCATAAAAAACGAGAAACATAATTATTAATAAAGAATGACTTAGATCCATATCTTTATTAATGTAGTATTAGAACAAAAGGATAAGTATGATGATTAATCATCAAGTGGTTTTTCCAGGAGACCACCACCCGAGTTGTACTAGGGGCATTGGCGTGTTGCTAGACGCTAACCAATGTCATTACCCTTTTAATAGATTTCCAAGTGGGAGCTGTTAGAGTTTTGGAAAAATATTAAATCGTGTATGATTAGAATCGAACACGGGACTGAGGGATTGCACACTTTACGTATGAATGATCAAAGGAATAATTAATATATATAACTATTATATATTTTAATTATTTGGACACAAAATGGTTGAACAAGGAAAAAGGAGGGGGTTGAGTGTAAAGTTTTGGAACTTGAGAAGGTGTTAGACTCAAACTTGAAGAGCAAGTTTGGAGCCTATATAAACCCCTCAAGCTAGAAGAAAAAATACACACGTATAATACAAACCAAAACCCTCAACAAGGACGAATGATATTAATGCTCAAAAAAAGTCAATCGACTTTTTTTCTCATTCACTGCATGATCGTACAGTGGATGTGGCTTATGCTAGATATCATTGTACTATGCACATTATGTATATCAATTATGATATATATATCTTTAACGTATATATTGTATAGTATGTAAAAGAATGATTATTGTTTACATCATTCTTGAATAATAGATTCAAGGTTTATTAAATAAAATAGTTTTGGTTTAATAATTCGTGTTCATTGACTAGCATCAATCTTTGATCGAGTAATAGTACGTGTGTTCGAGAGCTCGGATATAACATACTTTTGTTATTCATCTTGGAGTGTGGAACAAATGGTAAGGGGTTCCACGTTAATCCGTTTGATTGTTCAAGTGAAGAAAAGAGAAGATTTGGTCCTTGTTCTTGCTAGGATCATAACGGTACGTTTCTTATTTAATATTCGGTAATACTTTATACATGTTAAATATGATCCTTGCTTCCGCTATTATATGTGCTTTGATGTTTATTTATTTATTTGAATGTCAAGATATTTAAATCCAACAGAAAGTATATCGAAGTGCCCGTCTACTGAAAGATAAGAAAATACTTGTCGCGATGGTGTGTTTTTTTAACTTGAGGATTTACCATTTACAAGATATTTTATTTTTAAAAAAGAGGTAGAAAGTGGGTTTTTTTTTTTTTTTTTTTTTTTTTTTTTTTTTTTTTTTTTTTTTTTTATTTTGATGAAAAATTGAGTGGCTATGATTGGTTCATTATATCTTTTGATAATGTTGGTTATACATTGATCTCAACTCTATGTAATATATGACTATTTATCTGACCTTTCTTTTACAAAAATGACCAAAATATTTAAATTTTTAATAAACCACTCATTCTTTGTTTTTGACATTATTTTAATATTTTGTGAGTTGTTAAAATTTTGGTGCGAGTAAGGTTTCGGGAGAGTTTTTTTATTATTTTGTGTGAAGTTTTTTTACCTGTAGCAACGCTATTTGTTTAATTTTTCTTTTTTCAGCTACGTGCAATTTTAGTGACACTTATTTTACTTAGCACGTTTGGATAAGTCACTAAAAGCCACAAAAAGAGTGTCGCTAGGAGTTCAACAGTGTTGCTTAATCTTTGGCCAATAAAGTCACGTAAAATTTTGAAAACCTCACATGGGGTGTGAGAAATTGAGAATTGAAAAGTCCGCACAATTTGATAATTGTGAAATGGGTGTCAGATTATAACATTTTTGTCATTTTCCCATTTAGCCATGACTTAATTAACACGCCCTATGAATTAAATGGTCACTGATTAATATATCCGTCTACTTTTCAATATTGGCTTTCTTTTCTCCTTTATATCACGATTCTAATTATGTATCTATCATCATCATTTCCCAAGCCTTTGTTTTGATCCATACTATTAAAATCACTTTGTTATTATGTTTATCTCCTTGTTATTTGGATAATCTGTCGATTTGTATGAAAATTTGGATTGGAATTAATGTTTAACAAAGTTGATCGCTTGGCATATTACTCGTAAACGTTTGGTGAATGATTTTGATATTTAAGTATGTACAGATTTGGTTTTAAATATCAAGAGTGGATTAAGTGAAATTATTATGGAAAACGTTTTAGGTTCATAAAAAGACTGACAATTACTTTAAAAATACCATGGTACTCGACTACTCGTGTGATGCGATGGCATCAAAAAATTAGTGGGTTTTTTAGTTTAAAACTTTTCGTGAGTTAAATTTTTGTAACAGTAAATTTAAGGGGCAAATATAGACATGGCCCGGTCTAGTAAAGTGTTGGGTTTTTTTGGCCCCAAAAAAGTCGCTTTCCAAAAATAGCCCAGAAATTAATTCCAAAAATGGCCCCAAAAAAGTCGCTTTTCCAAAAATGGCCCAGAAATTAAGCGACTTTTGTGAATTAAGCGATTAAGCGACTTTTTATTTTCATTCTACTGCTAGTGTATTTTCATTCTACTGCTGGGCTTAAATAGAAAGCAGCTTAATTGACAAAAAGTCGCTTAATTCACAAAAAGTCGCTTAATTTCTGGGCCATTTTTGGAAAGCGGTTTTTTTGGGGTCATTTTTGGAAAGCGACTTTTTGGGGCCAAAAAAGCCCAACACTTTACTAGACCGGGCTATTTGTAGAATTGGCCCTAAATTTAATAAATAGATAAAAAAAATCACATTTATGAGTATTAGTTATATTTTTAATTCATTTCATATAATTGTCACAGGTAAATTAGTAAATTTGCCATTTAATTCTTTACTAAATTTTTTATTATAGGGTTAAATGCTATAGTCTGATTGCAATATTACTTACTTAGAAGTTTTTGCGAGAATTAATTAAAGAAGGGTTTCTTAGTAATAACACTATCCTTGAAAAGTCCAACTAGGACAGTTACGTCTTGATGCATTAGACCGTCCATAATGGCACCAGTTTGGGCGCGTCTGCATTCGATTTGGCACTAGTTTGGACGCGTTGGTGTTCTTATGGAGATCATGGTAGGACGCGTCTTGCATGGTATTTTGTAAGGACTTGGTCGTATACTCGAGAAAATAAACTTCTATAAAAGCTCATCATACTTCATTTTTCCGGTATAAAAATGACGTGTGTTATGCACACACTTTTTTTTTTCTAATGGAAAACACGAACGAACTCTTGAATGGCAATAATTATATATTTACAACACAATTTGATTCCAACCAGACGTGGGTAAAGCCTTTAGCTTTCTTGTTCAGATATTCAAGAAAAGTCAAATTTATGAAAATAAAAGTCAAAGAACAGGAATAACATTAGGTTGTTCATTAAGAAATCGAACACCAAGTAAAATTAAAGTAGAATTCAATACCACAATTTGGATTGATGGAAATTAAACCACACTTACAAACATGCTTGATACGTATGATACATCACTGAAGACTTTTAAGACTTGGGATAGGGAAGACTTATAACACTAATTATGCAACCTATGGTCTATGATCCACACATTCCTTCTCAGCTTGGCCAGCACAATTTGACTAATAATAACTATTTTCCAAGTATAATAACATGGGACTTTTAAGAAGACTAGGGATATGAAAGACTACACTTATATTGCATATATATCGTAGACAAGTAATTGTAAGTGAAATAGACCGTATAACATTATCAAATAACACTCAATACTCTAAACATTTTATGTAGAAGAATTAATATATTTAAATGAAGAATATGGAAGATTTTCATATTTTGTAAGAAAGTATAAATGACATTACGTTGCTTTGTGTGCTTAGTTTTATTATATATATTTTAAAATGTTAAGGAGAAAATTTATTTTACAAAAATACTTATGGTGTGATGGCGACGGAACGCCCGTGTTCACCAGAACATATGAACAATACTTTACCTTAATCCTGTCAAATGAATAAGGTTATATAGAATTGGATATGTTCTACTATGTGTTCTTTGTGGGATAGAAATCTGCTGGTGGTCTTGGGTACTAGTAATTTTGGTTACTGTCTTGGTTTGTTTTTTGGTCTTGGCACTTAGCTGGTTGGTATTTATGTTTGGAAGGTCAAATTCAGTGCTTGGTGATTTGGTTGGTTGATGACTGTTTGAATGATATTGGGTTAGATTCCTCGATCTTCTGTCTGCTGGTTTGACATTTGGTCAGCTGATATGAATTTGGAAGTGTTTGGTGGTAAGAAGCTGTGTGGAATTATAAGCGAAAATGTGAGGCTTAGAATGCGAAAATGGTGGCTGCTGGCTTTGGGGTTTTGGTAAAAATCTTGTTAAGATGGCTGGATTTCATTTTGGTTACTTTGTTAAAAGTGTTTGGGTGATGGGTCATAGAGTGATATGGGTCGGTTTGGTATTAATTTTGGAGGGAAGTGGTTGTTTGTCTTTTTTGGCCTGTCAGATCATGGGTGGCCTGGGTCAAAAGGTAAAGGGTCGTCTATTATAGTTTGGACAAGGTCAGATGGGAAGATCTATATGATTTTTCGTGGACTGGACCAAAGAATATTGTGGGCTGGACATATCCTAGCTGGAACACCATTTGATTTATAGCCAATGTTTTGGGTTTTGTAGCTATTGTTTTTTGTTTCTTAGCTTTTTTATAGGCATTATAGGCTTGTTTCGTTATGCATGTTTTGGGCATGTCATTTGGACTAGCTTATTTTTTATTTTTTTTATTATTTATTTATTTATTTTGTGATTAATACATAGAGATGATCCCTTTTTCCCAAAATAAAATAAAAAAATACTTTACCTTCTCAATATGTATATGCAAAGAGTAAGAGCATATCTATACAAATTATAACTTATACTTAAATTTAATCATCATATCATTTACCCAATATTTTACCAAAAAAATACAATCGAGTTCACTTTTGGGCCGAAACAAAATTCTTGTTTGGAGTGAATCGAAACGATGGATTTGGTCTACTACTTGTTTTAGCCCATTATATCATTTTATAGGAAACTTCTATGGTTTTTTCTATGTTACATATAACATACGGTAGTCAGCTTTCATTTCTTGATTAAATGACACTTGTAATCTTATATAAGAAGAATGCAAAGATGTAGTACTATCATGTAAACACCAACCGTGACGCAAAAAATTTGTTATACTACATGTATACTGTAAACACCAACTATGACGCAAACAATTTGTTATACTACATGTTATATAAGAACAATTTGTTATACTACTTTAAACACCAACCGTGACGCAAACAAATTGTTGGGTTAAACAATTTGTTATCAAATGTGCGATAATCATATAGATCATAAGACAACAATACTAATACATGATCAGGTTTAACCCAACATTATGCAACTCTGCAAAAGAACATGACATGTTATACTCGAAGAGCACTAATTACCCATGCATACTAAAGTTTGGCTAGTATATTACCATAAATGAGTAATGTAATTATATGTTTTTACACTAAGAGGGAAATGTATGTATGGTCACTAACCCCCTGCGCCAAACACATGTGGCAAGGCTTTGGCTTGAACCAAAGCCAATGCCAAGCCACCATACCGCCGCCAAGGCGCGAGTGAAGCCCGTGGCTTGCGCCTAAAGCCTTTTTATTTATTTATTTATTTATTTTATTTTAATTGGTTTTTGTGTTTTAACTGGGTATGGTGTGTCTTAAAGTGAAGTTTTGGTTTAAGTGACTAGTGATGGGTATTTTGGTGTGTGAATAATAAAAGAAGTAAAAAGGAGAAATGTTGCGATGCCTCTTTGGCTTGAGCCACCACACCTCGTGCTCTAAGATGGCAAGATTGCTCATATTCATTCATTGTGGTTTGGAACTAAGCCATGCCTCCACTTATTCCTAATATTTAATAGTGGATTGAGTAGAGTTGATTAAATTTTTGAACAACAATGTTCATTTTTACTACTAACGTGTCAACGTTCTTGCCAAAGACTGAGAGAAAAAACAACGAACTCGCAAACAAATAGTTGATGTTGAGCGAAGAAAAGCAGTTGGTAATGGCTTTATTTTAAGGAATGTAGATGAAAATCAGCTAATGTAGGTTTTGTTATTGTTTTCGTTTTGGGTTAAGTGCACATGTCCAACAAAGTTCATCACAATTCCTACTACATATTGTTGTACGTATGGTGACATCAAACATTTCACGTCAGCACGACATAAATAATAACACCGTACCACATTCTACTTGAGCCTACAATACTAAAAATTGGACTCACTAAAACACACGCAAACACACACTTAAAGCAGCGTCATTGGGATGACGCTGTTCCTTGACACCAATGATGACTTTAAGAGAGGTGTGAGGTGACATTCGGTGTTTTTTGAAAATGACTTTGTAACACCGTGTGCTCTAAGTACACCTCATTACTTTGTGACACCACCACTCACCACCCATCACCACCTACCACCACCACCACCACTCACCACCACCGACACCACCTACTACCTACCACTACCACCACTACCCACCCACCCACCAATACCATCACCCACCCATCACCAAACCACACGTCATTGGGTTTTTTCCCCAATGGCGCCGCCATTCTGCACCTCCTACCCCGCCATTTGCTCATCGTCCGTCCCTTCGTCGGCCCATTCACGGGCGTTATTGACATTTTTTTTAACCTTAAGTGGGTTTGTGTTTGTGTTAATGTTTGATTTTGTGTTTGTGTTTGCATTTTTGTCTTTATGTGTTGTGTTTTTTCCCCCTTCTTTTGCAGGTTTTGGTGGTGGTGGCAGTGGTGGTGAGTGATGGTGGTGGGTGGGTGGTATTGGTGGTAGTGAGTAGTGGTGGTGGTGGTGGATGGTGGTGGTGGTAAGTGGTGGTGAGTGGGGGTGCTGGGTGGTGGTGCGTAGTGGTAGTGATAGGTGGTAGTGGTGCTGGTGGTAGGTGGTGGTGATAGTGGTAGGTGGGTGGTGGTGCGTAGTAGTTGTGATAGGTGGTAGTGGTGCTGAGTGGTTGGTGGTGATGGTAGGTGGTGGTGGTAAGTGGTGGGGGTGGTGAATGGTGGTGGTGGTGGTGGATGGTGGTAGTGGTGGTAGGTGGTGGATGGTGGTAGTGGTGGTAGGTGGTGGTTGCTGATGTGTGGTGGTTGTGGTAGTAGTGGTAGGTGGTGGGTGGTGTTGGTGGGGGTGGGGGTGGGGGTGGTGGTGAATGGTGAGTTGTGGTGGTGGTAGGTGGTGGCAGTCGTAGGTGTCGGAGGATGAGATGATAATTATTTTTTTGTGTTGTGGTGTGTGGTTTAATTAAGAGTTAAACTAAAATAAAAAATTAAAAAATAATAATAATAAAAATAAGAGTCACTCACATAAATCATCCCTGCATGTTAGTTATTTTTTTAAGTGTTAGTTATATAAATCATCCTTGTGGTTTAGTATGGACTTAAAATGACTATTTTCCTCACGTGACACTCACATGGCCTGGAACTTAATGGGTAAAACTAACAGGTGTTAGCCATAATGGCCAGCTTGTAAGTCCACTTTAAGGCCATTTGCTAAAAATTCTTGTCGGGAGTGGCCAGTGTTCAAAACAATGAAACTTCAGAGACGAAATTTGTAGTTTACCCTAAATTTAATCTTCATATCATTTAGTGAGTTATCCTATATATTACCAAAATATAATCAATTTCACTTTTGGGTTGAAACAAACATTTTTATTTGGAGTGATGAATGGGTTGGGTCAACTATATGTTCTGGCCCGTTGTATCATTTTGTAGGAAATATCTATGTTTTTTCATTGTTACATATAACATACGATAATCAACTTTCATTTCTTGATGAAATGACAATTGTGATCTTATATAAAAATAATGCAAAGATGTAGAACTGTACTATAAACACTGATCATGACGCAAACAATTTGTTATACAACATAATAGATCATAGAGACAACAATACTACTACATGATTTGGTTTAACCCAACATTATGCAAGTTCACTAAAGAACAAGAGACATTATACTCAAAGAGCACTAATTACCACGAGGACGAAATATGCAGTTTAACCAAACCATAATGATGATGTTTTCAGTTTACTCAAATAATAATAATAACAACAGTAAATTTCATAAATCGTCACTGTGGTTTACCGGGTATAACGAAAATGGTCCCTAAAATTTTTTTTTCCGGATTCTCTCCCTGTGGTTTTGACCCGTAACGGGTTTGGTCCCTTGACCAAGATTTCCGTCAGTTGACCACTAATTCCTGTGACGTGGCTAATATGTGGGGGGGGGGGGGTATTATAGTCTTTCTATGTTTGCCTAATAGTTGTATATATTATTGTTTCATTTTCTCTAACCCCTACACAACTAAAACATACACACAAACACACACTGATGCAACAATGGTGAGATGCAACAATTGTGGATCACAAGCCATCATCAAAACTTCATGGACACCATATAACACAGGAAGACGATTTTATTGTTGTAGTAAAAGAGTGAGTCTTCAATTTCGTATTTTTTTTTTTATAAAAAAACCCCAATTTGGCCTAATTTAACCTAATTAATTTTTCTCAATTTTAATAGGTATCAAATTGTGGGATAATAGATTGGTATGATCCTCCTATGTGTGATAGGGCTGTGCAAATCATTCCTGGTTTATTAAATTCAATGAATCACCTACAAGGAGAACTACATGAAAATTCAGTTAAAGCTAAAAGACTCAAGAAGTTGTTGTTTATCAGTTGGTTGTTTTTTTTCCTTTATTTAGTTTTAATGTGATATGGTTCATGTATTGAATCAGTAGGTAATGAATGTAAGATGGTTGTATTTTGGTAATGGAAGAATGGTGTAGTTTAGCAAGACAGTGAATTAGTTTTTTCAAGTTGTATTTTGGGTTTAAGATGAATGAAAAATAGCATTTTCAACTTGACAAACAACTGTTACTACAATAGAAAATACTGCATACATAGATGCATATTTGATTGCATAGAAGGAGCATACATAGATGCATATTTTGATTCCATAACCATTCATAAATACATAACAAGTGAATCCATACATATTGTCTTAACATCAAGTATAAGTTAACATGAAATTGCCATACATAAACTCCCAGGTTCTCCACCCTCTCACTACTCTCTCTCTCTAAAGGATGAAGATATTCAAATATGGCTTATTACCTACTTGGATGCAAATACTTTGTGAGATATGTTGATGCTCCTGAACGACAACCATTGTGCTTCCTTTAGTATCTACAGTCTCCGCTGCGTGTTTGAAGACTAAAGAGAGTTGTCGATTCAGGAGGGAGCAAAAAAGAATAAAGGGCTCACTAGTTAGGAGGAGTAATAACCTAACTAGTACATTACAGTTGAAGTTCAGAGCTACAAGGATGTGTGCCGTCAGCACCAAAGATCGAAGCCGCGATCTTTGGAATAGAGAACTTCAAGTCTGCCTCAGGATCTAGACTACAGAGACTCTGCACTTCGACAAAAGTTTATTATTATTGTAATTTACCTTTTTATAGGACTCATTGTAACCATTCACTTGTGACGACATCTTGGAGGGATATTGTTAGACTCGCTTTTTTATAAAGATATCGTCACTCAAGTGAATTGGACTAGATTTATATTAAGTAGCACACGCAGGGACTACTTATGTTTAAATGGCAAACTAGTGATGCAATAGGGCCTATAAATACCCCTCATGACTCTCCATGAGGGGTGTGGGAATTCTTTGTAATATTCATTCATTTCTATTACGAGTAATAAAGATAAACTTCCAGGTTTCTCCACCCTCTCACTACTCTCTCTCTCTAAAAAGATGAAAACATTCATCTTCTATCACCAACCAAGACCACCCGAATCACATAAATCCTTGTACTTATCCGGTTCTACAATTGGTATAATGAGCCAGGTTGTGTTCTTTACTGATTTTTGTGGTTCGATTACATGTTTTAGGCTGCTTTTTATCATCTTTTTAGTCATCGGAAAATTTTTCTGGTCATCGGAAATTTTTTTTCCGTTTCATTCGATAAAAACAGATCTATTACAAGTCTTATGTATCATAAATGGTCAAAATGTCATGGGCTTACACAGTTTCATCTCAGATCTATGACTTGTTTTGTCCTTTAATCCGTGAAAAGTGGTCAGATTTGATGGATATATGGTTGAGTTTTATGCTCAAAATGGGTTTGTTCTTTAACCTGTGAGTTTTATAGTCAGATCTGGGTCGCAAAAAGTTGGACAGAAAAGATGGACGGAAGTTATGGTCGAAAAAGTGGAAAAGTGGATCTCAATAATTGGCTCAATTATTGGTGAAATTTCGATAAAGTCAACGGCTTATCGCAATTGTGATTTTTATCGAAATTGTGATTTTTTATCGCAAATGTGATTTTTATCGCAAATGTGATTTTTTATCGCAATTATGGAGTTTATCGCAAATGTGATTTTTTATCGCAAATGTGATTTTTTATCGCAATTGTGGAATTTATCGCAAATGTGAATTCTATCGCAATTGTTGATTTTATCGCAATTGTGGGGTTTATCGCAATTCAGTTCTATCGCAATTGTGAAATCTGTCCGATTAGAATCCTTCCACTTTGATATCCTTCAACTTAGAATCCCTTCAAAAAAAAAAAAAATAATAAAGAAAAAAAAATGGCTGGAAAATTTGAGTAAAATTTAATTTTTACAGGTGATTAAACGTTCAATTTTTACGCGAAATTCAAATTTTGGTATAACAGTGAAATTTTTGGCCCAAAATTCAAATTTTTAGGTCAAAATTCGAATTTTTTGGGTGAAAATTGGCGTCAAAATCTGTAACACTCAAAATTTTCTAGCATCCTTATACTTGCATTTCATAGTGTATTTCAAATTCTGAAAAGAAAATAAATAAATAAATAAATAAAAATATTGGAGGGAAATAAGGATTCCATCGCAACAATCACGGGGATACATAGTCAACGGCTAAAATTATTATAGTTAAGAAAAATGACTACGGGGTTCTTGCACGGTATTATTGATTTGATTTTGATGTAACATTTCATAGGCATGTGTACTTATTTATCTCAAAGTCTAGAGGTTGGATGGATGCATGACTTTTAGAGATACTTGTTTGGGCACTCATGGGTGTAGTGATTAAGTCTTGATTTATCTAGTTTTCATAAGTCAAGGGGTGGATGGACGAAGACCTAGTTAACTATCACTTAAAAGAGATACGTTGTAGTACTCAGTGTCACACAAAGATGTGGATAATTCGAGAGAGGTTCATATACAGTTAAGGAAGGTTGGATGGGTATATGAAACGACCTATGCTTTAAGGAGTTACGTTGTAGTGCTCAGTATAGGTTCTTAGTCACACTATCGTACAAGATTAAGTCACATTTCTAAGGGGTATTTACTTCTTTTTCAAGTTGGTCATATCGGGTTGTCTCCACATGTGGTCATTTACTAGCAGTCGGTGAATTTTAAGGTTGGTTTGAGAGACGTATTGAGAGTATTTTTTTGACATATTCTCACGAAACTATGCTTCGACGAGCTGTTATGGCTTTACAATTGCATCAAGTAAAAGGTAATCAAAGGCATGTACACTAAAATATGATGATTCCGATAACTCGCAACCATCAGGAGGGAGAAGTATGGCTTATTACCTATTTGGATGCAAATACTTTGTGAGATATGTTGATGCTCCCGAACGACAACCATTGTGCTTCCTTTAGTATCTACACCACCACCACCACCACAAGATGCATCTACAACAATCGACACCAACTCCCTCCACATCAACATCATCAACATCTACTCGCACAACTCCAGTAATTGAGATTGTTCTACCAAGAGTAGATGAGGAAAACCACGATTCGCCAATTCAAGAAGAACCACACCAAAACAATGCTATGTTAGATGAAGAAGTGTTCGAAAACACTTTTGCTACGGATTCTGCTGAATCATCCTCAAGGTTACAAGAACCATCTAACACGCATTCGTCAAATCCAAGGTACCCTTCTACATTACAGTGGACTAAAGACCATCCAATAGAATATGTTATTGGTGAACCTTCAAGGCCAGTTCAGACGAGAAGACAACTCGCCACCGATTCTGACATGTGCATCTACGTCTGCTCAATCAGTCTAAAAGAGCCAAAAAACATTCGGGAAGCGATGTCAGACAATGCTTGGATTGAAGTGATGCAGGAATAACTTCTCCAATACCAATTACATGACACTTGGGATTTAGTTCCAAGACCATTTGACAAACTTGTCATTGATCTTAAGTGGTTTGATGCGTGGTTTTGCAACCTTACAACAGGTTTTACCTCTCGAGGGATCTCAAGAGGCTTACAACCCCACCAGGCAGTGTACCTGACCGATGTAGTATAGTGTAGTGGTAAGTACGGGGGATTGATCGTTCTCCACAGGGAATAGTGTTCGTTAGGTATGAAAGACTACTCTAATAGGTCTAAGGGTTGAGGAAGATTCTTTTTTGTATTTTTATATTTTTATGAAAGCAAGTAAAATCTCGGTTTTGAAAGAGTGGGCGGAATTAGTTGCTAGTCAACTAACCCAAATAACTACAAATGCAAATAAAATAAATAACTGAAAATAAAAAGTTGGTGAGAAACTTATGTGTAGAGAAATGTGTTTACTTAGATTTCCTTACTCCCTAACTATCTTTTACCGGTTGATTAGTGTGTATTAGTCGCGTGGATGACGGGTGTATTCCTTAAAATTCAATCGTCGGGTGGCGTACGTACTTCCCCAACTCTACAAGCTCCTACTTCACTCCTATGTCGAGCCGGCTAGGAAGCTCCTAACATGGGATCACTAGAATTCGCTTGTGCATTAAATACAACCATAAAAACCTTTAGTACGCATTTGGTTCATGTTTCTTAAGACGTTCAAGCAAGTTACCGAATAGGAAGTTAGCCAGTTTTCTTAAGCCTAACATAGATAAACAATCATCCAATACAACTAATAACACACTAATAACCAATAATCAATAGCTAGGTTTCATTAGATCTAAGCAAACACAAGATAAATCTAGCCTAACATGTTAAACAAAAGACAAGAACAAGATAAAATCAAACAACACATAGACATATTGAATGATTAATTGATAACTTATCTTTCAATGTAACATGGAAGATCTCAAGGCAAAAAGCCTTGAAAAAGATGCTAAAATCGTCTTAGGGTTTTCTCCCAAAAATTCCACACTAAGCTCTCTCTCCTAATGACAAAAAATTAGAAAACTATATATAGACTTTTGGATCTGACGGCGTCACCTTATGGAGTGTGACGCCGTCACCTCGCCGCTTCTAGGGTTCCCGGATGACCTTCTTGACGCCGTCCCTCTTTAGCTCTCCAAAATCCGTTCTGGCTTATCAAGGCTTGACGCCGTCAGACCTTGAACGTGACGCCGTCCCTCTTTGATTTAAGCCGTGACGCCCTTGATCAGGTTTAAAGCGTGACGCCGTCAGAATTCACATGCAATTTTCACTGGCTTATCATGAGTAAATTTCACGTCCACCTTTTCTTGCCAAGCCATGACGCCGTCCAGAGTAAAATCTGACGCCGTCAAAGGTAACTTTTAGCCGATTTTTGAGACTTTGTCGTTTTCTTCACTTTTATGCTCCAAAAACGTCCAAAATACCTCCTTTTCCAGATTTCTCCTCAAAAGTACCTAAAATGACAAAAGGAACGATTTAGGGCAACATTTGATCAAATAAATACGATTTAGGGCTTAAATGACCCCTTAAAAGCGGTACACTTTTCGCTTCATCAAATACCCTTACACTTGAGATTTGCTTGTCCTCAAGCAAATGCGCTTTTATTCTAATCAAAATACAAGTTAGGGGTCATTTAATGCAAACATAAAAGTAATTACAACAAATAATCGTTCCACTTTAATCATAATAAGCACGGAGATTATAAACTAGCACCTCACAAGTAGTGTTTAGATACTCACATCTCTCAATTGTCATCAAAATAAATCTCATAAATGAAAACGGATAATATCTCTCACTACCTGTCATAGCAAATAGATTACCATAGGCTTGGGAAAGGATCGAAAACCTCCTCCACTAGGCGTAAGCACCAAAGATAAACTATCAAAGAGGGCTTTTAAATGGGTTATAACGTTAGGTGTAGGGAAAAGGAAAACACGGTTTTGTTGGATAAAGGATGTTTTACTGGTGGCGAGTTAAAGATCTTGATCAATTACATGTACTATACAATGTTGCTAAGCCAAGACTCGACTCAATCTTAAGCTAGAAACAAAATAACAAAATAACAAAAACATAAAAATAAACATAAAATGAAACGGGATGGTAGTCCGTATGTTTTTTCTATTTTTCTTTTTCTCATTTTTTTTGTATTTTTCTTGATTTTTCGATTTTTTTTTTTTTTTTTTTTTTTTTTTTTTTTTTTTTTTTTTTGTTTTCTTTCTTCATACACTCTTGCCCTACCATCCAAAATAATACATCATAGGGGCATTGCATCCCCTTACACTTGAATTTTTACATAACTTTTCAAATAACTATTCTAATGACTCGAATTAAGATAATTGAAAAACTTGGAGTACTTTTTAAAATATTTAGCACATATGGGGGTAATAAATGATGTTCTTCCCCATTACTCCATTACACTAGTACTTTACCCATGAGTCCCAATCGTCCCAAAACAATATGTACAAAGATATGACTCGACTTAGCAACCATGTAATCAACTAGATAATTAACTTGGGTTTAAACAAATGTTGTAACAATAATGCACTAAAAATGAGTGCATACAAGGTAGGCTAAGGCGATTTGGGTGTACATTTTAGTGGGGTGTAACAAATTCTTCCTTTAAGTAAAATGCTTAAAGGTCGAAACGAAAAGATAGGCTCTGAGGGGTGTACTAGGGGTATCGTGTACTAAAAATGAGTACAACGCAAAGGGTGTGGGAGAATTACTTGACCAATGTAGCCAAAGTAATTATAACAAAAACACAGGTGTAAAACAATGGGTTAATCCTAATGCCTCTTATCATGTAGTAAATCTAACTACACGAATGTAGTCTCACTTGTGGCCTCGGAATGGTCCTAACGCAAGTTCTAGAATCTAAGTGCTACCGGTACACACATCATAGCATAAATGCTTTTCCTACCAATTCTAGGGGCGAACCTCACATATTTGGGGGTGGAAAATTTTTTAGTGGTACGGTTTTTTTGTGCTAGTCATATAACTCCTATCCGTGAGACGCTCATTAAGATCAAAGTTTCACTCCTATATGTTGTAAAAAAATTTAAATTTGGCACTAAAATTACCCTAACATGTATTTCTCTCAGTTTTATTACACATCTACTATCAAACAAACAAAAATCAAGCGTAATTGTATTCTCTAAAATCGTATTTTTACCCCCCCCCCCCCTTACACTTAAGATAAACATTGTCCCCAATGTTCAAATAACAAATGTAAAAGCATAAAGTAAAAGAATGAAATCAAATACTCCCCTGATTCGCTCGGTGGATAATGAAGTAACATGGTTAAATCTTCTTCCAAGGTAATGTTGAAGCTCCATGACTAATGCATCGCCATAAGCTTGATCCAAAACATTTCCTTGTCCAAAATAACCTGTTAAACCTGAGAAAACAAACACGAGAACCTGCATAACATCGGCGGGATAAATCTATATATAAAGATATAATGCTTGTGGAATGATAATTTTGCAGATTCCTGGAGATTATAAGTTAGAGATTTTAATAAAAACTTTTTATGAAAACAAAACTTTCAAAAATTTCTGAAAATTAAATCTGACGCCGTCAGGTTATAAACCCTGACGCCGTCAGAAATGACCTGACAAAAATTCTCATTTTAAGTTTCCGGAAAATTTCTGGAAAAACCTTTACCTTACTTCCTGGAAATCCTGCAAAACATCATTATGACTCGATACAAGCATTTGACTCAAACAAATACTAATATGTATGTTAATTTATTATTATTATGATTCATGTTCATTTGTGTTCTAATAAACCAATTTAGATTTCCCTTACACTTAACTTTTGCAAAATACCTTTATATGTAGTTAAGACGAAGTTAAAAACAAAATAAAGCATTTTCACAAATTAGTTTTGAACATGAATCAATAATAATAAAAATTAAACACACATACGGAAACAAATAAAATCAAACAAACAATCAAACAAATAAACACACAAAGCAAATAAAGCTAATAACGCTTGGGTTGCCTCCCAAGAAGCGCTTGTTTTTGTTCGAGTCATGAGCCTGACTCTACCCTTATTTAATGGATAAAGGAGAGGTTTTCCCTACACTTAGGATTAAGTGCGGGTGATAGTAGCGATACACACCAGCTCGGTAGGAGTATGTCACGTGAGGAAAGAGTGGTGGATGAATTATATGCTCAAAGGGGTGTGCTCCTTTCATCATAACCTTACCTAGTTCACTTTGGTCAATGGGTGATTTTGAGTTTCCTCCTAAAAAGGGATCATCTTCTATCAACTTCGAGAGACTCCTAGTTGGGAATCCATCTTGACCTAATAAACCCGGTTTAAACCCATAATGTTTCTTGTGATCAATCATGAATGGGTGATGTAAGTATGTAAGGTCATGTTTCACTCCTATATTAGCTTCCTCACTACAAGGCTTAATGTCTACTACCTTAAACTTAAGACTACCCGGACTATATGTTTTGATGGGTGGATCGGGACCTAATTTAATTCCTAAATTTTCATCCAAGGATGGAAGATTAGGTAACGGTTTTGGTTGAGGCTCCGGCTCATCAAAACTAGGAACTTCCATAGGACTAAAAGAAAGGTTGTGATCACTAAAAGCATTCAAACCTATTTCTTCTAGTTGTGTTTGGTCCAAGGGCTCTACCTCTATTGGGGTTCCTATAATCTCCTCAACTTCTTCCGGGTAAGTCACGGGCGGTGTGTGTGCCTCAAATGATGGTAGGACTTGTGGGGTACTTGGTGGGCTTATGTTACTTACCTCATCATTCCTTGTGTCAAGATCACCTATATCCTCATCATGTGTTTTAGTAGAATCTAACCCTAACATTTTCCCTAGTATCTCAAGTGCTTCTCTAGGCATCTCAACTTCTATATCCGAATCATAAGGATCATCCTTAATATTCTGACTGCTATATTCAAATTGCCCAAAAGATTCATCACCCCTAGTCGTAATGGTCTTGAATTTTTGGTATAGAGCCATAAAGGTTAAATGTGAAATTGCAATCTGTTATGAGGATATGCCTGTATTCAAATAAAAAAAATTTAAGTATTCAAAGAATGATTTTTGTTAGTTACTATTATTTTAGGAGTTCTATCGTAAAACACTTTCATTGGTCATTGAGATTTCTACACGAAATCAGAATAACAATATAGCTTTTTAACAAATTAAAGGTAAAATAGTCAAATTCTTACTATACAACAACTCTTAGACGGAGAAAAATATAAACAAGTAAAGATAGAAAGCTATAGTCTTGAAACAATAATATTATTTACGTTTAGTTGTTATTGCCGTTTGCTGTTGACATCATCTTATTTAGTGAACTAAGTCTTATAACTTTTCTTTTGCCAAGATTTGCATCTTTCAACGTTTCACGCAGAAGGACACCATCTGTCATATACTGCAAACAGAATAGCGTAAAGGAACACTTTAATACCTTATAGTATTCTGCAGATATAAAGTTAGTCTTTTTAAGTCTGACTTAGTATTATGTCCAGTGACGTCTTCAAAACGAATAGCATAAACGACCAAATCTCCAAGCTCCGTTTCCATCTCTTCAGCGACTCTTTTGGAAACACTCGCTGCTGCCACACGTCTTGGCTGAGTACAACTAACCATCCCATTTCTCGTATAACCATCTTCGTGCAAATACTGCAACAATAGAAAATTACAAATGTTATGTATTTGTGGTCGGAATGTTACCTGAACCAGTCTCGCCTACAACCACAACCACTTAATTCTCTCGTATTACATATTTCACAAAACAGTCATATTACCTATTGACGTTGTTCTGATAGTGATTTTGATTTTGCAAAATCGCTTATTGCTTCACCCATTTTCATGTGTTGGCCAAATTTTGCATCTCCTTTGAAATCAACTTCGCCATCTTCACCAACTACTGCCGTATCAGCACCAATCTGCTCTGCAGACTTCTCAACACCAAGGATATTACCAAGCTTTGAACCAGCAAGTTCCCAAAAACACTGACGTGATTTATTCATAATTCGTTTTTCATGAACTTCAAGAACAAGGTAACCTTTCTTGAAATCTTAGCCATATCGGACGAGTCATTCTTAAAAAGCATTATGGGTTATGCTTGTCTTATAAATACAATCCTCCCGTCTAGAAATGGAGGCTTTGTATCTGAAATAAAATATCTATATTTCAGCTGCTGTCTCTTAAAATTACAAATACCAAAAAAGGGAAAATTACCAATTTGACCCGTGTGATATGGGACCTATTAAAAAATGTACCCATTTTCAAAAGTTTATATCAAAATGAACCTATATTTAGCAAACTACCCAAAATCTGTTAGCGTTAACAGGTTCCAAAAGCAGTCAGTACAGCAACTAACCAACACTAGTACAGATGGCTATTTCGACCCATTTTACTTTTGAACTTTTTTACTCATAATTAACATACTGACTACTAACCAACACTAGTACAAATGGCTATTTCGACCCATTAATGGAGAGTACCAAAAAATATTTACATAATTTTTTTTTCTTTATTTTACAGAGCTGCAACAAGCTCCTAGGAGCTGTTTTTCTGGCTACAACGACCCGTATAAAATGGTTCAGTTCAGGTTGTGTTAAAAAGATATAAACATAGCTTAAAAACCAGGTCCGACATGTCGGTTCTGGTCTTTCATAGCTTAAATTCAGGTCCTACATGTCGGTTCGGGCTATGTAAAGAAGATATAAAAATTGAATATAGCTTAAAACGGGTTAGTTTGGGTCATTTCATTAATAAAGTAAATATGGCATATTAATCATTTGTAGTACTTGATGACAAAAACTTTCAGAATACCCAAACGCTACATACCATGCGTCATCCTGTTTCTCTTTTCTATTCTATGACGAGATGATGGGACACGATCATCCTAAAACATATATCCAAGTAAGAAAATACCATTAGAAGTCGAAAATAAACATTTATTTGATAATTATGCACTGAATGCAACTAACACTTAAACATCATGAAAGTAAAGTTACCTCAATGATTATAATAATAATCTTAAGTTCTTCATATGAGAGTGTATAATCTCTCTCTTTATTCTATTTGTTCCCTGTCACAACTTGTAAAGTTGTTGTTAGATGTTTTGACTTGTAGTCCTAAGGGTATTTCAGTAATTTTGGCATAATATAGTTTAGTTTATTTACTAAGGGTAGTTTGGTAATTTTAGTTTGTTCTATATACAATAGCAGATATAGATCTATGTACTTCATAATTTGATAATAGAAATATTAGTTTTTCTCCAAACCTCTGATCTTGATTTGTTGCTGAACTTCTGCTATTGCTACCTGTTCTGGATTGTGTTGCTATTGGGTTGCTGGTCTTCCCTTTTGCCCCATGAATATCCCTCCGATTATGTTTGCCTAAATCCTAACAGTTGTAATGCTTGTATTTCATGCATTTGTGTTTGCAGTGTTCATGTCAGATATAAGATCTTTCTTTTTGCTATATATACCTTCCCTTTTTTCCTGGAGTTGATTCAAATGGCAGTTTGGAAAAGGAAGCTTCGAATAAATTATTGAGGGGTTCTGTATATATGAATATGTCAATATAGATTGTCCTTGTCTCATTCTGTTGCAGGGCTCATCTTTTGCATGCTCTTCACTTTGACAGGGTTTTATCAAGATCAAGAGAAGTAAAAGTTTGGAAAATATGATGGCTCATCTGATGTTGAAGAACGATGTCGGTTGCAGAGTCTTGTTCAGTGGCTTTACTTCACACCTCTCTCAATCATTACCGATGCTGCAAGAGTTGGCACAAAACTTCTTCTTCAGGCATTGATTCACAGGTAATATTTTTGTTCATAATCATTCTCACTGTGTTGGTTCTTATTTGGTATCAAAACTGGCTGCTTTGTTTCAGCAATGTACTATTCCGGGAATTTGCTTCAAGTCACTAGTTGCAGGTATGTTTACTTTTGCATATCATAATAATACAGGTTGCAGATAATAATTTTGTCACAAATCTTATTTATTTTATTGCTTATCTAGGTAAATGTATCTATTTCTGGAAAGGGTAGTAGCTCAGTTGAAGTTGCGATTAGGTGCTTGGCAACAGAGGATGGGTTTGGCCCAAATAAACTTGCAGATGGTGGTATTCTTGCCTCACTTATTGCAGCTGGTGTTAAAGGTAAGTTTTGGGGACATTGAAATCAGTTTAATTTTGCTTGATCACGTTGCTTTGTGTGCTTAGTTTTACAAAAATACTTATGGTGTGATGGCAACGGAACGACCGTGTTCGCCAGAACATATGAACAATACTTTACCTTAATCCTGTCAAATGAATAAGGTTATATAGAATTGGATATGTTATACTATGTGTTCTTTGTGGGATAGAAATCTGCTGGTGGTCTTGGGTACTAGTAATTTTGGTTACTGTCTTGGTTTGTTTTTTGGGTTAAGGAATGTAGATGAAAATCAGCTAATGTAGATTTTGTTATTGTTTTCGTTTTGGGTTAAGTGCACATGTCCAACAAAGTGCATCACAATTCCTACTACATACTGTTGTACGTATGGTGACACCAAAAAATGGTATCAAACATTTCACGTCAGCACGACATAAATAATAACACCGAACCACATTCTACTTGAGCCTACAATACTAAAAATTGGACTCACTAAAACACACTCAAGCACACACATAACACACGCGTTCATTTAATGCAGCATCATTGGGATGACGTTGTTCCTTGACACCAATGATGACTTTAAGAGAGGTGTGAGGTGACATTCGGTGTTTTTTGAAAATGACTTTGTAACACCGTGTGCTCTAAGTACACCTCATTATTTTGTGACACCACCACTCACCACCCATCGCCACCTACCACCACCACCACCACCACCTACCACCACCGACACCACCTACTACCTACCACTACCACCACTACCCACCCACCAACACCATCACCCACCCATCACCAAACCACACGTCATTGGGTTTTTACACCAATGGCGCCGCCATTCTGCACCTCCTACCCCGCCATTTGCTCATCGTCCGTCCCTTCGTCGGCCCATTCACGGGCGTTATTGATATATATTTTTTTAATCTTAAGTGGGTTTGTGTTTGTGTTAATGTTTGATTTTGTGTTTGTGTTTGCATTTTTGTCTTTGTGTGTTGTGTTTTTTTCCCTTCTTTTGCAGGTTTTGGTGGTGGTGGGTGGTGGTGGTGGCAGTGGTGGTGAGTGATGGTGGTGGGTGGGTGGTATTGGTGGTAGTGAGTAGTGGTGGTGGTGGTAGGTGGTGGTGAGTGGGGGTGCTGGGTGGTGGTGCGTAGTGGTGGTGATAGGTGGTAGTGGTGCTGGTGGGTGGTGGTGCTGGTGGTAGGTGGTGGGTGGTGGTGATAGTGGTAGGTGGTGGTGCGTAATGGTTGTGATAGGTGGTAGTGGTGCTGAGTGGTTGGTGGGTGGTGGTGGCGGTGAATGGTGGTGGTAGTAGTAGGTGGTGGATGGTGGTAGTGGTGGTAGGTGGTGGTTGCTGATGTGTGGTGGTAATGGTGGTAGGTGGTGGATGGTGGTAGTGGTGGTAGGTGGTGGATGGTGATATTGTCGCAGATGAGCTACTACAACTATGCAACAGTGCTCAAGCTCGTCGCGTTGGTGGTGGACTTTACAAGACAAGAAGCGAAGCATTCGTGCTTGGGAAGTCTTGGGCAGTGAAAGGTCGAGTCTGAAATGGCCAAATCTCCCCTCTTTTTGTTTTTTATTTTCTATATGTTATAACTGTTTTTACAAGTTATAACTGGTTTAATAAATCTATCTGTCTGTCAAAACTATGGTTTAAACATGATTGATGATTAAAGTCTTGGGCAGTGAAAGATCGAGTGACACGTAAGTTTAACAACGAAAACTAATGTCTCTCTTCAGAGTATAAATCTATCTGTCGAAACTATGGTTTGAACATGATTGATGTCTAGATTTTCGATTTGTAATTTTCTTTTTTCGTTTAGTGTTATGAGGGGAGATATGATGTTCAAGAGGATTAGGCTACCCTCTTTTGTGTAGCTAAAATTTCGTTTATATATAATGAATTTCCTATTATGAAAAGTAACTTCTTTGTGTTTACTGCATTATCAAGTATCCCTTTTTTTTCGTAATGTTTAATTTAATTCACAGTAATAATTTTTTTTTTTTTTTTTTTTTTTTTTTTTTTTTCTTTTTTTCATAAAGTCAATAACATCTAGAATACAATCTGCAGATGTTTTAGGGAATTTGTAATCTTTGAAGGAATCACGTTTATGGGATTGTTTAGTAAAACGCAAGATCAAATACAAGTATATTTTCGTAACGGCTAAACCTCGAGCAATCACTGTGCTTTGAATGCAAACCTGATATTAAAAATTCGCTCCCCTTCATTAGTAACTTAAGTTAGAAAAACGAGATTCTAATTCTACAAACTAGCGAAATAGGATCTGAATTTGGCAATTTGCTTCAGTTTGGGATAACATAAGGCAAACCAGACTTAATGAACCTGAACCAGTGAACACCACTAGATGTAACTACATATGAATGTATAAAGTTATAACTTTGTTATATTTTGTATGCTATGACTAATGTCGTATTTTCAATACGATCTCTTTAGACAATACACGAACAGGAGAATATTCTACGTCCAAGGGGGATGTGTATACGCATAGAAATAGTATCACTTATCGTATTGGTTTAATTTATGGATGTCACCGGTTATACCAATCAATCCTCGACAAAGTAGTCCAATTTCAACCCTTCATGTACATGCTAAAAGTGTGTGGTACTACGTTGAGATAAGGTCTTATTAAGATAAATTATTACAGGACACTTTTAGGCTTAAGATATCGGGAAGATCCTTTCTTCAATCCAGGTATAGAGACTGTTTGCTGCTGTTTCACTCTCCTCTTTTCTCTAGTCTCCATTTGCTCTTGCTGCTTTCTCAAATTCTATAATTCGTCTTCCATGGCAGATTTCTCATTTTTCTTCCTCTTTTTGTGGTCCAACAAGGATGTGTCGGAATCCTTAACTGAATAAAACATCGGGCCAAACTGTGCCAACCACAGTGACACACTGCATATTCAGGAATGTCAATATCAGTTCATGGGGAATCAAAGGGGTACTAATGGTCAAAACAGGAAGAAGGGGCAGGATGGGTCAGTTGTAAATAAGATAAAGATGGTAATCAATTTTCTGTTTTGGCTGATGGTATTTCAGACTACAAAAGGCCGGAGGTCCTTTTCTACCTATGGTAGAACCGGAAGCAGCCTCTCTACCTTAGGTAGGGGTAAGGCTGTCTACGTCTCAACCTCCCCCATACACCGTCTTCGACGGTATTGGGACCCATAACCCGTGGAAGAATTGGGAGTTACTTTACTTTACTTTACTTTTGCTGATGGTATTTCAGAAGAGATGCAGGAGCTTAATTTGTTAAAAGATAGAATGGTTGTAGATAAGTATTTGAATAAGAAGATTGTTCCCTCTGATGAAGAAATTAGTAACTGGTCAATAGATATCGTAGAACTTTCACTTGTAAGTAATGAGTGTTACACGAGTCTCCAGAGTATTTGTTAGCTTTCCATTGTTTGTAGAAGTCAGAGTAATGTCAAATAAACAGATTCAGGCACGAAAAGCTTTGCATGTGCGATATCACTTTCTTCTACCCTCTCTTCTGGGCTAAAGAATACAGACCGGACTGAAAGCATATATACAACATGAACTGGCTCATTTTTAGCCCAATATCAGTCAGATTCCGTGTGTTGTTCAATGCTCCCAATATCCTTAGTTGACACACGGAGTTAAGAATGTTATCTTTAGGTGGAGTGTCCATGAACTCGAAATCAAGCAAATTGTCGATTTTTAAGGACTTTAGAAGCAAAAGTACATTCCTGAGATTAGCCTTCTGGATTTCTGTGACGGGTTGTTGAAGCATTTCTTCTTTGTACGCGTTTTCTACAAAAAGACGGTGACAAGCTAGTACCGGGCCTAGTCCTACCTGCTCGACCTGCCCATTGGTTAGCAGCTCTAAAGGAAAACTTACCTATAGTTGTCAAGATTTGCATCTTTCAACGTTTCACGCAGAAGGACACCATTTGTCATATGCTGCAAACACAATGGCGTAAAGGAACACTTTGATACTTTAAACAGTTAATAGTATTATGCAGATATAAAGTTAGTGCTTTCTTAGTACAACCGAACTTCCCATTTTTCTTATAACCATCTTCGTGCATATACTGTAACAATAAAATATTACAAATGTTACAGATCAAAATAAGATGCAACAGTTAGCCAACATATAGTATTCGTGGTCGGAATGTTACCTCAGTCAATTGTGTTGTCTTTCCAGAACTAGTCTCGCCTACAACCACAACCACTTAATTCTATCGTATTACTTATTTCACAAAACAGTCATATTGATGATGTACCCTCCGAACAGGTCGAAGGACTCCCCTTCGAGCCTGTAGAAAGCCCTCTCTTCGGAGGCCCAGGTTAATCTCCTAACACGTTTCATTGGCGTAAAACCATTCGCCTGCGAACTGGTTACCATGTGGGAATCCGCCAATCGAAGCCCTAAGCCCTTCGGGGTATTCCTATCGAAGGGACTAGCACGAAGGACCATTCTGACCTGGTCAAACCCACGTCTCCTCTTCCCTTTGGCTTTCCCGCCAAAACAGAGATCGTGGGCTATAAAGCTCTAGCGGTTACCACAAAATCATGGGACGCCACCATGATCTCCGAACAATGTGCAACCGCCCACTTTGTCCTATTTCTCCCCTATAAATAGTGTAGTCGGGCATGAACAATGTAAGTTAACTTCACTCTTGTCATTTACAACTTACTTAAACGATCACACATACTTACTCGCACGCCGGAGGTGGTTCGCAGGGTCCAACCCCTGCGCAATCACTTAACATAGTGTTTCGGTATTTCTTATTTTCAGGTTAAGAACAAGCTTGGCGCAATCTCAATACCCCATTATTCCTTTGATCACCATCGAAGGCTTGGTTGTGCAATTATTTGTTCAATCAGTGGCGCCATCCATGGGACCGCTACAATTGGTCTCGTTAATTCCGAGCTTATAACCAACCAACCACTTTCACTATTATTCCAGCATGGATCAAGAGAGAGAAGATACTCCCCCACCGGGTTTCTCGACCTTGGCACCAATAACAATCAACGACACTAACAACCTTCCCCCAATAACCGCTTCCACTTTCACAACACGTTCTCACCTAGAAGTCACAACCAACAATCATGCTTCGACATCAGCCAATACCGAACCCGTCATTAGCCCAGCCTTTGTCGAAGCCAACCACGAAGTGTTGGAATCCCTCTTAAAGGCTCGTAACAGACAAGTCAGGAATGCTGAGGTGCAAAGGGAGTTGGAATACTCGAGTGATGAGTATGATGAAGAAATGGAGATGGAACCTAGGCCTCCGACCCAAGGACCAACCCTATCGGCCTTAAGAATTGGGTCTCCAGTCGGTCGAAGGCTAAGCAAAAGGTCCGTTGGTTTCGATGGAGTCCCCGAGAGGGCTCCGACAAGAAGAGAAGGGGCGGTTACCGAAGGCTCTAATGGTAGGAGCCAGCGAAGGGAAGAAGTGGGGGTGACTTTGCCTCCATTGCTAGCAGCTCATCTTGGAAGGACTGAAGCTGGGGTTCCGTTGCAGCCTTCTCACGCATCAAGCGTAGAAGGCAATCCGCCTACAATTAATATGGGAGGAAATCTTCCTCCCAATGGTATGTACCCCTCGTTCCAAACTCAGTCTTATCCTCAAAATTTATATCCTCCAGTAAATGGACAGCCTAATAACCCAAGCTTTCCCCAAACTTATGGGAGCATGCCCTTCGGGCACCCTATGGCGTACCCTCCGTACGCCATGGGAAACGGTTACCCGTTTGCCATGAATACACCTTACCAGTCCTACCCAAGCCAAACTCCTATGGGAATACCCCCAAACAACAATCCATATAATACTGTTCCCATGTATGCACCACCTTATAACTGTCTATACACAGACCCTATGGGTTCAGCTACACCCTTCGTTAGGTGGATCGAAGATTACCCATTGTCTGATGGGTTAAAAATGCCCTCGCATATTGGGACTTATGATGGGAAGGGGGATCCGGACAATTTCTTACATTTGTTCGAAGGGGCTATCAAAATGCAAAAATGGGTTATGCCAGTGGCCTGTCATATGTTTACATACACCCTACGGGATTCTGCTCGTATCTGGTGGAATGGGCAAAAGCCCGGCAGCATCGTCAATCTTGACGATCTTAAGGCTAAGTTCCGGTCACACTTCAGTCAGCAAAAGAAGTTCACGAGGACTCATTTAATGGTGCACAACATCAAACAAAAAGAAAACGAAAGCACAAGGGCCTTCGTTACTAGGTACACCGATGAGACTTTGCAGATTTTGGGTCTTCATGAAGATCAGCGTATTTCGGGTTTCGTACATGGTCTTCGAAATCGGAGTTTGGTGGAATTCTTGTCCACTGACCTTCCGACAACTTACAAAGGGTTAACGGAAAAGACATATACTTGGATCGAAGCAAAAGAGGTGTCCACTAATGGGGCTCCGGTAGACAGAGATAGCAACAACAAGTTTTCGAAGCATTCTTCGTGGGAAGGGTCCAAGAACAAGAACAAGAACAGAGATAGGTTTTCTCCGTACAACAAAGGCCCCAACCATGGTTTGTTAAGCAGTCTAACGAAGTCTCCAAAGGAAATACTTGCTACGGAGAGGGCTGCCAAGGCCTTCGAAGCACCCCCTCGTATGACAAGTAAGGGCAAAAACAGGGATACCAGCAAGTACTGTCACTTCCACGAAAATTACGGTCACGATACGAACAGTTGTAGAGAACTGAAGAAACAGATAGAGGAAGCTGTGAAGTCCGGGCAATTGGCACATTTGGTGAAGGGTATAAAGAAGGGAAAGGAAGAGATGACCGACACTCAATTGGCTAAAGATACTGCTCCTCTCGAAGCCCCAATACTCATGGTCCATTGGGGCGAAGCCAGCTTGAAGAGAAAGGTAATGGAGGGTAACGAAGTAGGGGAGGTAACTTTTCCTCCTCTTGCAGGCCAAGTCCCTTCAAATGATCCGGTAGTCATCAAAGTCCTCATTTCCAACCGAGAAGTGAATAGAGCCTATATGGACTGTGGGAGCTTCTGCGAAGTCATCTATGAGCATTGTTTCCTTAAGCTTAAGCCTTCGATCAGGTCGCAGCGGATTGATTCGAAAATACCCTTGGTAGGATTTTCTGGTGAACATTCGTGGCCCCTAGGAGAAGTTCCGTTGGAAATAACGATTGGAGAAGGCAAGCTCGCAAGGACGAAAACCCTCATGTTCGCTATCGTGAGGTCCAACTCTCCTTACAACTTGCTGATAGGAAGGACCGCCATGCAAAAGATGGGTATCGTAGTCTCCACTATACACGCAGCGGTAAAATTCCATACACCTTATGGGATAGGCACCGTATTCTCCACTTACAATCAAGGACAGACGGGAGACAACGGCAAAAAGATTAGAGAAACTCCGGAGGAACCTCCGAAGGCCATTCTAAGTTGTACAGATGCCGAAGAACGTATCATGGTGAATGAGCTCTATCCAGAGCAAACGGTGGTAATCGGAAAGCAACTCCCTGCTAACTTCAAAGCAGATTTGGAGAAGCTACTCAAAGCCAACAAAGACGTATTCGCATGGACGTACTCAGATATGACCGGGGTTCCCAGGACTCTTATGATCGATGGCAAGCCCTTCGGTACAGAGCATAAGCTTAACGAGTTCAAGCACATTGAACCAATTAAGCAAAAGCGACGAAGCCTGGCACCAGAAAGAAACGCAGCTGCTTGTAAAGAGGTGGATGAACTTGTGCAAGCAGGAATTCTCAGAGAAGTGAAATACCAAACTTGGGTCGCTAATACAGTTATGGTAAAGAAAAGTGACGGAGGGTGGCGTATGTGTGTTGACTTTACCGACATCAACAAAGCCTGCCCAAAGGATTGCTACCCTCTACCAGAAATTGATTGGAAGGTCGAATCCCTCTCGGGGTTCCGTTTGAAATGCTTTTTGGATGCCTACAAGGGGTATCACCAAATACAAATGGCAAAGGAGGACGAGGAGAAGACAGCCTTCTACACAGGAAAGGGTGTCTATTGCTACAAGAAGATGCCCTTCGGCCTAAAGAACGCGGGGGCTACTTATCAGCGTTTAGTAGACAAGGCCTTACATAAGCAAATTTGAAGGAACTTGGAAGCCTATGTCGATGACATGGTAATAAAAAGCAGAACCGAAGAAGACCTCCTCTCCGACATTCAAGAGACCTTTGATCAATTACGGGCTATCAACATGAAGCTTAATCCTAAGAAGTGTTCCTTTGGCATGGAGGAAGGGAAGTTCTTGGGGCATTTGATAACGAAACAAGGGATTAAAGCTAACCCTTCGAAGGTTAAAGCCATCACTGATCTTCAACCCCCGAAGTCATTAAAAGAAGTCCAAAGCCTCAACGGGAAACTTGCGGCACTTAGCAGGTTCCTGTCGAAAGGGGCAGATCGGTCTTTACCGTTCTTCAAAACACTCAAGGGATGTATAGATAAAAAGACTTTCCAATGGAGTTGTGAGGCGGAAGCAGCCTTCGAAAAGCTAAAGGAATTCATAGAAATCTTACCAACGCTTACAGCCCCAATCAAAGGCGAAGTGTTGTTCATGTACATTGCGGCTTCTTTCGAAAGCATCAGCGCGGTGCTCTTAGCCGAAAGGGAAAACAAACAAGTCCTAATATACTTTATTAGCAGGGTTCTGCAAGGAGCTGAATTAAACTATCTAGAATTGGAGAAACTAATCCTAGCTTTGGTTTATGCTGCAAGACGCCTTCGAAGGTACTTTCAGGCTCATCCCATCACGGTATTGACTGACAAGCCTATTAGACAGATACTGTCAAAGCCTCAGAAATCAGGAAGAGTAGCTAAATGGGCTATCGAATTAGGAGAGCATGAGATAGAATACAAGGGTCGAAACTCCGTCAAAGGTCAGGTACTCACAGATTTTCTAGCTGAAACGCCTTTCGGACCTAGCCAAGATAAGGAAATTCCTAAAGAACAGCCCCCAAAGACGATGGAGGGATGGAAGCTGTACACAGATGGAGCCTCAAGTTCCGATGGTTCTGGAGCAGGTTTAATGTTGGTTAGTCCGAAGGGAAAGGAGTATACTTATGCATTGCGTTTCGAATTCGAAGCCACCAACAACGAAGCCAAGTACGCAGCTCTGTTAGCCGGCCTTCGACTAGCAAAGGAAATGGAAGTTCATAATCTGTCCACTTTCGTAGACTCCCACCTAGTTGCCAATCAAATCAAGGGCTCCTATGAAGCAAGGCAGCCCACCATCAAGCAATATTTGGAAAAAGCTAAAGAACTCCTTCAAGGCTTCGAAACCTATGATATAGCACATGTACGCAGAAATCAAAACAAGAAAGCAGATGCCCTAAGTAAGTTGGCTTCAATAGCCTTTGCTCATTTAACGAAGGAGGTTTTGGTAGAAGTGTTGGCTGATAGGTCAATTAAACGGGGCGAAGTTTCTGACATCATACCCGAGGAAGGCACCAATTGGATGACTCCGATTAGGGAGTATTTGATCAGCGGTATCCTGCCAGAAGACCCCAAACTCGCTCGAAAGATCCGGGTCAAAGCTCCCCAATATAGACTTATTGGGGATAATCTATACAGGAGATCCTTCTTATCACCATGGATTCGTTGTGTGGGACCAAAACAGGCTTCGAACATCATCTATGAGGTTCACAAAGGATCTTGCGGGTTGCACGCAGGCCCTCGCTCCGTTGTATCAAAAATAATGAAACTTGGATATTATTGGACATCCATGCATAGGGATGCAATAGAGATAATACAAAAGTGCGAAGCATGTCATATCCACTCCAAAGTCCCGAGAATGCCTAAGCAAGACATGACCTCCGTTACGTCAGCATGGCCTTTCTGCCAATGGGGAATTGACATAGTCGGACCCCTACCAGTTGCTCCAGGAGGGGTAAAGTTCTTGGTCGTAGCTATAGACTACTTTACCAAATGGGTTGAAGCAAAGCCCTTGGCATCAGTAACAGGAAGGCATATGGAGAAATTCGTGTGGGAACACATAATCTGTCGTTTTGGTGTCCCTCACATTATCATCTCCGACAATGGAAAGCAGTTCGCCGAAGGGGTGTTCCCAACCTTCTGTGAAGGCCTGAAGATCAAACTGTCATTCACTTCCGTCTATCATCCCCAAGGTAATGGACAAGTAGAAGTCACAAACCGGGATATTATCGAGGGAATTGAGAAGAGGTTAGGACGAAGCCATCATGGGTGGGTAGACGAATTACCCCAAGTTCTGTGGGCACATAGGACGCACCCCAAGTCAAGCCACGGGGAGACTCCTTTTAGCCTTACTTATGGAACGGAGGCTGTTATACCCTCCGAAATAAGCATTGAAATGGAACGTATTGTGAACTTTGAAGAAAAGACAAATGACGAAAGGCTTCGAGAAAATCTCGATCTTCTGGAAGAAAGACGAGAAATAGCTTCAATCAGGGAGGCTACCCACAAACAGAAGATTGAAAGGTACTATAACAACCGAGTTCGACCCTCCACGTTCAAGCCAGGTGAATATGTCCTTCGTTTGAACAGTGCAAGCAAGGCCGAATACGAAGGAAAGCTAGGGCCAACATGGGAAGGACCCTACGTTATATCGGAAGCCTATGGCAACGGTGCATACAAGCTCGCAACGCTTAAAGGAGAAGTCATGGATAGAACTTGGAACGGTACTAACCTTCGTAAGTTTTACATCTAAAACTTACTACAAAAAAAAACACTCAGTTTGTTTTTACAATTTCATGTAACGCATTCTTCTCATCTGGGGAAAGAAGCATTAATGGTAGGTGTCTTAGTATTCATTTCTTAAAATGATGTAATCCTCCCTACCCAATTAATGATATAACGCATTTCCCTCAAATCTCTTGTTTCGTTCTTTACAACAAAGATTTGTCCAGCCAAGTAGTATAAAAGTTTCAATGTCGAAGGATGTAGCAAGGCACATGCCTTGTATATAAATAACATCCATTACAATTCACATTAACTTTCCTATGAAGTCTTAGGGTATTAAAATCCCTCTGCAACTTAAGGATAAAGACGGAGTGGGTCGCGACCCTCTGTCGCAGTCAAATTATACGATTGCTTAAAATCTTGGTCCAAAATACACACAATAAGGTTATAACCTTAGGTTGTATGTTTACGTTCTTGAAATGAGCGTAAGAGAAGATAAACATGACAATAAAAGTGGGACATATCCCACTAAATTAGCATTAATAAAGACTACGTACAGTCTTAGCTATCATAATCACAAAAAGGACAATTGTCTAAAAGTTATGGGTCGAAGCCCAGTTTCACGAAAGATAAATTGTTCAAATAGGAACAAAGATAAATTGTCTCAAACAAATAACATGTTGGAGAATCATTTCAAGGTTGAGCAGAGGTGGATTTCTTTGTTGAGGACGAAGGTTGGATCTTCATAGGCTTCTTCGCCAGAAGTTCCTCTATTGGAGCCAACGGATCTCTGGTTACCTCAGCTAGGAAAGGGAACTCTGTTGACGTAAACACATTGCTAGCCTCATCAAATTCTTTCTCAGAATCAGGGCGATAGTATGGTACCTCCGACAAAACCACAGGCTTCCTTGACTGAGCAACTTCTTCTAAAGCGGAATAGGTACCATAAAAGATGGCTGCGTTCACCAGTTTCCCAATAGCTTCCCCCACCTCATCGCTACGATGCAACTCTATTGCCACATGAGGAACAACCTTCGCAACTACCTCAGCTCGGTCTTTCTTCAAGCTTCGACACTCGAACTTCTGACTATCGACTTCCTCGCAAAGCTTGGCCTCCTGCTCAATCAGCCTAGACTTTTCGGCTTCCAGACTTGTACATTTGGACTCAAGCATCTCAATTTGGGCTCTATAGATGGACACCTTAGACTCCTCAACCTTCAACCTATCACACCTTGCTTGGGATTCCTTCAATTGCCCTTCGAGCCTGTCAATCTTGGCTCGCATATCTTGAACAAAAGGATTCTTCTCAAAGTTCTCCATCACTTCTTTGCACTTAGCCTCCAATTCATCATATTCATGATCCCTAGCTTTTTATTTGGCTAAGATAGCATCCATTTTAACTCTCACATTCAAAACTGTTTGCACCAACTCCCTTGTCCTTGAATTCAAATGATTATCCAAAACAGCCTGCCTAGCATAACTTTTAGAATGAAAGTTGCAAAGATCTTCCATAGACATGTTATCCAAGATTTCTTTCCATTTAGCAGGTGTCATTTTTTCAACCAAGTGGCGGCACGCAGTTGAATTGGGTAGTTCGTTAACATCGGGAAGACCTGCTAAAGAAAGAGGCACAAGTTATATAAGGAAGGGTACTTATTACGTATGCATGATAACTTACCAGGAGTATCACCCTCAGGAATCGTCAGAGGAGTAGGTATAAAGGTTTTCGAATGAGAGCCTTTGGGCTTCACCATTCTTGTCGGAGGAGTAGGAAGGGATAATTTCCTCTTCGGAGGAGTCTTCACAGACATAGCAACTTTTGCTTTCTTACTTTTCTTCCTATTTGAAAGTCCGGAGGACCTTCCGAACCTTGTTTGAAATCCTTGATGAGGGGATCATCGGAGTCTGCTACAGTCTCCACAAAATGCGGAGTCTCGTCATTATTAATTGATGTCGATGGAGAACCTACTTCATGGTTCACATTATTCGGCTCTTTGGGGACAAAACTAAACTCCCTAGTACCACGGGCTACAACGAAGTTTCTGAAGGCCATCCCTACAGAAAAAAGGAATGAGATAAATACCATCAGATAAGTCATTAATTTATTTGAATAAGTACATACATACTTTTCCCATTGCAGATTATCTCAGGCTCCAAGGGAGAACCTTCCCAATGATCTATAATGCCCGCCAGAAACAATATTGGCTCAGGAAACGTTTGCACATCAAATGGATGACGTTCAAGACGTTAATAGAGGGGATAGCTTCTTACGAAGTGCGGCAAAGGATCATCAAAGCGTTTCTCATCAAAATGATTGTCTTTATCCAGTAACGCTGGATAATTGGGAGGTATAATCGTATCTTGCACATAGATAAACAGACCTTTCCATTTTCTTATATTAGCAAAGGGTTTTGTTATTAAGCAAGGGACATCAGGTTCACTTATTTTAACTAAGGTTAACCAATCACCACCAGGGCAAAGGTTGATAAAGCCTCTAAGCACGTTAAGCGTGGGCTCATAACCATAAGCTTTACATACGACAATGTAGGTGGTTAGCTTGGCTAAGCCAAAGGGGTTCAATCTGGAAATGTGTACTTGATAATACTGTAAAAATTCTAAGATCAGCGGATGAATAGGAATCCTAAAGTTGGATTCTGTAAAAGCATGAACATATAACCCAACATACCCAGCGGGGGCATCAAAAATACTTTGGTTTTCGTTTGGGAGTATAACTTTATACTTCTTAGGTATGGGATACTTTTCAAGAAAATCCGCCAAATCCTGTTCTGATAAGATACACTTTTGTTGCCTAATGGTCCTTTTTGCCGCCATACTCATCTTGTATTCGAAATAATGAGACTAAGGAAGGATAATTACCTTTAATCTTAGCAGAAGCACGAAGCACAAGTACTGTGTATGTGTACTTTGGGGCAAAGTAAAACAATACGATCAGGGGTAATCATAAAGGGTTTATGTACATTTTTAGTTGTTTTATCCTAGCCATCCACGTGTAGTCATAATATGAGTTTGACACCGATTCCAATTTGCTTTTAAATTTTGAAAATAAGTTTGTGGGTACCGACATTCTAGCTGATATAGCTAGGATATGGTAGTTGCATATTTATTGGCCGCATTTATTGCGCAAGGTTGTTTAAGCATTTATCCCCTACTCGTACGACTTTGTGATGGAAGGACTAGCATGTAGTTTGTTTTTTGAGTCGAATGCAATATATACTCGTGCATATATATCACTTTCGACTGGGGGGCTTGATGATGTACCCTCCGAACGGGTCGAAGGACTCCCCTTCGAGCCTGTAGAAAGCCCTCTCTTCGGAGGCCCAGGTTAATCTCCTAACACGTTTCATTGGCGTAAAACCATTCGCCTGCGAACTGGTTACCATGTGGGAATCCGCCAATCGAAGCCCTAAGCCCTTCGGGGTATTCCTATCGAAGGGACTAGCACGAAGGACCATTCTGACCTGGTCAAACCCACGTCTCCTCTTCCCTTTGGCTTTCCCGCCAAAACAGAGATCGTGGGCTATAAAGCCCTAGCGGTTACCACAAAATCATGGGACGCCCCCATGATCTCCGAACAATGTGCAACCGCCTACTATGTCCTATTTCTCCCCTATAAATAGCGTAGTCGGGCATGAACAATGTAAGTTAACTTCACTCTTGTCAATTAGAACTTACTTAAACGATCACACATACTTACTCGCACGCCAGAGGTGGTTCGCAGGGTCCAACCCTTGCGCAATCACTTAACGTAGTTTTTCGGTATTTCTTATTTTCAGGTTAAGAACAAGCTTGGCGCAATCTCAATACCCCATTATTCCTTTGATCACCATCGAAGGCTTGGTTGTGCAATTATTTGTTCAATCACATATATAAGTTAAAACGTCACATTGAATTAAAATATAGGTGTTCTTAACAAGAAGCAGCTAAACTTTGATATACGATATTTGATTGAACAAATAATTGCACAACCAAGCCTTCGATGATGATCAAAGGAATAATGGGGTGTTGAGATTGCGCCAAGCTTGTTCTTAACCTGAAATAAGAAATACAAAGACACTATGTTAAGTGATTGCGTAGGGGTTGGACCCTGCGAACCACCTCCGGCGTGCGAGTAAGTATGTGTAATGGTAATGTAGGTCGTAAATTGAGAGAGTGAAGTTAACTTACTTTGTTCATGCCCGACTAAGCTATTTATAGGGGAGAAATAGGCCTTAGTGGGCGGTTTGCACATGTTTCGGAGATCATGGGGGCGTCCCATGATTTGTGGTAACCGCTAGGGCTTTGTAGCCCACGATCTCTGTTTTGGCGGGAAAGCCAAGGGAAGAGGAGACGTGGGTTTGACCAGGTCAGGATCGTCCTTCGTGCTA
The DNA here is from genome assembly GCA_021014915.2 of Artemisia tridentata subsp. tridentata. Lineage (NCBI taxonomy): Eukaryota > Viridiplantae > Streptophyta > Magnoliopsida > Asterales > Asteraceae > Artemisia > Artemisia tridentata. Next base: position 14,805,114 of record CP139506.1, on the reverse strand, counting down.
GTTCCTTCGTAGGAGATACCCCGAAGGGCTTAAGGCTTCGATTGGCGGATTCCCACATGGTAACCAGTTCGCAGGCGAATGGTTTTACGCCAATGAAACGTGTTAGGAGATTAACCTGGGCCTCCGAAGAGAGGGCTTTCTACAGGCTCGAAGGGGAATACCTTCGACCCGTTCGGAGGGTACATCATCAAGCCCCCCAGTCGAAAGTGATATATACGTACGAGTATAAATTGCATTCGACTCAAAATATAACCCATACACCATTCGTTTTGTCACAAAAATGTATAACGAGAAAATATAAGGATTTAAACTGATTTCCGCATTAAATGCAAAATCATCATTATCCGCCCACTCACCCATAGCCATAATGGCCGGATCTTCGGTAAACGCAAAACGTCATTTCAAATTTTGTATCCATTTGAAGTCCGCTTATGCATTAGATATAGATGAAACACGTGTGTGGCTAGGATTAAAAAACATGATGGGTATTTAAACCCTTAAGATGGTAAACCCTAGATCACTTTCACCTTCCGCCCAAAATACACAAATACCCATCTGCGTGTTTGTGCTTCCGTTGGATCGATAAGGTAAAAAATATATCCTTTTTCTTTGATCTTTTTACTATTTTAATAGCAATATGAGCATGGCAGCAAAGAGAATAATCAGAGAACAAACATGCACTTTATCAAAAGCAGCATTATCTGAATTCCTTCGTGATTACCCCTTACCTGCTGGGCTCAAAATCATACTTCCAAGTAAAAGACAAAATGTTTTTGATGCCCCCGCAGGGTATGTGGGCTTGTATGTGCACGCGTTTACCCAGTCAAACCTTCGGATTCCACTTCATCCTTTGATTCTTGAGTTTTTGCAATACTATAAGGTGCACATTTCCAGATTTAACCCCTTTGGGCTAGCCAAACTGACTACCTACATTGTGATGTGTAAAGCTTACGGGCATGAGCCCTCATTAGATGTTCTTAGGGGTTTTGTAAATTTGTATCCCGGCGGGGATTGGGTGACTATTGCCAAAAGAGGTGAACATGATGTTCCCATCCTTGTGACGAAGCCCTTTTCGAATATAAGAAACTGGAAAGGTCAATTCTTTTATGTTGAAAGTACAATTATACCGTCCGATTACCCAGCTTTGCTTGACGAAGCGTTTATGTATGATGAGAAGAAATATAATGACCCTTTGCCCTACGAGGTAAGGAGCGAGCCCTTGTATCAGCGACTTGCACGACATCCTACTAATGTCCAGACATTCCCCGAACCTATCCTGTTCATGGCTGGTATTGCTGAGAGTTGGGAAGGCTCTCCGTTGCATCCTGAAATAATTTGTGAAGGAAAAAGTATGTATATATCTTATTCAAATAATTTAAATAACTTATCTGCTGATATTCATCTCCTTTTCGTTTGTTTTTGCAGAGATGGCTTTCAGAAATTTTGTTGTTGCCGGAGGTGTCAAAGAAGTTAGTTTCATTCCAAGGGAACCTCAAGATGCAAGCTATGGAGTTGGATCTCCATCTAGATCTGTTAACAATAATGATGTCGATGCCTCTGCAGTGAAATCTCTTTCTATACTTCCTCCTACTAAGCCAGTGAGTACTGAGGAAACCCCTCTTTTTGTGGAGGACATTGCTGATTCCGATGACCCACCTTCCGATTCTGATCAATTGAAGATCACGGGCTCCTCTGGTATTGCAGACAGGGTGAGGACTAGAAAGGTACTAGTGCCAAAGCTATCAAGGCTGCCCCAAAGAGGAAATCCAATGCTCCTACCCCCACATCGAGGAATATCAAACAAAAAGTAGAGAAAGCTCGTGGGAAAACCCTGATGTACTCGACTGAAGAAATTGGTGATGATGACATTCATGGTGAGCAAGCCACTTGATGAACTCAAATAAGTACATTTTATTACCATCATTTATCCTATTTATTTGACTTGTTTTATTATATTATATATGAGAATTGATACGTTAATGTTTACTTTTGTAATTCTCAGGTAAAAACAAGTATTATGTGAAACTTGGCGATTTTGGACTAATTATGGAGCAAAACAAGCAAGATGTTAAGAGTCTACTGAAATGTACAAGATCAAGATCATTCTGCTCCAGATACGCCGCAACATACTTTTTACATACGGCGTATCACTATCAAGATTTCACAAGTTACAATCCAAGACAGCAAAGGACATGCGCCGCATAAAGAAATGGAGTTACGCCGCATCTTAAGGCGGTGTACGAATATTCCTGAATATATTAATCTTGGACCCCACGCGAAGTTAAGTCAATGCGCCGCATCTATCAATTAGATGCGCCGCATCTAACCCTCAGACAGAAACTATAAATACCCCAAGGCCAGACGAATTTCAAGACACTAGACTTTAGAGACCGAAGACAGAAGAACCCTAGAAGCCAAATTCAGACGACCAAGCAGCACAAGACACACCCTGAACGAAGATACAAGAGCTGTAAGAAGGTCCTGCATGTATTCAATTCATTAAGTAGTTTTGCTTTATTGTATTAGTAATGTCATGTGACTACGGAAAATCATGCGCACCCCTTAAAATTGCTTTCCCATTAATTAAAGTTTATATGTTGATGTCTTTGGTGACTTTTATTAGTGCATTGATAACCTCTGTGTCTAGCTGAGCATTGCTTGGGTCGCCATGCCCCTTCCTCGCCTATTTGTTTCAGCGTCTCTTTAATAAATAGGATAGACATAAGTAATCATTAAGGGTTTACTCGCCGATAAGATTAGAGCCAACGAGAAAGGTTTAATTATATACACTTCATATAAAACTAGCAATAAAACAAGTGACAAGCTACTTAATTATCAGGACAGGTCTTCATATTGTCTCAAGTATCTATCTGTGTACGTGTGTGCTAATCGCTGATTCGTGCTCATTAGTTTAGTTTATATTTAATCATAACCAAACCGTGCCAGTCTCTCAGGCTGACCCCCTTGCGTTAGATTAGGTTGTATAGCTAACTTAGGATATTAAAATACTGATTAGAATAACTAGATAATACGTTCCACTCTTAGTGATCGACACTCTACTTACCATTATATTCATACTGACCGGGTACACTGCTCGTTAAGTGTGTGTGTTATTGATAAGTCGGCTAAATATAAATTTAAAACTTGAGTAGGCATTAATACTGCTAAACCGCAACGACACATCACGCGCATCAAGTTTTTGGTGCCGTTGTCGGGGATATAAAAGAATTAGAGCAATAAACACAGCACATCAAGTTTTTGGCGCTGTTGCCGGGGAGTGAATTGTTATTATCTGTTAATTTGATTAGTATTTTAATTAGTTTTTAATTTTTTGATTCTAACCGCTAACCCTGTTATATATTAGATAAATTGCATTCATTGTATTATTTGCATATTTTCTGTTTTTGTTTGTTTTCTTTAATTTTTGTTTCTTTTTGTTTGTTCTTATTTTTATTTTTTTTATTTTCTGTATTTTTCTGCATACTGCTATCGTTGTATTGTGCTGATACAAACGATACGGCGCAACTGTTTTCACAGATTCGGCGTATTGCGTTTAATTTTTATAAAATACAACGCGTTTAATAAATTCGAGTACGACGCATCTTTCCCCAAGATACGGCGTATTCTGTTTTTAAAGAAATTTTTCTAAACCTTAACGCCATACGACGCATCTGTTTTAACATATACGGCGTATTTATTATTTTAATTAAAAACAGTTTTCGAATTATTAAACAGATACGACGCATCGATCTCTATCGATACGGCACATCTTCTGAATAAAAAATCTTGTATTTTGAAACGTAACGAAAATACGGCGCATTAACTTCTGTTAATACGACGCATTTGTTTTAATAAATATAATCGATTTTTGATAATTTAAAACTGATACGCCGCATTCTAATTATAAGCGGCGTATCTATTTTCTGAATAAAAGTCTGATTAAATTTTAACGTAATAAGATACGGCGTATCCAACTTTTTGGATACGGCGTATCGTCTTCAGATATCAGTAACTTCTATTTATCTCGAACGGAGAAAATTCTAATCAACTTTCATGTCTCTTAGAAAATTTTTACTTCGAAGCCTATTTGTTCTATGTTTCAGGAATGATGATTGATCTTTTCCCAAGCTGGTTCGGAGGATCAAGGATCAAACTTACAATCGATGAGATTATATCAAAGTTTGCCCAAGAAAGCGGAAAGGAACTATTGCTGAAAGAACAAAACAATATGATTAGAGAAGTGACGATTGAAGTGCACCAATTGTCAAGGGTGATTAAAGGAGTTTTGTTCCAAAGGCACGACCTAAAGGGAAATACCTTGATAATTACATCGACAACGCTGATAACGAAGTTGTCGAGTTTGAACCAGAACTATTGGAATAAGGAGCTGAACGTGAGTCTAACTTGAAGACTCTGGAATAAAGACAAGTGCTGACCGGGAGACAACCCGGATGAAAAATTTTTACTTTTCTGTTCTGTGTCGAGTCTGTCAGACCTGCAGAAGATACGGCGCATCTCAATCATAAGATGCGACGCATCACCTGCACTGGTCATATCTTATTTAATTTTCTGCATTTTTATTTTTGACTTTAAAACTTTCTGTCAGTATTTTAATGCGGCGCATCCCTGGTTAAGGATGCGACGCATCTTTTATTCTGATTCGTATTTATTCCAGGCTCGATACGGCGTATCTTCTTCCATAAGATACGGCGTATCGACTGACCTGATGATTTTCATTTTAATTTTTTAAGTTTTATTTTTACTAACTACTAATGTATTATGCAAGTTTGAACCTTCTTAACTCAGATGTGTTAAAGTCTGAATGGTATTATAGATTCCTGCAATTTCTGTGGATACATCATGTATGAAGCTTAAACGTTCTCATCCACAAGAAAGTTGATTTTTGCTCTTATACGAATAATGGAGGATCATACCGAGCAAATCTCAGGGGAGTTTTTCTGTTCTAATTCTTTTATTTTCCAGTTTTTAATCTTTGATACAAACAACGAGGACGTTGTTTAACTTAAGTGGGGGGATTGGAGAATTAGAACACTTACTTGTCCTAAACTTTTTCAAAATATGCTTAAAATGCGCTTAATATGCTTAAATTTAAAATTTTTCTAGCATGTTTTTGTTTAAAGTCTAAATTACATAGCTGCACACATAACATTATTTCCAAAAATTGTGAACTTATCAAAAATTCACAAATCTATGAGTGTGCCGGTGACTTGTAAACTTTAGAACTTGGCTTATATACTATTCGAGACCACCATAATAAGTATTATCTATATAATTGGAATGACTTGTCTAAATTGGTAAATTTCTAGGATTACACCCAAATAGCCTTTATATGTTATGTGATATTAACTAACTACACTGGTTAGTTAACCCCCGTATAAACCTTTTGTTACTCTCACTTTTAGAGTAAGATACCCCTAGAAAAACACTCAGAGCCATTCCTTTCGTTTCTTACACCTTTGTTATAATGTTTCGTTACACCCTTACACCTTAGCCTACCCTGTAGATTAAAATCCGTGGTTAATTGCTTTAGGCAAAGTGTGTTTCCTTACATTACCTGTGTTCGCGTGTGTAATTCATTATCTTTGGTTAGGTCGGGAAATTGCACAATGCAATTGGTATGAAAGTAAATATTGTATATCTTTGAGTTTATTTTTCGTGTGTTTACTACTTTCACTATTATAGTTATTTCTGAAAGTATGAAAAGTATGGAAAAATTATCCGGAAAAATAGTGATAGAAAAGTTGTGAAATTTTACACATATGCATAAATAAATAAATAAATAAATAAATAATAAATAAATAAATAAATAAATAAATAAAAAATCGAAAAAATAGAAAAGAAAAAGAAAAAGGAAAAGTTGAAAGTTTGTTTTAACCAACTTATGTAAAGTTTTGTATTAAGTAGTTGATATCACCACTAGTTGTTGTATATTATATTTATGGATTGAATGGGAGTTGGCCGTTATGGGAACGCCAACTAAGGTTATTCTTTGATTGAGATATTGTTGAGTATAATTCGTGTCTACCTAAAGCGTGTGTTTCAAGTGTTAAAGCGTGAGTTATTCAATGATATGAGTCTTATTCATGGGATGGTTGGGATAGTGATTAACCACACTTAGGATTTTAATTTATCTGTTTTGTTTATTTTTCATTTTACACCAATTTGTATCCCAAATATTATCCATACCCCACATCATTCTTTATCCAAACCTTTGATTTATTGAGATTAGGGATTTGAGCAATCTTAAGTATCGTAGTCGTGGATTCGGCTATGTATTTATGATTTTGTCGCCCTTTTTGATATAATATTATTGGTAAAGATTACTTGGTCCTATCTTTAGCCCATTCGAGTTAAGGATTTGAGCAATTATAAGTATCGTGGTCGTGGATTCGATCATGTATTTGTGATTTTGTCGCCTTTTCTGGAATGTGAGATCGATAGAGATTAAGAAGGATGATTAACCCTTAACCAACAAACCCTTTTTATCGCTTTAGACTTGTTATTCCTTGGCTTTAGTGGGGGAGATGCGTATACTTGCCAAGCTTATGATAGAATATTCGTCACGACTGGACAGTTAAACGATTAGATTTGCTTTTATCGAAATATTTTATTTTATTTCTAATTCGTTAAGTGTTTGGTTGTGCAATTATGACAAAATGAATACATGCTTAAATATAAAAATAAATCCTAATATCTTTTAGGATACATTTTCATAAGATTTATTCTAAGGTTTACTTGGGGAAAAGTAAAGTTCAAGCGGGGGGATATTTGATGAACTCAAATAAGTACATTTTATTACCATCATTTATCCTATTTATTTGACTTGTTTTATTATATTATATATGAGAATTGATACGTTAATGTTTACTTTTGTAATTCTCAGGTAAAAACAAGTATGATGTGAAACTTGGCGATTTTGGACTAATTATGGAGCAAAACAAGCAAGATGTTAAGAGTCTACTGAAATGTACAAGATCAAGATGATTCTACTCCAGATACGCCGCAACATACTTTTTACATACGGCGTATCACTATCAAGATTTCACAAGTTACAATCCAAGACAGCAAAGGACATGCGCTGCATAAAGAAATGGAGTTACGCCGCATCTTAAGGCGGTGTACGAATATTCCTGAATATATTAATCTTGGACCCCACGCGAAGTTAAGTCAATGCGCCGCATCTATCAATTAGATGCGCCGCATCTAACCCTCAGACAGAAACTATAAATACCCCAAGGCCAGACGAATTTCAAAAGACAGACACTAGACTTTAGAGACCGAAGACAGAAGAACCCTAGAAGCCAAATTCAGACGACCAAGCAGCACAAGACACACCCTGAACGAAGATACAAGAGCTGTAAGAAGGTCCTGCATGTATTCAATTCATTAAGTAGTTTTGCTTTATTGTATTAGTACACTTTAATTCATCAGGATTGATGGGCTGATGTCATGTGACTACGGAAAATCATGCGCACCCCTTAAAATTGCTTTCCCATTAATTAAAGTTTATATGTTGATGTCTTTGGTGACTTTTATTAGTGCATTGATAACCTCTGTGTCTAGCTGAGCATTGCTTGGGTCGCCATGCCCCTTCCTCGCCTATTTGTTTCAGCGTCTCTTTAATAAATAGGATAGACATAAGTAATCATTAAGGGTTTACTCGACGATAAGATTAGAGCCAACGAGAAAGGTTTAATTATATACACTTCATATAAAACTAGCAATAAAACAAGTGACAAGCTACTTAATTATCAGGACAGGTCTTCATATTGTCTCAAGTATCTATCTGTGTACGTATGTGCTAATCGCTGATTCGTGCTCATTAGTTTAGTTTATATTTGATCATAACCAAACCGTGCCAGTCTCTCAGGCTGACCCCCTTGCGTTAGATTAGGTTGTATAGCTAACTTAGGATATTAAAATACTGATTAGAATAACTAGATAATACGTTCCACTCTTATTGATCGACACTCTACTTACCATTATATTCATACTGACCGGGTACACTGCTCGTTAAGTGTGTGTGTTATTGATAAGTCGGCTAAATATAAATTTAAAACTTGAGTAGGCATTAATACTGCTAAACCGCAACGACACATCACGCGCATCAAGTTTTTGGCGCCGTTGCCAGGGATATAAAAGAATTAGAGCAATAAACACAGCACATCACCACTCTTCACTTTTCTTTTCTTAAAATGCTCCGTATCTTATGTTTCTCTTGCTTTTGTTCTTTATTTAGGGCTGCCTAATACCAAGGAGCTACCTGATGCCCTTTCCTGCCGCTTGCTTGTTGAAAATGTCACTCCCGCTTCTTGGAGGAAAACGATGACTGAGATGTCTATTGAAAAGCTGTGTGATCTCTATGACAAGAGTTACACCCGGCAGGCCATGTTGGATAACCATTTTAGTTTTCGTACAAGGGCGTTGATTAACAAGGTTAAGGAGGCTAAAGAGGAGGTTGCTGTCATCGTAGCTAGGGAGAAAGAAAGGGAGGAGAACTATGCTAAGTTGGAGTCCAGATGTGATGAAGCAATGGCAGATTTTGAGAAGCATCCCAGATACGAGGCCCTTCGAGCAAAGATGGAAGATCTTGAAGAGCAGTTGAAGAAGTCGCAGGCTGAGTGTGGTAGGCTAAAGGTGGTGAGTGCCCTGGAGTCTAAATGTACCGGCTTGGAGACTGAGAGGACCAGATTGGTGGAGCAGGATGTCGAGCGCTGTCAAGAGTTGGATAAGTTGAAGTTTGAATGCCAAAGTTTGAGGAGAGATAGGGCTGAAGTTGTATCGAAGGTTGTCCCCTACATTGCTATGGAGCTATACCATAGCGATGAGGTGGGAGAGGTTGTGGGGAAGCTAGTGAATGCGGCTATATTTCATGGCAAGTGCACAACTTTGGAGGAGATTGCTGAGACCAAAAAACCAGTTGTGCTGTCGGAGGTACCATACTACCGTCCGAATTCTGTGCGAGAATATGATGAAGCCGACAACGCATTTACCACAGCAGAGTACCCCTTCCTTGTCGAAGCAACCAAAGATCCTTCAGCCTCCATCGAAGATCTCCTCTCCAAAAAACCAAAGAAGATACAGCCTCCGTCCCCAACCAAGAGGACCTTATCCGTGAAGCCTATGTCTCCAGTTCACCAAGAGGATCCAAACTCTTCTAAAAATGCTTGAAGGTTGCCGTGTGGGCATTAATTCAGTCTCTGGGGGTGGCATGTACCCCTTTTTAAACAATTTATCATGGTTGAAGGCATGTGCCTTTGTGTTTAACAATTTATGGTGCTTTTGTCAGGCGCGTGCCTGCTTGAACAATTTATCTTTCGTATGTCTGGGCTTCGGCCCGAAACTTAGACAATTATTCTCATGTTTATGTTGGATATGGCCTTATAAATGCCAATCGTAGGGATTACATCCCGTTTTTGATATCATGCTTGTCTTCTCGTATGTTTTCTTTTCTTTAAAAAACGTAAACATACATCCTGAGCTTATATCCTCATTGTGTGTATTTTGGACCAAGATTTTGGCAATCGTATAATTTAACTGCGACAGAGGGTCGCGACCCACTCCGTCTTTATCCTTAAGTTGCAGAGGGCTTTTATTACCCTAAGACTTTATAGGAAAGTTAATGTGAATTGTAATGGATGCTATTTGTATACAAGACATGTGTCTTGCTTCATCCTTCGACATTGAAACTTGTAAAGTACTTGGCTGAACAAATCTTTGTTGTATAAAACGAAACAAGAGATTTTGAGGGAAATGCGTTATATCATTAAGTGGGTAGGGAGGATTACATCATTTGTAGAAATGAACACTAGGACACCGACCATTAATGCTTCTTTCCCATGTGAGAAGAATGCGTTACATGAAATTGAAAAACAACTAAGTGCTTTTTTTTTTCAAAAAAATAAAATAATAAGTCTTATATGTAAAAACTTACGAAAGCTAGTATCCAGTTCTTCGGGCTCGCGTGCTTTGTTTTCGCAGCATCTCTCTTTGCCACTGGACCCTTCGACTTGGCTTTGCTTGCGTTTATTTGAAGGACATATTCTTATATGCCCTCAGGATTTTGGGTAACTTATCAACCCACTCATGCTGATACTGCCCCAACTTTGTCTCGATTTCAATGACAATGTCCTTGTCGACACAAGTGAATATTTGCTTCACATTCAGGCTTTCGCAGAAAGGAGGGAATACCCCTTCGGCAAAGTGTTTCCCTTTATAAGAAGTGATGACTTGTGGGACTCCAAACCTGCAGATTATGTGTTCCCACACAAATTTTTCCACATGCTTTCCTGTTATTGATGCCAAAGGCTGAGTCTCCACCCATTTGGTGAAGTGGTCTATGGCTATGACCAAGAATTGTACCCCTCCGGGGGCTGCTGCTAGGGGTCCGATTATGCTGACTCCCCATTGGCCGAAAGGCCTTGCTGATGCGATAGAAGACGTGTCATACTTTGATGGGTTTCGAGCTCTTGAGTACGTCTGACATGTCGCGCATGCTTTGATTACTTCTGTTGCATCTTCTAATATAGATGGCCAATAGTACCCCCATCTTGCTACTTCTGAGGCGATGGATCTAGGGCTTACGTACCTTCCACAAGATTCTTTATGAATATTATAGAGGATGCTTGAAGCCTGCTTCAGTCCCACACAACGAAGCCATGGGGACGAGCAAGACCTTTTGTAAAGGTTTTCCCCTATAAGCCTGTATTGAGGGGCTTTAACTTTGATCTTTCGTGCTGTTTTTGGATTATCGGGCAGAACACCATTTGTCAAGTATGTCCTTATTGGAGCCATCCAGCTAGAGCCTTCAGAGGCTTCATCTTGTGCGATTGACCTATGGACCAATATTTCTACTAAAACCTCTTCGGGCAGGCGAGCCATAGCCGTTGAAGATAGCTTGCTCAGGGCGCCTGCTTTCTTGTTCTGGCTTCTACGAACATGCGTTACCTCATATGGTTTAAATTCCTGAAGAAGCTCCTTGGTCACGTCCAAATACTTCTTGATTGTAGGCTGTTCTACCGCGTGGGAGCCTTTGATTTGGTTGGTAACTAGCTGTGAGCTTACGAAGGCGGAGAGGCCATCAGCCTCCATGCCTTTTGCGAGCCGGAGGCCAGCTTAAACTCAAATCGCAATGCGTAAGCGTACTCTTTTCCTTTTGGGCTGATTAAGATTAGACTCGCTCCCGAACCATCGGAATTCGAGGTCCCGTCTATGTATAATTTCCACTTCGTCTTTGGTGGTTGTTTTTTGTCCTGACTGTGTTCGGAAGGTGCTTTAGCGATAGGACTTGCGAATATCATATTTCTGACAGAGTCTGACCCCCTATGCCTTTTTGATGATTTCGAAGCTTGCAGATTATCGGTAGCTTGGACTTTTGAAGAATTAACCTTGACCCCATGCTTAATTGGTGTGACGTGTTTGGACTTATTAAGCTTATGTTCTGCGTCGGAGGACTTTCCCTCGGTCCTTAGTGCTCGAGGGGCTTTAGCTATGTCAAAACATGTCCGCGCGAGGGTTTCCTTGTTGGCTTTGCGCAGCTTTTCCAAGTTTGTCTTGGGATCAGTAGGGTGTTGCTCTTTGGTGACCATCGCCGGCTCTGGATGGTACTCATTTGTCACAACTTGCTTTTTGGTACTCGTATGACTTGGAATAGCCTTCGAAGGCTCCTGAGGGCTTTCCTTGATTCAGCCCAAAAGGAAAAGAGTACGCTTACGCATTGCGATTTGAGTTTAAGCTGGCCTCCGGCTCGCAAAAGGCATGGAGGCTGATGGCCTCTCCGCCTTCGTAAGCTCACAGCTAGTTACCAACCAAATCAAAGGCTCGCTCCCGAACCATCGGAATTCGAGGTCCCGTCTATGTATAATTTCCACTTCGTCTTTGGTGGTTGTTTTTTGTCCTGACTGCGTTCGGAAGGTGCTTTAGCGATAGGACTTGCGAATATCATATTTCTGACATAGTCTGACCCCCTATGCCTTTTTGATGATTTCGAAGCTTGCAGATTATCGGTAGCTTGGGCTTTTGAAGAATTAACCTTGACCCCATGCTTAATTGGTGTGACGTGTTTGGACTTATCAAGCTTGTGTTCTGCGTCGGAGGACTTTCCCTCGGTCCTTAGTGCTCGAGGGGCTTTAGCTATGTCAGAACATGTCCGCGCGAGGGTTTCCTTGTTGGCTTTGCGCAGCTTTTCCAAGTTTGTCTTGGGATCAGTAGGGTGTTGCTCTTTGGTGACCATCACCGGCTCTGGATGGTACTCATTTATCACAACTTGCTTTTTGGTACTCGTATGACTTGGAATAGCCTTCGAAGGCTCCTGAGGGCTTTCCTTGATTCTTCTATCAATTTCTCTTTCCCTTCTATGACGATAACTAGAAAGTACGGTTCCTATTCCATGAGGTGTGTGGAATTTTATTGCCGCGTGTATGGTGGATACCACGATGCCCATCCTTTGCATGGCTGTCCTTCCTATCAGCAAGTTGTAGGGGGAGTCGGACCTTACAATGGTGAACATGAGGGTTTCTGTTCTCGTGAGCTTGCCTTCTCCGATGGTTACCTCTAATGGAACTTCTCCCAGAGGCCACGAATGCTTGCCAGAGAATCCTACCAAAGGTATCTTCGAGTCAACCCTTTGAGACTTGATCGAAGGCTCGAGCCTTCGGAAGCAATGCTCATATATGATTTCACAAGGGCTTCCGCAGTCCATACAAGCTCCATTTATTTCCTGGTTAGAAATGAGGACTTCGATGACCACTGGATCATTCGAAGAAACCTTGCCTGCGATAGGGGGAAACGTTATCTCCCTTATCTCGTTAGTCTCTGGCTCCGGCACCTTTCTTTTCAAACTGGTTTCGCCCCAATGAACCATGAGTATTGGGGCTTCGAGAGGAGTAGTATCTTTAGCCAATTAAGTGTCGGTCATCTTTTCCTTTCCCTTCTTTATTCCCTTCACCAAGTGTGCCAATTGCCCTGACTTCACAGCTTCTTCTATCTGTTTCTTCAAATCTCTACAACTGTTCGTATCATGACCATAATCTTCGTGAAAGTGACAATACTTGCTGGTATCCCTGTTTTTGCCCTTACTTGTCATACGAGGGGGTGCTTCGAAGGCCTTAGCAGCCCTCTCCGTAGCAAGTATTTCCTTTGGAGACTTGGTTAGACTGTTTAACAAACCGTGGTTGGGACCTTTGTTGTACGGAGAAAACCTGTCTCTGTTCTTGTTCTTGTTCTTTATCCCTTCCCACGAAGAATGCTTCGAAAACTTGTTGCTGCTGTCTCTGTCTATCGGAGCCCCATTAGTGGATACCTCTTTCGCTTCGATCCAAGTATACGTCTTTTCCATTAACCCTTTGTAAGTTGTCGGAAGGTCGGTGGACAAGAATTCCACCAAACTCCGATTTCGAAGACCATGTACGAAACCCGAAATACGCTGATCTTCATGAAGATCCAAGATCTGCAAAGTCTCATTGGTGTACCTAGTAACGAAGGCCCTTGTACTTTCGTTTTCCTTTTGTTTGATGTTGTACACCGTTAAATGAGTCCTTGTGAACTTCTTTTGCTGACTGAAGTGTGACCGGAACTTAGCCTTAAGATCATCAAGATTGACGATGCTTCCAGGCTTTTGCCCATTCCACCAAATACGAGCAGAATCCCGTAGGGTGTATGTAAACATATGACAGGCCACCGGCATAACCCATTTTTGCATTTTGATAGCCCCTTCGAACAAGTGTAAGAAATTGTCCGAATCCCCTTCCCATCATAAGTCCCAATGTGCGAAGGCATTTTCAACCCATCAGGCAATGGGTAATCTTCTATCCACCTAACGAAGGGTGTAGCTGAACCCATAGGGTCTGTGTATAGATAATTGTAAGGTGGTGCATACATGGGAACAGGATTATAGGGATTGTTGCTTTGGGGCATTCCCATAGGAGTTTGACTTGGGTAAGATTGATAAGGTGTATTCATGGCAACTGGGTAACCATTTCCCATGGCATACGGAGGATACGCCATAGGATGCCCGAAGGGTATGCTCCCATAAGTTTGAGGGAGGCTTGGGTTATTAGGTTGTCCATTTACTGGAGGATATAAATTCTGAGGATAAGACTGAGTTTGGAACGAGGGGTACATACCATTGGGAGGAAGATTTCCTCCCATATTAATTGTAGGCGGATTGCCTTCTACGCCTAATGTGTGAGAAGGATGCAACGGAACCCCAACTTCAGTCCTTCCAAGATGAGCTGCTACCAGTGGAGGCAAAGTCACCCCCACTTCTTCCCTTCGTTGGCTCCTACCATTAGAGCCTTCGGTAACCGCCCCTTCTCTCCTTGTCTAAGCCCTCTCGGGAACTCCTTCGAAACCAACGGACCTTCTGCCTAGCCTTCGACTGACTAGAGACCCAATTCTTAAGGCCGATAGAGTTGCTCCTTGGGTCGGAGGCCTAGGTTCCATCTCCATTTCTTCATCATACTCATCACTTGAGTATTCCAACTCCCTTCGCATCTCAGCATTCCTGACTTGCCTCTTACAAGCCCTGAGGAGGGATTCCAACACTTCGTGGTTGGCTTCGACAAAGGATGGGCTAATAATGGGCTCCGGATTGGCTGATGTCGAAGCATGATGGTTGGGTGTTGTTTCTGGGTGAGAACGTGTTGTGAACGTGGAAGCGGTTATTGGGGGAAGGTTGTTAGAGTCATTGATTGGTATTGGTGCTAAGGTAGAGAAACCCGGTGGGGGAGTATCTTCTCTCCCTTGGTCCATTCCGGAATAATAGTGAAAGTAGTTGGTTGGTTATAAGCTTGGAAATAACGAGACCAATTGTAGCGGTCCCACGGATGGCGCCACTGATTGAACAAATAATTGCACAACCAAGCCTTCGATGATGATCAAAGGAATAATGGGGTGTTGAGATTGCGCCAAGCTTGTTCTTAACCTGAAATAAGAAATACAAAGACACTACGTTAAGTGATTGCGCAGGGGTTGGACCCTGCGAACCACCTCCGGCGTGCGAGTAAGTATGTGTAATGGTAATGTAGGTCGTAAATTGAGAGAGTGAAGTTAACTTACTTTGTTCATGCCCGACTAAGCTATTTATAGGGGAGAAATAGGCCTTAGTGGGCGGTTTGCACATGTTTCAGAGATCATGGGGGCGTCCCATGATTTGTGGTAACCGCTAGGGCTTTGTAGCCCACGATCTCTGTTTTGGCGGGAAAGCCAAGGGAAGAGGAGACGTGGGTTTGACCAGGTCAGGATCGTCCTTCGTGCTAGTTCCTTCGTATGAGATACCCCGAAGGGCTTAAGGCTTCGATTGGCGGATTCCCACATGGTAACCAGTTCGCAGGCGAATGGTTTTACGCCAATGAAATGTGTTAGGAGATTAACCTGGGCCTCCGAAGAGAGGGCTTTCTATAGGCTCGAAGGGGAGTCCTTCGACCCGTTCGGAGGATACATCATCAATATTGATATTCCTTTTTATACAATCCCATATTTTGCGGAAACATTCCACATATTAACTCTTAACAGAAGAATATTCAGGTTTTTGGGGTTACACGTAATTAAATAGTTGAAAACGAAAACCATATCTGCAACAAACCATCTTGCACAGAAAATTGTGGGAGGTATTAACGTTTTCAAACAGTGATTTTGACTTTGCAAAATCGCTTACTGCTTCACCCGCTTTCATGTGTTGGCCAAGTTTTGCATTTCCTTTAAAAACAACTTCGCCATCTTCACCAACTACTGCCGTATCAGCACCAATCTGCTCTGCATACTTCTGAACACCAAGGATATAACCAAGCTTTGAACTAGCAAGTTCCCAAAAACAATGACGCGATTTACTCATACTTTGTTTTTCGTGAAGTTCACAATCCTTTAAAAGCATCATGGGTTATGCTTGTTTTGTAAACACAATCCTCCCGTCTAGAAATGGAGGCTTTGTATCTGAAATAAGATAGCTAAAATTCAGCAACTGTCTCTTAAATCACGAATACCAAAAAACGGAAAATTACCAATTTGACCCGTGTGATATGGGACCTATTAAAAAATGTACCCATTTTCAAAAGTTTATATCAAAATGAAACTATATTTAGCAAACTACCCAAAATCTGTTAGCGTTACCATGTTCCAAAAGCAGTCAGTAAAGCAACTAACCAACACTAGTACATATGGCTATTTCGACCCGTTTTACTTTTGAACTTTTTTACTCATAATTAACATACTGACTACTTATTAATGGAGATTACCAAAAAAAAAATTATATTATTTTTTTCTTCTATTTTACAGAGCTGCAACAAGCCCCTTGGAGCTGTTTTTCTAGCTACATCGACCCGTATAAAATGGTTCAGTTCAGATTGTGTTAAAAAGATATAAACAGCTTAAAAAACAGATACAACATGTCGGTTCTGGTCTTTCATAGCTTAAAATTCAGGTCCTGCATGTCGGTTCGGGCTATGTAAAAAATATATTAAAATTAAAAATAACTTAAAACAGGTCAGTTCAGGTCATTTCATTAAAAAAGTAAATATGGCGTATTAATCATTTGTAAAACTAGATGACAAAAACTTTCAGGATACCCAAACGCTACATACCATGCATCATCTTATTTCTCTTTTCTATTCTATGACGAAATGATGGGACACGATCATCCTAAAACATATATCCAAGTAAGAAAATAGCATAACTAATTGGCTTTTTGCATTTTAGTTTAAATAGCATGTTGTATTAAAACAACAATGATGACCATAAAGCTGCACATTAAGGGATTATGGGTTGTTTGGGCTTGCTTAGACTAAACAGCAATACGCAGTTTGAGTTTGGGATTGCTTATCCAGACACTTATCCGATGAAAATAGAATTGTACTAACTTTATAAGGAATACAAAAAGTATCGTATCAAAGAAACAAAGAATATATAGTTGAACTATATTTCATACTTTCGAACCAAAAGCCCCAACTAATATATAGAAATACTCCAACCTTTATAAGTCATCTTACAACCTTTATCGATGATAAATATCTTGTTACAAATCCACAAACCAGTACTACCATCAACATTATCAGCAAAAAAACATCTACTCCCCAACTTGGTGTTAACCCAAACACCCTTTGAACCCATAAATCTACAGGTGAAGACAACATAACTATTCAAAACAATACCCATAAAACTTAACCAACTAATACCATTTAACAAATTATTCCAATTAAGAAAAGATAGTTAAACTGCCAAGTATCACACCAAATCCAAACACCAATATGTCCCAGAACAGACTGGCTAATGAACAGAGAGATAAAACTGAGATAATAATGTTCAAAAAACCAATATGTCCGAGAAAGCGTATACAAATGCCAAAGAATAAAACCAGCTCAAAAAACCAAAAAAAAAAAAAAAAAAACATTGCCTTGCAAATCCAAATTCAGCATGAGCATAAAAATGATGCTCATACACATCCTCTCCCATCGTTATATCGCCCCATTTTTACTTATGAATGTTTGAGTATTGGGTCCAACCATGTTAACATGAAAACTTTAACTTTTCTCAATAAGAGATTCAAGAAAAGTCAAATTTATAGAACTATAAGTCAAAAAATATGAATAACAGTAGCATTTTCATTAAGAAATCAAACAGTATGATTAACACAATATTGTGGCAATTAAAACTTAAGTAGAATTCAACTCCAAAAATACGATTGAGGAGGATTAAACAACACTTAATCATAAACACATTTGACACATACGATACATCACCAGGAAAGGAAACATACTCTTACGTCTCTTAAACATATGCAACAAGAAAATTAAACCACAATTACAAACATCTTTAACAACTTAACATTTATTTAACTACGACATGCACTGCTCCTTGTAGCAGTTACTCTCAACTTCACCATACAAGCTTGATGACTTATTAACAAACTCACGTAAAATCATATTCTGCAAAAGGAGAGAACAGAGTACCTTATATATTTTGAAGCACATCGAGAATACGCTGCAACTCATTGACAACAATTTCAATTTTCGATCGTTGGGGTGGGGAATCCATAGAGCATGATACTCCAATCTTGATAGTTGCAACCAAACATTCTTCCACTTTCTTTGCATTCGCTTCCGTACTTTGCAACACAATTGCATCATCATCAATAACATCGATTACATGATCTGGTAATGCCATGTAAGCAAATTTATGAAGGCTAAGATCTTCATTGAACATGTTTTCCGTTGGCTTTTTCCCGGTCATCACCTCTAGTAATAATATTTCAAAACTGTAGACGTCCCCACAACTAGTCATCTCGCTCCCGATACCATACTCTGCAAATTAAAATGAACAGTTAGTTTACAAAACTGTAATCTACAAGTCCAAATATAAGCATCATGGAATACAAGAATCATATATTACCTTGAGGTGCATAACCAATTGTTGCTTTAACCCAGTTGAGTTGTGGTTTAAGTCCGTACCAAGTAGTCGAGCTAAACCAAAGTCTCCAACATGAGCCACCATATCTGTTGGAATATGTGAATCATACAAATACTATAAACACATAAACATCAAGATCACGCAGCGGAATGGATCTACATAAACATATAATTAATTAAACTAAAAGAAAGCGTACCTTATTGATTCCTAGCAAGAACAAGGAATCACTTCAACAAGAACAAGATAAACCATAATAAGGGTTTAGGGTATGGATCGAACACCACAAAAAACACAAGCTAAAAGAAGCTTGTCACTCGTTCTTGTACACACGTAATGATAGCGTTCCAATAGGAAAAGCTAGGTTCAAGAATCACAAAACAAACCAAACACTTGATTGCTATAGTTGGAATCGGCAATCCCTAGTGGGATTAAAATCGTCCAATCGGTTCTACCAAGAGGGAGAGAAAAGAAAGAAGTTTGGCCTAGTTAGGGATTCAAGATTAGGAAAAAACTAAACACAAGTGAATTGTATTTATAGGCTAACCCTATCTTGCTCCCTACTCTACCCAAACCGACTTCCCCCCTCCATGGGTTGGGTCGGCCGGATCTTAACCCAAGTTAAGGGTTCTAGATCCTTCTTTCCTATTTTGCACATTTAGTCCTTTAACGGCCGTTATCTCTAACTCCGTTAAGTACTAACTGTCGTTAAGTATTGTTTTGTGAAATGAATAAATATAAATATAAAATATATTTAATTTATTCAAACCATTGGAACTCTCACGTATTGTGTGCAATCCCGAGTCTCGGGTTCGAAACCGGACATACATATATTGAAAGTTATACGTAAACTCTAGCAGCTCCCACTTGGATAACTATTAATATAGTAATGACATGGGCTAGTCTAGCTTAACAGATCCCAATGCCCCCAGCTCGATCCGAGTATGGTTTTCCTGGAAAAACCATGTGATGAATTTAATCATCATACTTATCCTTTTGTTGCTAATACCGCGTTAATATGGATATGGATCTCGGTCATTCCATAATTAACAATAGTTTCTCATTTATACATAATTGAACAAGATTACCAAAACATCTGAACGTCTTCCAGATAGACTTTGGGCGTGCCCACGCAAACATCTTGTCAATCCTACGAGTGGCCAAGCAGTATTAAACTTCAACACAAAGTTGAAGGAACAAATCCTTTATTGACTACGAGCATAACCCTCGAACTTCGCATCATTTCTGAAAATAGCCCTTATAACTACCTTTTACGGATAGCGTTAGACTACCTTACAGAAAATGAGATACATCCTCGGCAATTATCTGGTATCTCAAGTCTGAGGATAAATATTCATGATATACTTAATGACTATGATCCATAAAGTATAATCATGTGGTTGGGATAAGTCCTATATTCAATTTATCCAATATTGAATATCATGTGACATTGGTGTCTCAACCTTACAGTACATTCTACCAATTCTCACATTTGTCTTAGTTAAATAATATTCCCATATTATTAATTGACAACGGACTATTTAGAATAAAATAATTATTCACGGATTTAAACATGCAAATATATGACACAAATATTAATAATGAGAATAAACGTTATCCGCACTTTATTTTATTAAAATAATAATTGTTTACACGTCCCTATCCAAATATACTAAATCATCAGATTTACATGAAACTATCGGCTAAACGAAGACCAATACCCTTAGCATGTCGAGTAAACGTTTCCTTAGGTAATGCCTTCGTGAAAGGATCAGCTAGATTGTCATCTGTGTGAACTTTGAGTACATTGATTTCACCTAGTTTGACTTGTTCTCGAACATAGTGATATTTTCTACAAAAATGTCTTGCGCCTTTCATAACTCCAGGTTCATTTGCGAATGTGATTGCAGCAGAGTTGTCGCAATACACATTTATAGGTAATTTATTTGACGGCATCACTCCAAGATCCGAAATAAATTTCCTTATCCAAACGGCTTCTTGTGCAGCTTTCGATGCAGCAATATACTCAGCTTCTGTAGCAGACATGGCCGTTGTACTCTGCTTTTTACTCTTCCAGTCTACAGCTCCTCCATTTATGACAAAAACGTAACCCGTCTGAGACTTCATATCATCTTTATCAGTCTGAAAGGACGCATCGCAGAAACCTATAACATTCAGTTTTGCGTCTGGATTTCCCCCGAAAACTAGAAACATATCTTTAGTATTCCTTAAATACTTAAGAATGTTCTTAACAGCATGCTAGTGATCTTTCCCTGGATTTTGCTGATAACGACTGGTTAAATTTTGTGCGAATGCCACATCTGGCCTTGTACATCTAACTGCATACATGATAGATCCTACTGCCGAAGCATACGGAACTTTCTTCATGTATGCCACCTCTTTAGGTGTAGAAGCACACATTTCGCTACTTAAGCCATGTTCTACTTGCATGGGCAAATATCCCTTCTTGGAATTTTGCATATTGAATCTCTTCAATATTTTATCCATGTAAGCACTTTGGCTTAAACCGATCAACTGCTTAGATCTGTCTCTATAGATCTTGATTCCAAAGATATACGCTGCTTCTCCTAAATCCTTCATGGAAAAACATTCACATAGATAAGCCTTAACTTCATTAAGACTAGGTATATGATTTCCCATGATTAATATGTCATCGACATATAGGACAAGAAAAGTAGTGTTACTCCCACTAACTTTGTGGTATACACATGGCTCATCGAAATTTTGAGTAAATCCAAACTTCTTGATTTCCTTATCAAATTTCTTATTCCATTGCCTGGATGCTTGCTTCAATCCATAAATGGATCTTTGAAGCTTGCATACACGCTCAGGAAATTGTGGATTCACAAACCCCTCAGGTTGCGCCATATAGATATCTTCATCTAGGCGACCATTCAGAAAGGCGGTTTTGACATCCATATGCCAAATCTCATAGTCATAGTAGGAAGCTATGGCTATAAGAATCCTAATAGCTCTAATGTCGGCCACAGGAGAAAATGTCTCCTCATAGTCAAAACCGTATGTTTGGGTAAAGCCCTTGGCTACCTAACGAGCTTTGTAGGTGTGTACATTGCCATCCAAGTCCGTCTTCTTTTGAAGAGCCACTTACACCCAACTACCTTAGCATTGGGTGGAAGGTCTACTTCAATCCAGACTTTGTTGTCTTTCAAGGATTGCATTTCCCCATCCATGGCTATCTGCCATTTATCCTTTTCAGGACCATTAATGGCATCCCTATAACTAGTTGGCTCATCAAGATGATCCCCTAGCATAGTTTCCTCATCCTCTATGTTTAAACATAGACGGTCAGGAGCCTTTGTAGATCTTGAAGATCTACAGATGGGTACCACTTCAACTTCAGGTGGAGGACCTAAACTTTCAGGTTCCACAGGAAGTGTGTTAGTGTTCTCAGAAGGTGACGTATCTTCATGATCATTTTCAAGATCATATACTCTCCCACTGAATTCTTGAGACAAGAAACTCTCCTCAAGGAATTCACCATATCTAGCCATAATGACTTTGTTTTCTAGTGGGAAGTAAAAGTAGTAACCCCTTTATTTCCTTAGGGTATCCTACGAAGATACACTTAACAGATCTTTGTTGGAGTTTATCAGGTGAGTCACGTTTAACAAATGCCTCACAACCCCAGATCTTTAAGTAAGACAAGTTTGGAGCTTTTCCAGTCCATAATTCATATGGAGTCTTATCAACCTTCTTAGTTGGAACCATATTTAATATGCGAACAACACTTTCAAGAGCATAATCCCAAAAGGATAAGGGAAGAGTTGTAAGATTAAACATAGATCGCACCATATCTAACAAGGTACGATTTTTCCTTTCAGATACACCATTTTGCTGTGGAGTATAAGGAGAAGTGAGTTGTTGGACAATGCCACACTCAGCTAGATAATCTTTAAACTCTTGACTTAAATACTCACCACCACGATCGGATCGAAGGGCCTTAATCTTCATTCTGAGTTGTAATTCTACTTCATTCTTAAAAACCTTGAATGTCTCAAAGACTTCATGTTTGTGTTTAAGTAAATAAACACAACCATAACGACTATATTCATCCGTGAAGGCTAGGAAGTAGGTAGCACCGCGTTAAGACACATGTCTAAGTGGACCACACACATCCATGTGTATCAATCCAAGTAGATCCGAAGCCTTTTCCATATTGCTATGAAAAGTTTTCTTCGTCATCTTCCCAGATATGCAAGATTCGCATTTGTCAAACGAATCATCTTTGACATTTTGTAAAAGCCCATCGTGTTGCAGCCTTTCCATGCGTTTCTTGCCTATATGAGCAAGACGACAGTGCCATAAATAAGACGAATCCAAGTTAGACTTGATTCTCTTATTTCCGATGCTATACATAGAATCATTTCCGTTGGATGCATGATTATTCATATCAATTTCAAACACACCATCTAATGGAATTGCATTAAAATAAAAAATAGAATTTAAAGAAACCGAAATTCCATTATTATTAAAAGTATGCTCAAAACCATTATCCAACAATAAAGAAACTGAAACGACACCTCTAACAATAGACGGTGCGTAATGACAATTGTTCAATACTAAAATTAAACCCGAAGGTAACAGTAAATCAAATGTCCCTATGGCTTCCACTGCTGCACGTATACCATTGCCGACATACAAGTAGCATTCCCCATAGTTCAGTTTCTTAGCTCCTCTAAGCCCCTGCGATGTATTACAAATGTGAGTACCACATCCTGTATCATATATCCAGGCATTTTGCTTACGAGGAAAGGAAAATAATTCAACCATAAAAATACCTGATGTGCTGGCGCCCTGCCCAGCCTTGGTATTCTTATTCTTGCGACACTCCTCAAGCAGCAATGGACAGTCCCTCTTCCAATGTCCAGGAGTGTTACAGTGGTGACAAGCAGCCGTATCCTTTTTAGGATAATCCTTCTTAGGAGGAGGATTCTGCTTCTTGGGCTTCTGCTGATGGATCACGATTTGTTTTCCTTTGTCAGCTTTCCCTTTGCCCTTCTTGTTCGCTTTGTGCGGTTTACCGGGCTTAGCTACCCTACCACCTCTAATTGCTATCACAGCAGGTGTAGGAGCTTTCTTAGCGAGTCCTTTCTCATGTTCAATGAGCATTGCATGCAAGTCAGAAAATGTCTTCCCCTTGCAATGCATGTTAAAGTTGCGCACGAAGTCACCATACAATTCCTCATTGAGGGATTTATTGATGAGGCCAACTTTAACATCTTCCACATACCCGCATCCAAGTGCATCCAATTGGTCAAGATAGCCTTTCATTTCAAGCACATGGGTACTTACGGGTTTTGTTGCTTCCTGCTTGCACTTTTCAATATTTTCAAGTACGTCATACAACTCAGCCATTGGAGGTTTCTCAAACATACGTCTGAGTTCCTCAATCATTTGCATCGGACCATGATTCTCAAACTGTTTTACCAGCTGAGGATCCATCCCCGATAGCATGAGACAAGCCGCATCATTGTGCTTGTCATAAGCTTCGTTGTACTCTCTAAGTGCATTATTAGAAGAGTTAGCAGGAGGAGCAACCGGAAGAGGCTCACTAAGACAATCATAACGTTTGGCTATCCTAAGAACAAGCCTTAGATTACGATACCAATCGTTAAAATTTTTAGTCCCAGTCAATTTCTCCTTTTCAATCATCATTTTGAAAGCGGAGGTAATGTTTGGAGTGTTTCCGGGTTGGGCCATTTCTACAGAAAAAGTTCAAAAATTAGTATTTTTGATAATTAAACTTTTCAAGAAAATTAAACACCCATTGGTTAAATAACCATTTAATTTTCACTGAAAACTAGGATCCCAATTGACGTCGTTTCATTACATCAGCTGAGGCTGCTAGCAATGAAAGTACTCAATAAGGTACGGGATCACCCAATTGCAATTCCTAGAAATCTTGGGACTTACATTATATTGCCAACAACAGTTGCAAAATGTAAGCATGTTTCATCCCCAAATCTTTATGCCTTGACGCCGTTTCATTACATCAGCTGAGGCTGCTAGTAATGAAAGTGCCCAATTAAGTTAACCAATTTAGAAACGTGTAAATTGACGCCGTTTCATCACATCAGCTGAGGCTGCTAGCAATGAAAGTGCTCAATTTACCCCTTTTGACTTCATTCTTTGAAAACCATTACATCAGCTGAGGCTGCTAGCAATGGTAGAATGTCATCTTAGGTGTTTCCGTATTAATTGGTCGGCATATTACTTAAGTTTAAAGGGTATAAATTTTTGATGTGTAATCAAAAAATATGTACAAAGATGTCATGCATTCATCTTTGTATCATATGTTTTCTACAAAAAACCGTTTACTCATTCGCAGCTTAAATCAACAAAATTTAATTGATGGCGTTGAGAAACTTACAACATTGCCTTAAGATGCTTCGTACTTTTTCATGGTGTACTTGGTAAGTCTATTATTGACGCACAGGCGAGCGGAGAGACAGAATGGAGTCTCTTTAAGGCCACAATTTAATGTGAAACCAACCTTATACCCACTTTATAGTTTGTCAATAATAGGTCCGCCGCTTCGACCACTTTTGTACAGTCGCATCAAATCAATTAAAACTTTAAGATTTAAAGCTTAAAACATTTATGTAGTAAATTATTAATTGCTAGTCTCGCCTGGGAGCAAATTACCGTGCGAAGCGAACCACTGTCGGCACATAAGACTTGGCAATTAAATCGTTTACTACAAAGGTTTCATAGTTATTAGGTTCATTTATTTTTTATTGAAAAAATTACCCTCTTTGTTGTTACAATCCATCATAATTAAACACACAAAGAACAAGTAATTAAAAAATAAAAATAAACACTCAATAACACGTATATGATCATTAATCAATATCATATAGCCACATGCAAACCTTTTTGATAAATCCTATTAATTATCTATGTGAATTTTAATGTATCTAATTAATAAAACTCCCATTGGTTTTCGAGCTCATTGTGCCCAATGGTCCACAGACGCCAAATAGCTTGGCCGCGTAAGTTTTAATTAACTAGATACCACATTGCACATTAACCAATTTAATTAATATATTAGGGTCTTCCCTAATTTAAGATCTATCTTAAAATCATGTGGCAATTAAACAACAAACATTCCATGACAAAATATGCAAGATTTTGTCATGGATCCCATATAGCACTTAAAATCATGTAACACATATTTACAAGTCTATATAGTACGCTTCTAATTAATGACGTCTCCTATGTACTCATTAATTTTCACATAAAATTCTTTACATGTAATCCTAGGGTTTCTACAATTTATTTATCAATTCCTAAAACCCTAAAAAAACCATATAGGGTGTCGACCCATAATTGGAAAATATTAGGGTTTACATAAAAAAAAGTAAACCCTATAATTCTAAAACATGTTTAAAAACGCGGCTCATGATGCCACTGTTGGAATATGTGAATCATACAAATACTATAAACACATAAACATCAAGATCACGCAGCGGAATGGATCTACATAAACATATAATTAATTAAACTAAAAGAAAACGTACCTTATTGATTCCTAGCAAGAACAAGGAATCGATTCAACAAGAACAAGATAAACCCTAATTAGGGTTTAGGGTATGGATCGAACACCACAAAAAACACAAGCTAAAAAAAGCTTGTCACTCGTTCTTGTACACACGTAATGATAGCGTTCCAATAGGAAAAGCTAGGTTCAAGAATCACAAAATAAACCAAACACTTGATTGCTATAGTTGGAATCGGCAATCCCTAGTGGGATTAAAATCGTCCGATCGGTTCTAGCAAGAGGGAGAGAAAAGAAAGAAGTTTGGCCTAGTTAGGGATTCAAGATTAGGGAAAAACTAAACACAAGTGAATTGTATTTATAGGCTAACCCTATCTTGCTCCCTACTCTACCCAAACCGACTTCCCCCCTCCATGAGTTGGGTCGGCCGGATCTTAACCCAAGTTAAGGGTTCTAGATCCTTCTTTCCTATTTTGCACATTTAGTCCTTTAACGGCCGTTATCTCTACGTCCGTTAAGTACTAACTGTCGTTAAGTATTGTTTTGTGAAATGAATAAATATAAATATAAAATATATTTAATTTATTCAAACCATTGGAACTCTCACGTATTGTGTGCAATCCCGAGTCTCGGGTTCGAAACCGGACATACATATATTAAAAGTTATACATAAACTCTAACAATATCATCAAGTAGAATGTTACTAGGCTTCAAGTCACCATGAACAATCGTTGTTTGGCAGCGGTTGTGAAGATAATCAAGCGCGGTTGCAACATCTCTCAGAATATTTATTATTTGAAGAAGGTTGAGTTTCGATGCATATGCACTTGAATGAAGCCAATCGTGTACACTTCCATTGGGCATAAACTCGTAAACCAGAGCTTTAAAATCATTGCCTTGGAAATCAGTACTTGAACATGAAGTTATTATCTTCAACAGATTACGGTGTCTAATATTACGCCATGCTTCACATTCTGCTATAAAGCTGTTGTGTGCTCCTCGACTTTGAAGATGTAGAACTTTAACTGCAACAGATTTATCATCATTAGAATCGAGGATTCCCTTATAAACAGAGCTGTGCCCACCCTCGCCAATCAAATTTGTTGTAGAGAACCCATCAGTAGCCTTGAGAAGCTGCTTGTATGAAACTTTCAAGAACCTTTCATTCCCTGAAGATTGAGACGGTTGACTATTGTGTTCCTTCTTACACAAAAGATACACACAACATAATTCGATGAGCAACATTGGTGCAATCACAATGACTAATATGAAGAAAGGAAACCTTTTTTTCTTTCTACCCATCTCCTTGCATTTGGGTAACTCAAGTATAACCAAACCACCACAAAGCCTATTGTTCCCCGAAACCAAAAATAAACTTGCATTGGCAAACACTCCTACAACCGGTACTTCACCCTCAAAATCATTAAATGATAGGTTCAAAAATTCTAAGGAAAACCGTTTATCGAAGAATTGGGGAATTTTTCCTGATAAATTATTTTGAGAAATGTCGAGTACCTCCAATCCTCTCAATGAACTTAATGAAGATGGTATTATGCCTTGAAATTGGTTGCGTCGTAGGTTTAACGTTGTAAGGCTAATGCATTCGCCAAGGCTACTAGTAATGGTGCCTGACAAATTATTAAAAGATAAATCGAGTTCGCTCAACATCGTGAGATCTTTAATCTCTGATGAAATTGAACCTGATAGGCTGTTGTGAGAAAGATCTAAAGTAATAGTTAGTGATGGAAGTTTAAGAAGTTGCTTGGGTATTTTATCAGTGAGCCTATTGTCTGCAAGGCTTAACCCAATAAGGTTTTTTAAATTCCCAAGGCTTGATGGAATATGGCCTTCTAATTTGTTGGTTTCTAAATAAAGTTCAGTCAACAATGATAGGTTCCCAATGGCATTAGGGATAGGCCCTGAAAAGTGATTTCTAGATAGACCAAGATGTTGTAGCTTTTGTAGGTTACCAATGGTAGTGGGGATTTTTCCTGTGAATCGATTATCTCCTAAATCTAAAGTGGTCTTGTAAGATATATACATGATAACGGGCTGAGATATGGGAGTCACCCACATCCTTTGTACTTAAACGTTTTTTCGATTATACTAACCACTGTTTGGTTTCAACCTTAAACACAAACATACATAATAACTCTACTTTCATACTAACACATCTTGTGTTATGTAATTCAGCTTGAAAGTAAATGCCTTGTAACATCCTTTCCTTTCTACTGCTTAAGCACTTTTTATAGCATAAAATTCAGGTCCTACTTGTCGGTTTGGGCTATGTAAAAAAGATATAAAAATTAAAAATAGCTTAAAACGGGTCAGTTCGGGTCATTTCATGAAAAAAGTAAATATGGCATATTAATCATTTGTAAAACTTGATGACAAAGACTTATAGAATACCCAAATGCTGCATATGATGCGTCATCCTAAAACATCCAAGTAAGAAAATAAGATTAGAAGTCGCAACTATATGTTTCAGTCTTGTAAGATATAGACAGGATTATACTAATCACTGTTTGGTTTCATACATAATTAATTGCTAAAGGGCTGTTTGGGCTTGCTTAGACTAAACAGCAATACGCAGTTTTGAGTTTGGGATTGCTTATCCGATGAAAATAGAGTTGTACTAACTGTATAAGGAATACGAAAAGTATCAAAATATTCGAGCTGCTTTATGTATCAGAAATACACTTTGGTCATTATTGACACATTTTTAATATAGTATACTTGCAGTAATAATACAGTATACCAAACATGAGGTTAACTTTCTATAAAATTGAACCATATACTGCTCGAAACCAGAAGAGGGGGAAGCCTTGAGCTTTCTCATTCAGATATTCATAAAAAAGTGAAATTTATGAAATTGAAAGTCAAAGAACACGAATAACATTAGGCTGTTCATTAAGGAATCGAACACCAAGTAGAACTTAAGTAGAATTCAATACCACAAATTGGATTGATGAAAATTAAACCACACATACAAACATGCTTGATACATATGATACGTCACCAAGAATGTAAACGTACTCTTATGTCTCGTACACTTATGCAACAAGAAAATTAAACCACAATTACGAATATCTTTAACAACTTAACATTTATTTAACTACGACATGCACTCCTCCTTGTTGCAGTTTCCCACAACTTCACCATACAAGCTTTAGGCCTGAAAGAGTTGAAAAATAAAACCATTTTAGTGATGATTTTTAACAAACTCATGTAAAATAAGATTTTACAAAAAGGCATAACAGAGTACCTTATATATTTTGAAGCACATCGAGAATACGCTGCAACTCATTGACAACGATTTCTATTTTCATTCGTTGTGGTGGTGAATCCACAGAGCACGAAACTCCAATCTTGATAGTTGCAACCAAACATTCTTCCACTTTCTTTGCATTCGCTTCCGTACTTTGCAACACAATTGCATCATCATCAATAACATCGACTACATGATCTGGTAATGCCATGTAAGCAAATTTATGAAGGCTAAGACCTTCCTTAAACATGTCATCTGTCGGCCTTTTCCCAGTCATCACCTCTAGTAATAATATTCCAAAACTGTAGACGTCCCCACAACTTGTCATATCGCTCCCGATACCATACTCTACAAATGAATAACAATTAATTAATTTACAAACTTTAACCTGTAATATAAGCATCATGGAATAGAAGTGGAATTACCTGGAGGTGCATAACCAATTGTTCCTTTAACCCCGGTTGAGCTGTTTTGGTTTAAGTCTGTACCAAGTAGTCGAGCTAAGCCAAAGTCTCCAACATGAGCCACCATATCATCATCAAGTAGAATGTTACTTGGCTTCAAGTCACCGTGAACAATCGTTGTTTGGCAGCGATTGTGAAGATAATCAAGTGCAGTGGCAACATCTCTCAGAATATTTATTCTTTGAAGAAGGTTGAGTTTCGATGCATATGCACTTGAATGAAGCCAATCGTGTACACTTCCATTGGGCATAAACTCGTAAACCAGCGCTTTAAAATCATTGCCTTGGAAATCAGTACTCGAACATGAAGTTATTATCTTCAACAGATTACGGTGTCGAATATTCCGCCAAGCTTCACATTCTGCTACAAAACTTTTATGAGCTCCTCGATTTTGAAGATGTAGAACCTTGATTGCAACAGATTTGTCTTCATCGGAATCGAGGATCCCTTTATAGACAGAGCTGAACCCACCCTCTCCAATCAAATTTGCTACAGAGAAGCCATCAGTAGCCTTGAGAAGTTGACTGTATGAAACTTTCATGAACCGTTCACTCCTTGATGACTCAGATGGTTGACGATTGCGTTTCCTCTTACACAAAAGATATACACAACATAATACGACGAGCAACGTCGGTGCAATCACAATGACTAATATGAAGAAGGGAAACCTTTTTTTCTTACTACCCGTCTCCTTGCATTTAGGTAACTAAAGTGTAACCAAAACCACCACAAAGCTTATCGTTCCCCAAAACCGAAAATGCACTTGCATTGGCAAACACTCCTACAACCGGTACTTCGCCCTCAAAATCATTAAAAGATAGGTTCAAAAATTCTAAGGAGACCCATTTGTCAAAGAATTTGGGAATTTTGCCTGATAAATTATTTTGAGAAATGTTGAGTACCTGCAATCCTCCTAAGGAACTTAATGAAGGTGGTATTATGCCTTCAAATATGTTGCCACTAAGGTCTAAATATGTAAGGCTAATACACTCACCAAGGCTACTAGTAATGGGGCCTGATAGATTATTGTGAGATAAATCAAGAATATTCATCATCTTGAGATCTTTAATCTCTGATGGAATTGAACCAGACATGCTATAGTTAGTGATAGAAGTTGAAGAAGTAGCTTGGGTATTTTTCCACTAAGTCTATTGTATGAAAGGTCTAAATAGTTGAGTTTTGAACAATTCCCAAGGCTTGATGGAATATGGCCTTCTAATTTGTTTAAATCTAAATAAAGTTCATTCAACAATGATAGGTTCCCAATGGCATCAGGGATAGGCCCTGAAAAGTGATTGCTATTTAGACCAAGACGTTGTAGCTTTTGTAGTTTACCAATGGTAGTGGGAATTCTTCCTTTGAATCTATTATTTTCTAAAGATAAAGTGGTCAAACCAACTAGACTACCTATACTTGAAGGGAGGCTTCCAAATATATGATTGCCATCTAAACTTAGAAAGCTGAGTTCATCAGAGAGATTACCTATTGACATCGGAAGCACTCCTATAAGGTTGCAACTAGCAAGAATCAATATTTCTAGGTTGGTGCAGTTTTTCAAAGAATCAACGAACCTCATGTCATCAGCTTCTCCACGTCCATGGAAGTTGTTATTATGTAAGGAAATAAAATAAATATCTCTTAGTTTTGAAAAGTCAATAGTCAACTTCCCACTAAAATTGTTTTGACTCATTTCAAGATGTCTTAATTTTGAACAATTAGAAAGAGAAGGTGGAAGAACTCCGGTCAGTTCGTTATTCCTTAACTGAAGGAGCTCAAGATTTGGGAGCTGGTTACCAATTTCTGGAGGACGACTACCAGTGAGGTGATTTTCCAATGACCGTCAAGCTTTTCCAATGACCCAAGGTATCTGGAATGCTCCCACCTAACGGATTCCCAACAGCAGAGAACTCTTACATCGATGTGATATTCCCCAAGAAAGATGGGATTCCACCTGTTAACTTGTTGTATCAATTAAAAGACTAGCAAGTTTCGAGAGTAAAGTCATCTCCTTGGGTATGCTTCCAACTAGCTTATTTCGAGCGAGCCAAAGCACTTCGAGGTTAGAACAACCAGACAAGTTTGTTGGAATGACTCCATTGAACTTGTTTTCATCAAGATAAAGACGACGTAGCCTAGATAGACGACCAAGTTCATGAGGAATGGTTCCTTGAAAGTTGTTGTTCCCGAGATCAAGCTCACGGAGGAAGCTGAGGTTTCCTACATGAGGAGACAAGGAGCCTTCTAAGCCTTTCGAAAACAGTCGTAAAGCAGTCACTCGTTTGTGCCGCTTTCCACATGAAATACCACTCCAGTCACAGAAATGAAAGGAATGGTTCCACGAGGTTAGAACTTTGTGTGGATCATGGGTGATCTTTAATTTAAATGACAACAACGCGTGATAATCAGTCTCATTACCGCTATAGGGAGCGGAGACAGTGGCGGAAGTAAGACATGTTATCACGAGACCGTAAAAGATGA
The DNA here is from genome assembly GCA_021014915.2 of Artemisia tridentata subsp. tridentata. NCBI lineage: Eukaryota > Viridiplantae > Streptophyta > Magnoliopsida > Asterales > Asteraceae > Artemisia > Artemisia tridentata. The sequence continues at coordinate 14,772,947 of CP139506.1, read as the reverse complement.
AAGAAATAAGAGAGAAAGATGATAAGTAAATTATTGCTTGTGGTGACTTCATTTTTGAATACTTACTTAAAATTATGAGAACAAGTATTGGCTTTTTATACTAGTTAGTTTTGCATGTTAACGTTCATGACATGCATGCAACTGGTGAAATGAATGGCTTCCACAAATTCCTTATCATCTTGACCAAGACATTTCATTGAGAATATACTAACTAGCTAGTCAAAGTTTTTATAGCAATTATTGGTGAAAAATATACGTCTACAATCATTTATATATAAGACGAACCAATATTAGCAAATAAGATGAATAGATTATAATAACAAAAAGTTTAGAGTAAACAATAACTAATAAGAAAATCATAAATTACTTTATTATACTTTATTGTTGAGACACATATCTAATACAAGCTTCAAACTCAAAGAGACTGATATTTACTAATTTTAATGTTTAATGTTCGCAACACGAAAATTGTGAAGAGAATATATGCCATCCACAAATTCCTTATCAGCTTGAGCAAAACAGAGAAGACTTTTAAGAAGACTTGGGATTGGGAAGACGACATTTAGATTTCATTGTAACATTAATCATGCAACCCAAGTTGCACGACTAGCATCACCTATGGTCTATAATCACCGAAGACTTTTAAGAAGACTTGGGATAGGGTTCTAATTTTAATGTTTAACGTACGTTCACGACACGTAAATTGTGAAGAGAATGCTATCCACAAATTCCTTATCAGCTTGAGCAAAACAATATTTTAGATTGATGGTAACAATTTTGTATGTATACTCAGAGAAGACTATAAGGAAGAGTTGGGATTGGGAAGAAGACATTTATATTTCATTGTGACATTAATCATGCAACCCAACTTGCACGACTAGCATCACCTATGGTCTATAATCACCGAAGACTTTTAAGAAGACTTGGGATAGGGTTCTAATTTTAATGTTTAACGTACGTTCACGACACGTAAATTGTGAAGAGAAGGCTATCCACAAATTCCTTATCAGCTTGAGCAAAACAATATTTTAGATTGATGGTAACAATTTTGTATGTATACTCAGAGAAGACTATAAGGAAGACTTGGGATTGGGAAGAAGACATTTATATTTCATTGTAACATTAATCATGCAACCCAACTTGCACGACTAGCATCACCTATGGTCTATAATCACCGAAGACTTTTAAGAAGACTTGGGATAGGGTTCTAATTTTAATGTTTAACGTACGTTTGCGACACGTAAATTGTGAAGAGAATGCTATACACAAATTCCTTATCAGCTTTGAGCAAAACAATATTTTTAATTGAGGGTAACTATTTTGTATGTATACTCAGAGAAGACTATAAGGAAGAGTTGGGATTGGGAAGAAGACATTTATATCTCATTGTGACATTAATCATGCAACCCAACTTGCACGACTAGCATCACCTATGGTCTATCATCCACACATTCCTTCTTAGCTCATCCACGACAATTCGACTGTAATAACTGTTGGAATTTAAATATCATGACATTCAAATAAATAAATAAACATCAAAGCACATAATAGCGGAAGCAGGATCATTATTTAACATGTATAATGTATTACCAATAATAAAAGAAACGTACCGTTTTGATCCTTGCAAGAACAAGGATCAAATCTTCTTGTCTTCTCTTTAACAAGAACAAATAGGATTAACGTGGAACCCCTTACCTTTTTGTTCCACAATCCAAGATAATAACTAAAGTAAGTTATATCCGAGTTCATACACACACGTACTATAACCAATCAAAGGTTGATGCTAGTGAATGAACACGATTATTAAACCAAACTATTTTATTCAATAAACCTTGAATCTAATATTCAAGAAGGAAGAAGTAAAGAATAATAATCATTATTTTACATACTGTACAATACACATGTAAAAGATAGATATCAACTGATATTATAATATGCATAGTGTACAGTACATATATTGGAATAATAAGTCGACTGTACAATACATATGTACGATGCAATGATGCATGCTATGGAATAAAGTCTATTGACTTTGGGTATATTATTCTTGTCGTGACTTTTGAGGGTATAATGGAAAATCGTTTCTCATCCGAGCTAATGAGGCTTGAGTTTGTTTATATAGTCTCCAAACTTGTTCTCCAAGTTTGAGTCTAATACCTCCTAAACTTTCAAAACTCGACACTCAACCCCCTCCTTTATTTACTAACGGTCATTAGTCAATTCAGTTAATTAATTTAACGTCCGTTAGTTATCATTTTGTGTCCAAATAATTAAAATATATAACAATTATACATATTAATTATTTCTTTTATCATTCATACGTAAAGTGTGCAATCCCTCAGTCCCGGGTTCGATTCTAGTCATACATGATTTAATATTTTTTCAAAACTCTAACAGCTCCCACTTGGAAATCTATTAAAAGGGTAATGACATTGGTTAGCGTCTAGCAACACGCCAATGCCCCTAGTACAACTCGGGTGGTGGTCTCCTGGAAAAACCACTTGATGATTAATCATCATACTTATCCTTTTGTTCTAATACTACATTAATAAAGATATGGATCTAAGTCATTCTTTATTAATAATTATGTTTCTCGTTGTTTATGATTGAGCAAGATTACCAATTCTTCTGAACTATTCAGGGGAGATCTTGGGTGCGGCCGCACAAACATCTTGTCAACCCTACGAGGGGCCCAACAGTATTAAACTCCAAACAGTTTGAAGGAACAAATTCTTTCTTGACTACGAGCATAACACATGCACTTCGCAACGCTTCCCAAAATAATCCGTATAGCTACCAGTTACGTATAGCGTTAAATTGAATCAAAGAAATGCACTACATGCATGACAGTTATCTGGCATCTCAAGTCTGAGGATAACTATATACTCATGATTTACTTGATGACGAGATCCATAAAGTAAACTCATGTCGTGGGATAAATCCTATACTCAAACATTTTGAATATCATGTGAAATTGGTATGACAACGCATCAATATACTTTCAAGTATATTATATCAATACTCAGATTTACCTTAATTTAATGATATTCCCATATCATTAACTGGCAACGGACAGTTTAGAATATATAAATATATTCAAGGATATAAACATGCAAATATATGATATATTATTAAGAAAATGATAAACAAACATAACCATTATTTTATTTCATTAAAATAATAACTGTTCAAAACATCCCATTATCCAAATACAAAAATAGATCAATGCATGATAATTCTTATTAATGAATTATGCCTCAAGTCATGTCAAATATACTTGTTGACAAGGCATAAATTAACTAATTTTGATCTATAGGAATTTTGAGAATACTTATTTCAAGAATTCAATTAATGAAGTTCTTGTATGTGTGCTACCAATTATCTTGATAATGCCACATAATATTTCATAAAATACGTGACATCCTCAACTACAAATTTATGACAAGCAAACTATCAAACCTTTTATAGTTTAAAAGTATTCTAATTCTTTAATGTAAAATGCAACTATGCTTACAGTTAAGCATAACTAGTACACATGGCCATTAACTAGGATGAAATCCTACCATGACTAGTATTGAGTGTCATCTCAATCTTATTAGCATCATTGTATGCAAACAACAATATGCCTTTTAAAATCCCGTAAACTTTAATATCCATTGTGTAATGTTTGACACCTTCAAATCTTTCAAGATTTGTCGGCTACATCAATTACGCAACAATTGCCATATGGTTCATATTTAGAATTCAGGAGCTATTCCAGGATGAGGATGTTAATTCTAAATCCAACCATATCCATTACACTTAGTTATCTAATAACCTTTCAATTAGATATTAATGTTGTCAAATCATCTTTCATCAAGCATGATACAACAAACAACATGATGTACATGAAAAATCCTTGCGTCAAACTTTTATTTATTCATGTCATATCTTTTCAAAGATATGTATCTATCTAGAATTTCTAATAGTATAATCATGTTTATTAGAATCAATAATTTTACCGCTTATGTTTATAACAATAAACATATATCCCCCGTTGTGCAAGTAACTTTATCTTTTCTAACAATTTATCAATTGTGAGTTTCTACATTGTCAGATATCAATTTATTGTACATTACAGGTCAATCGATAATAAACGAGTATATGTATCAATTTATTGGTCAAGCGATAATTAATTCTTCAAAAATTGATATCTGACAATGTAGAAACTCACAATATATCATAGTTGCATATCTTTTATTGAAGAATCTATTATTCGAGTACTTGCTGATTCGTTGGACTATATAAATGACATCAAACACTAATATATCAGTACCCATGCATTGGCCTTAGTTATGAAGAGAAAAATGACACAACTATGACTGAGTAAGGTATGCAGATAATGGATTTTGTGTGATGGATTAGATATGTCTTCACTCATTCTTTTATGTTTGGTATCTAGAGCATGTTTTAGAATTTTAGTTTTCATAAATCTAATGTACCAGTCTTGTTTGGTATCTAGAGAAAGTTTTTTTTTTTTTTTTTTTTTTTTTTTTTTTTTTGCTTTCCTGAAAATGTGAAGAATGTATTAATCATCGAACATTACCCATGATTCATCTAATGTACCAGTCTTGTTTATTTATGTTCATGTTTGATTGTGTAGAGTTTGACTTTTTAAGGTCAAAGAATAGACTGTTGACTTTTAGTTTTAGCTTAATTGGTGTTGATTATTGAGGGATTGTTGATAACCAAGATTAGTTTATAATAAACATTCACTCATAAAAACTTGAATTGTAAGTTTTGAACTTGAATTCATCACAATGACACAACCATATAGTTGAAATTTGGTAACGGTCTACAATGGTTGAAGCCAGCACAATTTTCACATTATATAACTTTGACCCATAAAAACATTAAAACAACATAAAACAAATGAGATACCAAATTTCCAACATCTCTTAACTTTAATTCAGCGTGCACAATCAGTTAGAGTTAACTAAATCATAACCGTCCTTGAAAGGTAAACTAAAAAGTTACATCGTCACTATGACTCTTAAACCCACTAGAAAACGCCTATTTTGCACGAAAAAAAAGCTTATCCATCCTAATTATAGCGTCATTTCTTACCTTTTCCTTTTTTACCCTTGTTCCTCTCCGCTTTCTTGGTTTTAGCATCCGGAGTGTTGCTTTCATCACCTTTTTGTTCAACCTCAGTTGTGCTGCTGCTGCACTCTGACACGACCATTTGCCCAGATTTTGGATCCTGACTCTTGCCATAACGCTTCAAGAAATCATCTAACTTTGGCTTACTTCTTTCTGGCCACTCCATAAGATTTTCAAGATTCTTCCTGAAAACTGAAGTCGTTGGACTGAAAAAGACCCAAGACCCAGATAAATCTTCAAATTTATAAAAGTTTGTAAATTCATATATAAACATATCGAGTTCATAAGATTGCAAATTCCATTCGATTAAGTACCGACTATTGAACATACCTTCTATTTCTCTATGGACGTCTTTAATCATAAACTAATAACCTCTACATATCTAAAAGACGCTACCATTACTAGTATTAACAGTACCATTTTGACAAAAGAGCATATCATTTTAATCACCTAGGCATTGATAAATCAATATAAAGAATTATGTGCCAAGGATGCAGTAGTAGAAAAAACCAATATTTCATCAGCCTTATCATTGATCATTGCTTTCTTTTTATTTGAATAGTGGGCTATCTTGAACCCTCCAATCGCCAACACTTCCTCTCCCTGTTTCCTTTTCAGTTTCAAATTATAGTTAACAGTTATAACCAAAGGAAAACATACTGTTTTAAACTACATTAATATTTTCACAATTGCCTTAAATGTAAAATATTAAAATCTCATCACACTTACCATGTTAATTACCCTTGCAACTGACTTCGCGCCAACACTACATATATAACAGCAGACATATATTCAACGCTACATATATAACAGCAGACATATATTCAACACTACATAACAGCAGACATAGATACAGTTTTAAATGTAAACTTCACAATAACACTACATAGAGAAATAACAAGAGAAGCATGTACAAACAAGAGCAGCAGACATATATTTGGCATAAGACGATATCGGCTTTCCATGGCCACGGTGCCATGATTCATAAGGCAGAATATGACATAACATATTTTATTAGTTAGGTTTGTTCTAGATATATTAGGTGTTTTATGCAATTGCTACCACTTCTTTATCAGGCTTTACTAACCTCCTAAGTAAATTGTAATTTATAATTATTAACTAATATTCAAAAACCTCTAAGCCGACACTGAGCTTAAATTCCAGGATCCTCATTCCAAAGTTACATACAGCAAAGAGAAAACTAGTTTGCAATGATATAAATGGATATATGAGCGATGTTGCCTGAAAAGAATACCTAGTATGCAAAAAAATAATAATAATAAAATAAAAAAATTACCGAAACACAATTATTTCATAAAAGATATACCAATGACCTATATAGCTTGAAAAGATATACCCATTTGACTTTTTCTTCATTAAGCCCACTACTCAAAACAAGTCAAGCTTTTATTCTTCTTCTTGATTTTTTAGTATTTTGATATTATAAATTAAAATTATTTTAAGATTTAAAAGTAAATAAATAAATAAAACTAAAAATAATTAAATAACTTTTTTATTATAGAAATAGGAGAGAGATAGAGACAAACAATGTATATGGCCCCAGAGATTTACCTCAAATCCACCCAACCATAGTGGGTTTTGGAAAGTATGTACTTTTTTGTGAGTGACGCCCTACAGTAAACCTTATGGATCAAAACAGACAATTTTTTTCTTCTTTGAATCCATACACCCATGCCAAAACCGCTAACCAAACTACACCTTAGAATTAAATTGTTTTATATTATTTTTGTAGGATCACTTCAATTATTATAATATTTGTTCAATCTTTCAAAACAGTACAAGAGCCACAATTATTATAACACAAACAACATTTTATACCATCACTTCTTTTTTCTCTCCTACTTTTCTTTCAAACAATTACCAAATTCAAATCCGATTCTAATCCTATTACATACCAAACGCACCTTTTGTGTCCTGCTATTTATATATGATATGATTCTAAAGAAAAGTTGCATGACTTTTTAAAATAAAGAAAGTGAGAAGAAATAAAAGTTGCATCTACTCAAACTTAGGGTGCGTTTTGTTAGAGTTTTGGAAAAATATTAAATCGTGTATGAATAGAATCGAACCCGGGACTGAGGGATTGCACACTTTACGTATGAATGATCAAAGGAATAATTAATGTATATAACTATTATATATTTTAATTATTTGGACACGAAATATGGACTAACGGACGTTAAAGTAATTAACGGAATTGACTAATGACTGTTAGTAAATAAAGGAGGGGGTTGAGTTTCGAGTTTTGGAACTTGAGGATGTGTTAGACTCAAACTTGGAGAACAAGTTTTGAGCCTATCAAAACCCTCATTAGCTCCAAAAGGGAACGAGAGAAGAATAACCAAAAAATGTCAGACGACATATTATACTCAAAATAAAGTCAATCGACTTTATGAATTGTGATTCTTAGCATGAATTGTACAGTGTCATATCTTTGACTAATAGAAGTTATGCATCGTACTATGCATGTTATTATATCACATGATATCTTTTATATATGTATTGTACAGTATGTGCAAGATATTCTTACTTCCTTCTTGAATAATAGATTCAAGGTTTATTGAACAAAAGAGTTGTAAAACCCGAAATTTTTATGAAAATTTGTGGTTTCTTTAACTTTTAGGACTAAACATAAATTAGATAAATAATTAAGGGTGGTTTTGTGACATCTTAAAACAAATAGGGTTGATATGCTTTGTGCCTTTAAAATTTAGAAGTAAAGCGTGGGGTTGAATTGGTAATCAAGATGCTTTACTAGGCTCTCATATTAGTCCGTATATTCCTGAGATTTTGGCCCAAATCCTCCTTATATATATCACGAACTCCAAATAACGTATCATTCAATCACAAGAAAATAAAACCCTAGAGATTAGTGAGCAGCAGTAGGGAAATATTGGGGCGGTACTCTTCGACTTTCTGGTTTTGGGTGTCCACTGTCAAGTAAGGTAACATCCTCATTAGATTTAAATAGCATGAAATAAGAATAGTATAATGCACATAGTCGATGGCCGAGTTTAATCACGTTAGATGAAAAAGAAAAAGGTTGTGTTTCTGCTACATGTTATGGACTATGGCATTGATGTAGTTTCATGCCTTGATTCATTGTCATTAATGTATTCGTAATTGCTTGCACTAATCTAGTGTGGTACTGATTTTCAAGTAATAAAATATTATGTTTAATATTAATTTAGAATCCTATGCTTAAAGCATGGAATGGGCTAATTAGAATGTGATATAATTGTGATCAGAAAAGAAACTATGTGGTAAAATAAGTTGGTGACTTGGTTTTTATGTGAGTTATATGGGTAAAGATGAACCAAGATTTAATAGTTACATGGGTAAAGATTTAAAGGACTTTTCGGGTGGATTAATTGTTGCAATATTGATAAAAACAAATCTAGAGTAAAAGTGGTTGTTTGTGTTGGTGTGAACCGAGAAAAAAAAAAGAAAAGAAAAGACAGGACTTGCTTTTTTATGTTGTTCAAAATCAAACACCGATATTATTATTATTATTATTATTATTATTATTATTATTATTATTATTATTATTATTATTATTATTATTATTATTATTATTCATGTGATTATAATTGAATATGAATTCTTGAGTCAAATTTTAAAAGAAATATAAAACTTAATGTCACCATAAGTTATTGGGAATTTTGAATGGTTACATGTAAAACAAAAACATGTAGTAACTATGTCTAAAATAATATCTAAAAGATCACCTACTGTTAATGAAAATGAATTATCTTTTAGCACTTGCACGAAACTCGACCTATTACCTAGGACTGTAAGGTTTAAAATATGATTGAAAGTGGGATTCTATTGTTGAAATTGTAGGAGACTTTGTTCGTAAACGAAGTAAAAGCTAATAAGAGACTTGAGGTGAGTTTTCATGTGCTTTTAAATTGGGTTGCACTTTTATTCGAAATGCTATCATGCAAACTTGTTTAAATGATCATTATTTGCTACCTGTTTCGATTGTTTGATAATATGAAAAAGTTGTTAAATTTGCTATTTTTATATGATGAGATATATAAATGTTGAATCATGAATCGTGAACCATTAAATTGTGAATCGTGAATTGTGAACCGTTTAATTATGAAAATTTTGAAATGTGGAATATTAATAGTTGGAACTATTGAACCGAACGGAATATTAATAGTTGGAACCGTTGAACCGAACGGTAATATTAATAGTTGAAACCGTTGAACCGAACGGTAATATGAATAAGTGGGTACCGTTGAATCGAACGGAAATATGAATAGTTGGTATATGTTGTAATGTGATATAAGTTAAATCGTTGGTTTACATTAAATTGTTGGTTTCGAATTGATTAAGAATATGTTTTAACTAAATAGTACTTATATGATATTTGAACAAATTGCATGATCGTTTTACAAGTTCGTTATTATTGAAAAGTGTTTGGATTATATAATTTGTTTTGTAAATGTAAAACCATGAATTCTCACTAGGCCTGTGGCTGACCCAAAACTCTTTTAAAATTTTTGCAACCCAGATAAGCCGCTTTAGGAATCAAGAGATTGATTGAGACCGATTAAGAGTAGACGCTTCCGCTGATATAAGGTAAATAAGAGGGTTTAATGCCCCAAACAGGTGGGGTGTTACAGTCATCCTAAAATAGTTTTGGTTTAATAATTGTGTTCATTCACTAGCATCAACCTTTGATTGGTTATAGTACGTGTGTACAAGAACTCAGATAATAACATACTTTAGTTATTTATCTTGGATTGTGAAACAAAACAGTAAGGGGTTTCACGGTAATCCTATTTGTTAGATCAAGAAGAAGAGTTCAAGATTTGATCCTTGTTCTTGCTAGGATCAAAAGGTATGTAACTATTTATTATTCGGTAATACTATTTATGTGTTAAATTAAGATCCTTGCTTCCGCTATTATGTGCTTTGATGTTTATTTATTTATTTGAATGTCAAGTTATTTAAATTCCAACAGTGGCATCACGAGCCAATTTAACATGTGATTGTTATTACCTAAACACATAATAAAAATCGAATCTTGATTTGGATTTACATGTTAATCGATTTGTGTTAAGTTTAGAACATAAAAATATAAATCGTACATAATTTAGGGGGGTTCGACCCTTCTTTTATTAAAAAGTTAGTTTTGTAACCCTAAATTAGGACATGTTATGTTTATGTGTTTATTTGAATAAAGGGTTACGTTCCTGGTAAATTCATGATGCTTCATGCAAGGTATTCATGAATTAGGGTTTGTTTATGTGCTACATGTTTTAGATAAATCTAAAATTAGGGAAGACCTAATCTATTAAATTAATGAATCAGTTATGTGCAACGTGGTATATTATTATTAAAACTTACGCGGTCAATTGTTGGCGTCTGTGGTCCATTGGGTACAATGCGCTCGAAAACCAATGGGAGTTTTATTAATTATATACATAATAATTCACATAGAGATTATTAATAGGATTTATCAAAAGGTTTGCATGTGGCTATATGATTTAATAGTTAAGATTATATGCGTTATTGAGTGTTTATTTATTTTTTGTTAAATTACTTGTCTTTTTTGTTTATTGTTCTTGAATTGTAAGCCAAAAGAGGGTAATTTTTGGTATAAAAAATAAATGGACCTAATAACTATGAAACCTTGATGTGGTAAATTATTTATTGCCAAGTCTTATGTGCCGACAGTGGTTCGCTTCGCACGGTAATTTGCTCCCAGGCGAGACTAGCAATTTAATAATTTACAACATAATTTTATAAGACTTAGAATCATAAACTTTTAATTGATTGATGCAACTGTACAAATGGTCGAAGCGGCGGACCTAATGTTGACAAACTATAAAGTGGGTATAAGGTTGGTTTCGCATTAAATTGTGGCCTTAAAGAGACTCCATTCTGTCTCTCCGCTCGCCTGTGCGTCAAATTAGACTTACCAAGTACACCATTATATGTACGTAGCATCTTAAGGCAAAGTTGTAAGTTACTCAACGCCTCAATTAAAACTTTGTTGATTTAACTCTTAGCGAATTGGTAATTAAAATTGTTTTGAAAACTTATGATACAAAGATGAGTGCATGCATCTTTGTACATATTTTGATTATAACATCAAAATAAATACCCTATAAAATTTAAGTCCATGCTATCTAATTATAAGAGACACTTGGAGTTAATATCTAGCGTAAGTGAGACCTTAACATAGATATTAATGACAAAGTAAATTACATTTTTTCATTACTAGCAGATCAACTGAATGCAATGAAACTATGTGAATTTACAAGTTTCTAAATTAGACGACTTAATTAAGTTATAAGTGAGACCTTGAGACTTAAAGCATGAGATGGGAAGAAACATGCTTACATTGCAAATTGTTTGGCAAATGTAATTCCCATAAATTTAGGAGTCGGAAAATTGTTTCGCGATTATTGTACGACAAGTTACCATCTTTTGTACTTCCACTGCTAGCAGATCAACTGATGTGGTGGAACTATGGAAAGTTGGATCCTAGTTTTCAAGAAAATTAAATGGTTATTTTATATTTCCTGGGTAGTTTTCTTTTCTTGAAAATTGTATTATCGAAAATACTAATATTGAATTTTGTAAATTCTTTTAATGTATTAATGCAACGTTAAAACCGTAAACGTGGGGCATTCTTTTAGTAGTAAATTGATCTACACCCGTAAGGGTTTTGGCTAGAGTCAACCTTACTAAAAGAATAATCCTAGTCTACTTTCTTTGAGAAGAGTGAGACTTAAACCCTATACCTTTTCATGAATGAGAAGGGTATAATGGAAAATTAGAATTGTCTAAATTCCAGGGAATAACTCATAGCAAAATTTTAATAGTTAAGAAAATTGCACATTTTATGAGTTATTAAATTAGAAGCTAGACTAGTTATCGCAAAATTGGTAAAAGGCAAACTAGCACACTTTGTCTAGTTGTTGTGCTTTGACCACTTAAAGATGCTACATGCCATTGTGGGGATGGTAGTCAAATAAAGGAAGAAATTGCATGTCCAATTATTTCCAAGTTAATTGCAATAATGGATAGTCCATCAAGTATAAAGTACAATACATTCTTTAGTACCTAAGTAATTGTTACGTATGGGATTACTCAAAGGTGTAGGAAAGTAAATAGCACACTATTTGCTTTTACTGGTTATGAAACACTTATAATGTAGCAACCGCGAATTTTTCAGGTCTTTACTTAACATTTAAGACTCAAAATGATTTATTTTAGACGTTACATATTCCCCTACGTATAACTTATATCTAAACTGCACGAATTTAGAGATCGATACCACACGCGTACCGACACCACCTTAGTAACGATTTAAATTTTGTAATTCATTTTCGGAGTCAATAAATTTTATCCTATGTCAGTTTTGTAAAAACGTCTCCAAAATTTTATTTGTCACGTTTGTACCAACCCGAGGTACCACGATTACACCGGAGCTCAACGGGACGCACCTAAATCTAATAATTTAACACTTGCCCTTATTAAATAAAAACCTAACACTTACTATTATTTAAAAATCAGCATTACCTTCTTTTTATTTAAACCCTTACTTTAAATATATATATATATATATATATATATATATATATAAACATTAATACACCTTATCTCCTCCCTTATCCCCACAAACTCAGCCACTCGTCCCTCTTCTGCATCTCCTTCCCATGTGCCTCTTCTGATAACCTCCAACGTCACCCTATCAAAAACAGACACGCCTCTCTCACACTCTCTCTCTCTCTCTCTCTCTCTCTCTCTCTCTCTCTCTCTCTCTCTCTCTCTCTCCTCTCCTCTGCATTCTCTCCCCCACCATCTGATAATCCAGAGCTGATGCAACATCGATGACAAACAAGGCCCCAAGATGGTCCATGATCGATCAGGTCTGATTCCCTTTTGTCTATACTCTCGAAGTCAACATATCAACCAAAAGAGATGAAGTCGATGGTATCCATATTTGGCTTGAAGGTCACTGATGAGGAAGAGAGAAGGAATCAAACATCCTCTGTTTATGCCTTTATAATCCAATCGGTTCACAAGTGAGTCCATATACCCAAAAAATTTACCAAAGCAAAGATATCATAGTATAGTTGCAAAGGGAACGTTTCTGTGGAAGAAGGGTGTGGATTCGCTTGTGACGGATTCGGATTTATTTTTGGTCTCCTTTGATTCCTTCAAATCTCCAGTTTAATCAATCATTTTGTTGTAAGCACTTAAGTTTTCTTTTGATTCTTTTAATTCGAGTATAAATATGGTCTTGATATGTGGAGTAAATTTTCATTCGATAGAAATTGCTAAATACTCGATTCGTTATATTTTTCTTGTTGTCTTTTTATGTTCTGGTTGAAGTGTAAAGTTGTGGTATCATTTGATTATTCTTTGCGTTATTGTTATGGTGTGGTAAGATTAAACCTGAAAACAAATTGTATCTAATTCGGCTCGTTTATGGAAGTGCCTTTGATTTTCTTTATGTTCTTGATCGAGTAGTTTAATCGCGGAAAGTCAAAACTGAGTTTAGGCTTGGATTTTGTGGAGTTGTACTCGAGTTATAGTCCGGTATACACTAGCGTCGGTGTGTTATGCGTGGGTTTATGCTCGAGTTGTGTGTTCAAGTTGTACTCGAAATCGTTGGGTTTGTGCTCGAATTCTGTCGGTATTTCACTTGTACTTGAAACAGGTTGCGAGTCATATATACACAGTGTTCAAATTTTGGTTGTGATATGTTGTTAGTGTGTTCGACCCTGGTTAGTTAAATTTGAATATGTCTTGAAGTGGCGAGCCATTTTGGTCATAAGTCATAAACTAGGTCGAGTGTGTCTTGGTCTATAGGTGAGCCGAGAGGGAACTCGGGCTCACCAAGAAAACGTGACCTGTTATTTTCCTTTTTGGTTCAATCATCACCCCAAAAAGGGTGTTTGTTGCTCGGTTAAAAAGGGTCCCCAAAGACCTTCAAAATGGGTGTACAATGTGTCGAAAAAGAGAGTTGAGTCCCCCATAAAACTATGTCACTAGTACCGATTTAAAACATCCCGAGCTGTGTTCTATTCGAGTCCAAAAATAGCTCAAGACCTGCGGTAAAACTGGTTTTAGTTTCAAAAATGATGTCCTGGAAATTGTCTTTGTTGATACTGACTTTAGTCTTTCACCTTGGGCCAAGCCATGGCCAAACATTTTTTTTAGCCCTTGCGTTAACAGACCAAAGCCACAAATCATTGGTCTATTTTGGTTGTCACTGGATTGGTTTTGTGGTTGGGCCGCAGCCCACCATTTAACCTACTCCATTTCATAACCTCTTTTCCTTTTCATAGCAGTCCAAGCCCACTTGTCAAAATATAAAATCTGTTGGTTGAGTTGCAGCCCAACTCGTAAAACCTTAATATAACAACCAATCGACTAATAATCGCCTCGTTACACATCACAAAAACCTAACCCCTCGATATATATATATATATATATATATATATATATATATAGGGGGGCTTTATTTTCAGAACCCTGTTAAGTGCGGGAACTGCGAGAACTCCAATTTTGCATTAGAAAACATGCATGTTCATATAAAACATGTATGTTTTCTTACATACACCTTAATACGCATGCATGCGTATTAAGGTGTATGTAAGAAAACATACATGTTTTATATGAACATGCATGTTTTCTAATGCATAATTGGAGTTCTCGCAGTTCCCGCACTTAACAGGGTTCTAAAAATAAAACCATTTTGCATTGATTTGTTGCACTTAACAGGTTTTTATTTGAACATGTATGTTATGCATGTATGTGTATTAAGGTGTATGTAAGAAAACATACATGTTTTATATGAACATGCATGTTTTCTAATGCAAAATTAGAGTTCTCGCAGTTCCCGCACTTAACAGGGTTCTGAAAATAAAGATACACTATATATATATATATATATATATATATATATATATATATATATATATATATATATATATATATATATATATATATATATATATTGATCTTGCAACATATTTATTTAACATGATTATTATTTCTAACAAGTCGACTAAATTTATAAGCCAAATGGAGTTGTCGTGACACATACAATGAAAGACTCTTCTATATATTTAACGATTTAATGAACAAGGTGAGAAGACTAAATTTGTTTATATAAATTTGTTCATTAATTTGATTACAAATAAACTTAAAGTGTGTTTATCAGAACTAATATAACTTATTAGACTATGAAACGATTATTTAAATACAAACGTTATAACTATTGTTAGCACGGGATTGTCTAAAAGGATATATTTGGAGCATTGAGCTTTTATTGATAACATAAACAATAGTAATAAATCTTCAAATGTAATATCATCTTTACAAAAACTATATTCATACACACATCTAGTGATATTCACTTAACAATAATGTTCCAATATCCTGACAACGTCTAGTATTATTCATAACCACTTTTCGTTCATCGTCTTTTATCGTTCAATCGGAATCTTAATCGTCCCGTTCATAATCTTTCAGTTATTGCCAAACTAAAGATTATTCGTCTTAGTACCCCGTAAGCACTTCCAAGAGCCAATACTTTCAAGTAATTTAGAAATGACTTTTAAACTCAAATGCTGCCACACCAGCAACGATAACATAAACTCTTTAAAACTTTCAGATTTAACTAAACTTCGTAAATTCTTAAACTCGATTGTGAACTAAAATAAACCTTACTAATCTAGGTCGCGTGTTGGTGCTAAACACTGTCTGAATTATTGTGTTATCTGACTGCTACTTGACAAGGTGAGTTCTCGTAGCCCTTTATTCATTATGTTTTCCTTGGGGGAAAATGGTGCTCAAATGATATTTTAACTGTTTTCATGCTGTGATATAGTTTTCATGTTTTTGGACATTATGTGTGTTGATACGATTATGTGCTACTAAATGTTTTGACTGTGTGTACATTGATGCGCAACTGTTAACTCTTTTGAGAGTCGAAACAATATGATAGATCTATCGGGGTAGCTCCCCTCTGTGTGTACTGTTCATATGTGCAACCATCATGGCAGGTTCAGTTGGCGCGACACTATTTTTGTTTGACTTGTGCTTATAATTGGTTATCATGCTCACTTTTGTCCTACACTATGCTATCACAGCTCAGCGGTTTTACTTTTAAACCTACGAGCTCACCAACATTATGTTGACGTTTTCTAGTACCATTTTCAGGTGTTATTGAAGCTGCTTAGAAGGTAGAGTATTGACTGGCTTAGCAAGACTTAAGACAAGACCCTCCCGGGTTATATCTCGTGGAGTTGCATTTGATATTCCTTAGTGACGTTGTTTAACCTTGAGACTTATGTTTATTATGGATCTTTGTACTTATCCCGGTTGTGGGAGTTTGCGACTATTATCTATCGTATGTTATGCATTTAGTGTTTCTCTGTTGTGACACCTTGTGTTCTTAACTATTAAGTCATACCCCGTAAATGTCATTCCGCTGCGCCATTTTTGGGGTGTGACACCTACAACAATGCAAGGTGCAAAAGCATATTGCATAGTTGAATACGCCACAAAAAACCAAGCATTTAAAGAAAGAATAAAATATACCCTTTATAATGGTATCTTTGAAAGAACATTTAGGAGGAGGAGTGACACTGCCGAATTGACAAAACTGCAACAATACTTCTTCTGATGCCATCAATCATTCTCCCGATGGATATCAAATCAAAGAAACAAAGAATAGATATAAAAATCAAAGAACAGGAATGAGGCTGTTCATTAAGAAATCGAACACCAAGTATAACTTAAGTAGAATTGGATTGATGGTAATTAAACCACACTTACAAACATGCTTGATAAATATAATACATCGCCAGGAAAGTAAACGTAACGTAGCGTTTATTAAGTTATGTCTCGTACACTTATGCAACAAGAAAATTAAACTACAATTGCAAAAATCTTTAACAACTTAACATTTATTTAACTAGGACATGCACAGCTCATTTTTAGCCCAATATCAGTCAGATTCCGTGTGTTGTTCAATGCTCCCGATATCCTTAGTTGACACATCGAGTTAAGAATGTTATCTTTAGGTGGAGTGTCCATGAACTCGAAATCAAGCAAATTGTCGATTTTTAACGACTTTAGAAGCAAAAGTACGTTCCTGAGATTAGCCTTCTGGATTTCTGTGACGGGTTGTTGAAGCATTTCTTCTTTGTACGCGTTTTCTACAAAAAGACGGTGACAAGCTAGTACCGGGCCCAGTCCTACCTGCTCGACCTGCCCATTGGTTAGCATCTTTCAACGTTTCACGCAGAAGGACACCATTTGTCATATACTGCAAACACAGCAGTAGTTAATAGTATTCTGCAGATATAAAGTTAGTGTTTTCTTAGTACAACCGACCTTCCCATTTTTCTTATAACCATCTTCGTGCAAATACTGCAACAATAAAATATTACAAATGTTACAGATCAAAATAAGATGCAACAGTTAGCCAACATATAGTATTCGTGGTCGGAATGTTACCTCAGTCAGTTGTGTTGTCTTTCCAGAACCAGTCTCGCCTACAACCACAACCACTTAATTCTCTCGTATTGATATTCCTTTTTATACAATCCCATATTTTGCTGAAACATTCCACATATTAACTCTTGACAGAAGAATATTCAGGTTTTTGGGGTTACACGTAATTAAATAGCTGCAAACGAAAACCATATCTGCAACAAATCATCTTGCACAGAAAATAGTGGGAGGTATTAACGTTTTCTGACAGTGATTTTGACTTTGCAAAATCGCTTACTGCTTCACCCGCTTTCATGTGTTGGCCAAGTTTTGCATTTCCTTTAAAAACAACTTCGCCATCTTCACCAACTACTGCCGTATCAGCACCAATCTGCTCTGCAGACTTCTCAACACCAAGGATATAACCAAGCTTTGAACTAGCAAGTTCCCAAAAACAATGACGCGATTTACTCATACTTTGTTTTTCATGAAGTTCACAATCCTTTAAAAGCATTATGGGTTATGCTTGTTTTGTAAACACAATCCTCCCATCTAGAAATGGAGGCTTTGTATCTGAAATAAGATAGCTAAAATTCAGCAGCTGTCTCTTAAATCACAAATACCAAAAAATGGAAAGTTACCAATTTGACCCGTGTGATATGGGACCTATTAAAAAATGTACCCATTTTCAAAAGTTTATATCAAAATGAACCTATATTTAGCAAACTACCCAAAATCTGTTAGCGTTACCAGGTTCCAAAAGCAGTCAGTACAACAACTAACCAACACTAGTACAGATGGCTATTTCGACCCTTTTTACTTTTGAACTTTTTTTACTAATAATTAACATACTGACCTACTTATTAATGGAGAGTACCCAAAAAAAATTATATAATTTTTTTCTTCTATTTTACAGAGCTGCAACAGGCCCCTTGGAGCTGTTTTTCTGGCTACATCGACCCGTATAAAATGGTTCAGTTCAGATTGTGTTAAAAAGATATAAACAGCTTAAAAAAACAGATGCAACATGTCAGTTCTGGTCTTTCATAGTTTAAAATTCAGGTCCTGCATGTCAGTTCGGGCTATGTAAAAAATAGGGATAATTACTAATATGCCCCAGTTGCCCAATGCGTTTGCTTATTCGACCCAATTTCAGAAAATTCTTATATTAGACCAGGCAACTGGGCATCTCGACCCATACAATGACAAGTGTCCTCTAGTTGCCCAAAAAATACACAAGTTGCCCAAAAAATAGTCAGAAAGTAACACTTGTCACTTGCAGAAAAGTGACACTTGTCAGTGGCCCAAAAAGTACAGGTTGCCTTGGTCTAATATAAGAATTTTCTAAAATCGGGACGGATAAGCAAACGCATTGGGCAACTGGGGCATTGTAATAATTATCCCTAAAAAATATATTAAAATTAGAAATGGCTTAAAACGGGTCAGTTCGGTTCATTTCATTTAAAAAGTAAATATGGCATATTAATCATTTGTAAAACTAGATGACAAAAACTTTCAGGATACCCAAACGCTACATACCATGCATCATCCTGTTTCTCTTTTCTATTCTATGACGAGATGATGGGACACGATCATCCTAAAACATATATCCAAGTAAGAAAATAGCATAACTAATTGGCTTTTTGCATTTTAGTTTAAATAGCATGTTGTATTAAAACAACAATGATGACCATAAAGCTGCACATTAAGGGCTTAAGGGCTGTTTGGGCTTGCTTAGACTAAACAGCAATACGCAGTTTTGAGTTTGGGATTGCTCCAACCTTTATAAGTCATCTTACAACCTTTATCGATGATAAATATCTTGTTACAAATCCACAAACCAGTACTACCATCAACATTATCAGCAAAAAAACATCTACTCCCCAACTTGGTGTTAACCCAAACACCCTTTGAACCCATAAATCTACAGCTGAAGACAACATAACTATTCAAAACAATACCCATAAAACTTAACCAACTAATACCATTTAACAAATTATTCCAATTAAGAAAAGACAGTTAAACTGCCAAGTATCACACCAAATCCAAACACCAATATGTCCCAGAACAGACTGGCTAATGAACAGAGAGATAAAACTGAGATAATAATGTTCAAAAAACCAATATGTCCCAGAAAGCTTATACAAATGCCAAAGAATAAAACCAGCTAAAAAAACCCAAAAAAAAAAAAAAAAAAAAAAAAAAAAAAAAAAAAAAGAAAAAAAAACATTGCCTTGCAAATCCAAATTCAGCATGAGCATAAAAATGATGCCCATACACATCCTCTGCCATCGTTATATCGCCCCATTTTTACTTATGAATGTTTCAGTATTGGGTGCAACCATGTTAACATGAAAACTTTAACTTTTCTCAATAAGAGATTCAAGAAAAGTCAAATTTATATAACTATAAGTCAAAGAATATGAATAGCAGTAGCATTTTCATTAAGAAATCAAACAGTATGACTAACACAATATTGTGGCAATTAAAACTAAAGTAGAATTCAACTCCAAAAATACGATTGAGGAGGATTAAACAACACTTAATCATAAACACATTTGACACATACGATACATCACCAGGAAAGGAAACATACTCTTACGTCTCTTAAACATATGCAACAAGAAAATTAAACCACAATTACAAACATCTTTAACAACTTAACATTTATTTAACTACGACATGCACTGCTCCTTGTAGCAGTTACTCTCAACTTCACCATACAAGCTTGATGATAGACCTGAAAGAGTTAAAAAATAAAACCATGTTAGTGATGACTTATTAACAAACTCACGTAAAATCATATTCTGCAAAAGGAGAGAACAGAGTACCTTATATATTTTGAAGCACATCGAGAATACGCTGCAACTCATTGACAACAATTTCAATTTTCGATCGTTGGGGTGGGGAATCCATAGAGCATGATACTCCAATCTTGATAGTTGCAACCAAACATTCTTCCACTTTCTTTGCATTCAATTGCATCATCATCAATAACATCGATTACATGATCCGGTAATGCCATGTAAGCAAATTTATGAAGGCTAAGATCTTCATTGAACATGTTGTCCGTTGGCTTTTTCCCGGTCATCACCTCTAGTAATAATATTCCAAAACTGTAGACGTCCCCACAACTGGTCATCTCGCTCCCGATACCATACTCTGCAAATTAAAATGATCAGTTAGTTTACAAAACTGTAATTTGCAAGTACAAGTATAAGCATCATGAAATACAAGAATCATATATTACCTGGAGGTGCATAACCAATTGTTCCTTTAAACCCGGTTGAGCTGTTTTGGTTTAAGTCTGTACCAAGTAGTCGAGCTAAACCAAAGTCTCCAACATGAGCCACCATATCATCATCAAGTAGAATGTTGCTAGGCTTCAAATCACCATGAACAATCGTTGTTTGGCAGCGATTGTGAAGATAATCAAGTGCTGTTGCAACATCTCTCAGAATATTTATTCTTTGAAGAAGACTGAGTTTCGATGTATTTGACCTTGAATGAAGCCAATCGTGTACACTTCCATTGGGCATAAACTCGTAAACCAAAGCTTTGAAATCGTTGCATTGAAAATTAGTACTTGAACATGAAGTTATTATCTTCAACTCCTTTATTTTGAAGATGCAAAACTTTGACAGCAACAGGTTTATTATTATTAGAATCGAGGATTCCTTTATAAACAGAGCTGTGCCCACCCTCGCCAATCAAATTTGTTGTAGAGAACCCATCAGTAGCCTTGAGAAGCTGATTGTATGAAACTTTCAAGAACCTTTCATTCCCTGAAGACTGAGATGGTTGACTGTTGCCCAAAAAATAGTCAGAAAGTAACACTTGTCACTTGCAGAAAAGTGACTTGTCTGTTGCCCAAAAAGTACAGGTTGCCCTGGTCTAATATAAGAATTTTCTAAAATCGGGGCGGATAAGCAAACGCATTGGGCAACTGGGGCATTGTAATAATTATCCCTAAAAAATATATTAAAATTAGAAATAGCTTAAAACGGGTCAGTTCCGGTCCTTTCATTAAAAAAAGTAAGTATGGCGTATTAATCATTTGTAAAACTAGATGACAAAAACTTTCAGGATACCCAAATGCTACATACCATGCATCATCCTGTTTCTCTTTTCTATTCTATGACGAGATGATGGGACACGATCATCCTAAAACATATATCCAAGTAAGAAAATAGCACAACTAATTGGCTTTTTGCATTTTAGTTTAAATAGCATGTTGTATTAAAACAACAATGATGACCATAAAGCTGCACATTAAGGGCTTAAGGGCTGTTTGGGCTTGCTTAGACTAAACAGCAATACGCAGTTTTGAGTTTGGGATTGCTTATCCAAACGCTTATCCGATGAAAATAGAATTGTACTAACTGTATAAGGAATACAAAAAGTATCATATCAAAGAATATATAGTTGAACTATATTTCATACTTTCGAACCAAAAGCCCCAACTAATATATAGAAATACTCCAACCTTTATAAGTCATCTTACAACCTTTATCGATGATAAATATCTTGTTACAAATCCACAAACCAGTACTACCATCAACATTATCAGCAAAAAAACATCTACTCCCCAACTTGGTGTTAACCCAAACACCCTTTGAACCCATAAATCTACAGCTGAAGACAACATAACTATTCAAAACAATACCCATAAAACTTAACCAACTAATACCATTTAACAAATTATTCCAATTAAGAAAAGACAGTTAAACTGCCAAGTATCACACCAAATCCAAACACCAATATGTCCCAGAACAGACTGGCTAATGAACAGAGAGATAAAACTGAGATAATAATGTTCAAAAAACCAATATGTCCCAGTTATATATACAAATGCCAAAGAATAAAACCAGCTGAAAAAACCAAAAAAAACATTGCCTTGCAAATCCAAATTTATATCGCCCCACTTCTACTTATGAATGTTTCAGTATTGGGTCCAACCATGTTAACATGAAAACTTTAACTTTTCTCAATAAGAGATTCAAGAAAAGTCAAATTTATAGAACTATAAGTCAAAGAATATGAATAACAGTAGCATTTTCATTAAGAAATCAAACAGTATGATTAACACAATATTGTGGCAATTAAAACTTAAGTAGAATTCAACTCCAAAAATACGATTGAGGAGGATTAAACAACACTTAATCATAAACACATTTGACACATACGATACATCACCAGGAAAGGAAACATACTCTTACGTCTCTTAAACATATGCAACAAGAAAATTAAACCACAATTACAAATGTCTTTAACAACTTAACATTTATTTAAGTACGACATGCACTGCTCCTTGTAGCAGTTACTCTCAACTTCACCATACAAGCTTGATGATAGACCTAAAAGAGTTCAAAAATAAAACCATGTTAGTGATGACTTATTAACAAACTCACGTAAAATCATATTCTGCAAAAGGAGAGAACAGAGTACCTTATATATTTTGAAGCACATCGAGAATACGCTGCAACTCATTGACAACAATTTCAATTTTCGATCGTTGGGGTGGGGAATCCATAGAGCATGATACTCCAATCTTGATAGTGGCAACCAAACATTCTTCCACTTTCTTTGCATTCGCTTCCGTACTTTGCAACACAATTGCATCATCATCAATAACATCGATTACATGATCTGGTAATGCCATGTAAGCAAATTTATGAAGGCTAAGATCTTCATTGAACATGTTGTCCGTTGGCTTTTTCCCGGTCATCACCTCTAGTAATAATATTCCAAAACTATAGACGTCCCCACAACTTGTCATCTCGCTCCCGATACCATACTCTGCAAATTAAAATGAACAGTTAGTTTACAAAACTGTAATCTGCAAGTACAAATATAAGCATCATGGAATACAAGAATCATATATTACCTGGAGGTGCATAACCAATTGTTCCTTTAACCCCGGTTGAGCTGTTTTGGTTTAAGTCTGTACCAAGTAGTCGAGCTAAGCCAAAGTCTCCAACATGAGCCACCATATCATCATCAAGTAGAATGTTACTTGGCTTCAAGTCACCATGAACAATCGTTGTTTGGCAGCGGTTGTGAAGATAATCAAGTGCAGTGGCAACATCTCTAAGAATATTTATTCTTTGAAGAAGGTTGAGTTTCGATGTATGTGCACTTGAATGAAGCCAATCGTGTACACTTCCATTGGGCATAAACTCGTAAACCAGCGCTTTAAAATCATTGCCTTGGAAATCAGTACTTGAACATGAAGTTATTATCTTCAACAGATTACGGTGTCTAATATTACGCCATGCTTCACATTCTGCTATAAAGCTTTTGTGTGCTCCTCGACTTTGAAGATGTAGAACTTTAACTGCAACAGATTTATCATCATTAGAATCGAGGATTCCCTTATAAACAGAGCTGTGCCCACCCTCGCCAATCAAATTTGCTGTAGAGAACCCATCAGTAGCCTTGAGAAGCTGCTTGTATGAAACTTTCAAGAACCTTTCATTCCCTGAAGATTGAGACGGTTGACTATTGCGTTCCTTCTTACACAAAAGATACACACAACATAATGCGATGAGCAACATCGGTGCAATCACAATGACTAATATGAAGAAAGGAAACCTTTTTTTCTTTCTACCCATCTCCTTGCATTTGGGTAACTCAAGTATAACCAAACCACCACAAAGCCTATTGTTCCCCAAAACCGAAAATAAACTTTCATTTCGAAACACTCCTACAACTGGTACTTCACCCTCAAAATCATTAAAGGATAGGTTCAAAAATTCTAAGGAATCCCATTTGCCAAAAAATTGGGGAATTTTGCCTGATAAATTATTTTCAGAAATGTCGAGTACCTGCAATCCTCCTAAGGAACTGAATGAAGATGGTATTATGCCTTGTAATCGGTTGCCCTTTAGGTATAAACATTGTAAGGCTACTGCACTCACCAAGACTACTAGTAATGGTGCCTGACAAATTGTTAAAAGATAAATCGAGACCGCTCAACATCTTGAGGTTTTTAATCTCTGATGGAATTGAACCAGACAGGCTGTTCTGAGAAAGATTTAATAAAATAGTTAGTGATGGAAGGTGAAGAAGTTGGTTGGGTATTTTCCCAGTGAGTCTATTGTATGCAAGGCTTAAACCATTAAGTCCCTTACAATTCCCAAGGCTTGATGGAATATGGCCTTCTAATTTGTTGGAATCTAGATTAAGTTTTGTCAACAATGATAAGTTCCCTATGACATCAGGGATTGACCCTGAAAATTGATTGCTATGTAGATCAAGAAGCTGTAGCTTTTGAAGTTTACCAATGGTAGTAGGGATTTTTCCTTTGAATCGGTTTGGTCCTAACTCTAAAGTGGTCAAGCCAACTAGACTACCTATACTTGAAGGGAGGCTTCCAAATAATAGATTGTCTCCTAAACTTAGATCGCTTAGTTGATCAGAAAGATTGCCTATTGATATCGGAAGCACTCCTATAAGGTTGCAATTATAAACTTCCAACTCTAATAATCTGGTGCAGTTTTTTAATGAATCAATAAACCTCATGTCATCAGCTTCTCCGCGACCATGGAAGTTGTTATCTTGTAACAATATATACCTAATATCTCTTAGTTTTGAAAAATCGATTGTCAACTTCCCAGTGAAACTGTTGTCACTCATTTCAAGAGCTACTAATTTAGAACAATTAGAAATAGAAGGTGGAAGAACTCCGGTCAGTTTGTTATCCCTTAACTGAAGGATCACAAGATTTGAGAGCAACACACCAGTTTCTGAAGGAAGACTACCAGTGAGGTGATTTCCAGCTAAAAATAATTCAACTAGGAGTGAGAGGTTGAAAATGGAAGGAGGGATATTTCCATATAAGTTGCAGCCACCAGAGTAAAATATCGTCAAGCTTTTCCAAAGACCCAAGGTATCTGGAATTCTCCCACCAAACGGGTTCTCGACAGCAGAGAACACTTCCAGTGATGTAATATTCCCCAAGAAAGGTGGGATTCCACCTGTTAACTTATTGAATTCAATTACAAGAAGAGTAAGTTTCGAGAGTAAACTCACCTCCTTGGGTATGCTTCCAGTTAGCTTATTTCGAGAGAGCCAAAGGTCTTCGAGGTTAGAACAACGAGACAAGTTTGTTGGAATGACTCCACTGAATTTGTTTATACTAAGATCAAGAACACGTAGCCTAGATAGACGACCAAGTTCATGAGGAATGGTTCCTTGAAAGCTGTTGTTCTCAAGAGAAAGCTCACGGAGGAAGCTGAGGTTTCCTACATGAGGAGACAACGAGCCTTCTAAGCCTTGTGATTCTAGTATTAAAGCAGTCACTCGTTTGTGCCGCTTTCCACATGAAATACCACTCCAATCACAGAAATGAAAGGAATGGTTCCACGAGGTTAGAACTTTGTATGGATCATGGGTGATCTTTAATTTAAATGACAACAACGCGTGATAATCAGTCTCATTACCGCTATAGGGAGCGGAGACAGTGGCGGAAGTAAGACATGTTATCGCGAGACCGTAAAAGATGAAAGAAATAAGAGAGAAAGATGATAAGTAAATTATTGCTTGTGGTGACTTCATTTTTGAATACTTACTTAAAATTATGAGAACAAGTATTGGCTTTTTATACTACTTAGTTTTGCATGTTAACGTACGTGACATGCAACTGGTGAAATGAATGGCTTCCACAAATTCCTTATCATCTTGACCAAGACATTTCATTGAGAATATACTAACTAGCTAGTCAAAGTTTTTATAGCAATTATTGGTGAAAAATATACGTCTACAATCATTTATATATAAGACGAACCAATATTAGCAAATAAGATGAATAGATTATAATAACAAAAAGTTTAGAGTAAACAATAACTAATAAGAAAATCATAAATTACTTTATTATACTTTATTGTTGAGACACATATCTAATACAAGCTTCAAACTCAAAGAGACTGATATTTACTAATTTTAATGTTTAATGTTCGCAACACGAAAATTGTGAAGAGAATATATGCCATCCACAAATTCCTTATCAGCTTGAGCAAAACGATGTTTGATTGATAATAACTACTTTGTATGTATACTCAGAGAAGACTTTTAAGAAGACTTGGGATTGGGAAGACGACATTTAGATTTCATTGTAACATTAATCATGCAACCCAAGTTGCACGACTAGCATCACCTATGGTCTATAATCACCGAAGACTTTTAAGAAGACTTGGGATAGGGTTCTAATTTTAATGTTTAACGTACGTTCGCGACACGTAAATTGTGAAGAGAATGCTATACACAAATTCCTTATCAGCTTGAGCAAAACAATATTTTAGATTGATGGTAACAATTTTGTGACATTAATCATGCAACCCAACTTGCACGACTAACATCACCTATGGTCTATCATCCACACATTCCTTCTTAGCTCATCCAAGACAATTTGACTGTAATAACTATTTTCCATGTATAATCACAGGTGACTTTTAAGAACTTATATAACTTTTTTTCTTTATTTTACAGAGCTGCAACGAGCCCCTTGGAGCTGTGTTTCCGACTACATCGACCCGTATAAAATGGTTCAGTTCAGGTTGCGTTAAAAAGATATAAACATAGTTTAAAAAACAGGTCCAACATGTCGGTTCTGGTCTTTCATAGCTTAAAATTCATGTCCTACATGTCGGTTCGGGGTATGTAAAAAAGATTTAAAAAAATAATAATAATAATTAAAAATAGCTTAAAACGTGTCAGTTCGACCAAGACAATTTGATTGATAATAACTATTTTTTATGTGTAATCACAAAAGACTTTTAACACGACTTGGGATATGGAAGACTACACTTATCTTGCATATAAGTAGTTGCAAGTATAATTATAAAATGTAAAATGACATAAAAGATAAGCACAATAGCACATCTTTTAATTTGCTAGCGTATCAAATAGAAGCGTTTAAACAAAATTCAAAAGCTAAATGCTCATTGTCAAACACTACTATTTTCCAAAAGCGTTCGCCAAACACCATTTACTTATCAAATTTCCGAAATGCAATTATCTGATGTCCAAAACATGTATATATAGTTTCATAAAGTAGTAACAACAATTTGAAACGCCCATAAATTTCTTCTTTTTTTTTTTTTTTTTTTTATATATATATATAAAAGCAGTCCTATACTCCGTATACCATTAAACACTAAATGAAAATTCAAAGAAAGTTTTTTTTTTTTTTTTTTTTTTTTTTTTCTCCTGAAAATGTGAAAAATATATTAATCATCGAACATTACCCATGATTCATCTAATGTACCAGTGTTGTTTATTTATATTCATGTTTGATTGTGTAGAGTTTGACTTTTTAAGGTCAAAGAATAAGCTGTTGACTTTTAGTTTTAGCTTAATTGGTGTTGATTATTGAGGGATGGTTGATAACCAAGATTAGTTTATATAAAAACATTTACTCATAAAAACTTGAATTGTAAGTTTTGAACTTGAATTCATCACAATGACACAACCATATAGTTGAAATTTGGTAACGGTCTACAATGGTTGAAGCCAGCACAATTTTCATATTATATAACTTTGACCCATAAAAACATTAAAACAACATAAAACAAACGAGATACCAAATTTCCAACATCTCTTAACTTAAATTCAGCGTGCACAATCAGTTAGAGTTAACTAAATCATAACCGTCCTTGAAAGGTAAACTAAAAAGTTACATCGTCACTATGACTCTTAAACCCACTAGAAAACGCCTATTTTGCACCAAAAAAAAGCTTATCCATCCTAATTATAGCGCCATTTCTTACCTTTTCCTTTTTTACCCTTCTTCCCCTTGTTCCTCTCCGCTTTCTTGGTTTTAGCATCCAGAGTGTTGCTTTCATCACCTGTTTATTCAACCTCAGTTTTGCTGCACTGCTGCTGCTGCACTCTGACACGATCATTTGCCTAGACTTTGGATCCTGACTCTTGCCATAACGCTTCAAGAAATCATCTAACTTTGGCTTACTTCTTTCTGGCCACTCCATAAGATTTTCAAGATTCTTCCTGAAAACTGAAGTCGTTGGACTGAAAAAGACCCAAGACCCAGATAAATCTTCAAATTTATAAAAGTTTGTAAATTCATATATAAACATATAGAGTTCATAAGATTGCAAATCTAACCTTGGACTAAATGCATCTAAAAGTGCCTTCAGTTCACTAAATAAACCATGAACAAGGGTTATATATTCTCCTGTACGGAATTTCCCATCTTCAAGAGCAGTGCCTAATGCGTCTACATAATTTTCAATCTGAAAACAAAAAATATAATTAGCAGGCAACGTAGTTTGAGTCAAACACGATAAACTAAAAAGAACCACAATGCACTTACGTTTAAAACAGCAGGCATCTCCCCCTTTAAAAGTTTATATATTTTTTTCAGATCTTTACATTTCATTCGTAGTTCCCCTCTGCATCCACCCACCGGATTCACAATTAGATTTGCACATGTCATCTCAGGAATCGACCCACAAACATCATTGTTCAAAGGATTTTGAACAGTTTGGAATAATAGGCTCATGATCTCTTCTCTGGAATTCCTAAGGTCGACAAATATAGCACCAGGGGCATGGATATTAGGTCTCACATCTCCAGAATACACAATCACAAGAGGATCCTCTATGCAACTAAACGCTTGTGCAACCATTTCCGGAGTCAGGATCAATTCTTGACCCTTCCTTCCTCTCTGAAGATTAGACAGAAACTTATTTGGAAACCACTTTCTATGATCCGACAGCAAATTCATTAATACTTTTGAACATTCTGACACATCTAGAAAAATTAAACACAACATCATAATTAACTTCATTGCTAAAATTGGAAGATAAGTATCCTTGATATTTGATCTTTGTAACCATGATATAGTATCTTTTCCACCGTATAGAATTTTGTTGATCACATCAATATAAAAGAGTATGAAATAGGGTGTAAGTTCATGTTTCTTATCTGGAAACAGTTTAGTTGGAGTAGCAGGAGAGTGAAGATATGTAAACCATCCAACAAAAGAAGACCGAGTAGTGTAGAAGGTTTCATATAGAAAATTAGTTACGAAAAGAAGACGGTCCAAAAGATGCACAAAACTGTCCGGTGAAATGTAGCCTGCAAGCTTCCAGTTGGCTTCAAAAGTATCATGTAAAAGACTAACATCAAACTTTTCCAATCCATTGTCCCTAATACTCTGAACAATGGACTTCCATGTAGGATTCCCCTCAAGCTTATTAATGATATGCTCGTAAAGAGCTGCCGAGGTTTTTGAACCAAGACATATCGTCATCACCCTCCCTATTGTCGGATAGGTGAAGTCACCCTTCATGTCAACATAATGAAGAATTATTTCATCAAGCAATTTTATTGAAAGATCAGTTTCTCTTAAAGAAATTAAGTCCTTAGAGATTGATTTCCGCCAGTCTAACGGAAACACAAGATCGAAGTAGGTCAAAGAAATTCCAAGGTAACATTGCAGCTTCTTTATATAAGGATTTGTGAGATTAAGATATTGGCATCCAAGAAGAAATTTGGAGACCTCAAAAATGTGAAGGAGAGATGTGCTGTGGTGGAATGAAGGACCGTTTGACTTTGACTTACGAAGGGCTTCAAGAGTTTCAAGTACCTTTGTACCCACAGTGAGTAATTCCGACTGCCAATAAGACCGAATAGCAAACACCAACTCCCTTCCATCAATAGTTAGAGAATTCCCGTCCATATGAAGACCCTTTTGACCCCACTTCCTTACCCAATCAGCATCCTTGTTTCCTCACCCCAAAATAGATCAAACTGAAACCAACATAAAGCTCGTCTCTATCTGGTTCTTCATTATGGAAACTTCCAAGACTCTCGAAGATATTCACAACATTCTCCTTCCATAAATTCCAATAGAAAACCAGTGTTCTAACAGAAACCTGGTTCTGAAACATCTTGTCTTCACAATGCTTATTCATATCGACTGGTAACTCGTCCTCCCACTCATACTTTGAGACATTCAAATGAAGATGCTTATCTAAGATTTTCCTAATCAACAAGATCTCTCCCTTTAGACTCCTGTTTTTCTGAGTAATGATCATACCGGTCTTAAGCTCACCACTAACAAAATCATAGAAAACATCAGACTCCATTTTGGCAAGCAACTTGGCTTTTTCACAATGTACTTCCTTCTGAGGAAACTGCTTCAATGGCCAGCCGCTGTTTCCATTTTCCCATAACGAGCTAAAATATACATACCAAAGTAACAAAACCGCTGCCTCCTTAAACTGTCCAACCTTCTCCAAAAGATCAGCCTCTTTTAAAACATCACCCAATGACCTTGCCAGCTCAGCAGCTTCAAGAAACTTACCCGATTCTTCTTCCAACAATAAAAGGTCATCAAGGCAACCTAAGGACCTCAAGAACACACGTTTAGATTCCACACAATAAAACGCCTGGACAAATTTCATCATGGATTTAGGATCATCATGCCCATGGTATTCAAAGGCACAACTTTCTAAGAACTCTTGCACAATTTGTTGAAATTCTTTACTTTGAAAATTAACACTTTCCTTCCAGTATTTTATATACTCCAACCCTCTATCAAAAAGTTTCCCTTTTCTACAATGCGACAGACAATTGGAAAACTGATCTCCCTTGGCGTAAGCTTCCGCAGCTTCGCTATGACACCCTGCTAGACTGAAACACTCTGCTGCTGCATCAATCTTTCCAGGTGTGTACAAATATATTTTCCCTAAACACACAAGATTTCAAATTAGGAGTAACAAGATGGGTGGGTTGGGCAATGCATCCATTGACCCGTTCCCGTTTCAGATAATCTTTTATTTAATACATTTGACCCATTTAAGTTCAAACACAACGCAACCCAAGTCAAAATCATTCTTAAGTTGATCGGTGGGTTAGGTAATGATAAAAAGCCGTATTATTACAATGCATCCAAACAGTTTGACCCATTGACGCGTTCCTCTTTTATTTAATTTCTTTTTTATTCTACATTATAAATGATGATTAAACTAATGCAATCACTTAATCTAAAGACGACGATTTATGTTATAAAAAGAAGTTACCAGCTCTTTCATACTCCCCCAAATCACAATAGCATGATGCAGCATACTCGAGTTTCCCAATAGACTCAAAACATTTCTGTTGCTTCTCTAACATAACCTAGAAAAGCTTCATGATTTATTCCCCGCATTTGATCAGCAGGTGCTTGGAGATCAGATGCTTTGGCCATTTTTACCCACATTGTGTCTCCAGCTCTCTCAAAACATAGTATTGCCATCTCAAAATTCTTCTCATAAAAAAACTGAACATCATATAATAATCATGTCAAATAAGGCAAATAAAATAACAACATATAATAAAATTGAACCAGTAGTAGATCAAAAAAGTAACCTTTTTTCCGCGCTCCCGCCACTCACGAGGGCTGCTTGCGACCCTCATAGTCCGTGCCATTGAATCATCCAACTTTCTCATCTGAACTAGTCCCCTCAACGAATGATTTGATCTTCAATGTTGTTCTTTCACCTTCATTCTCATTTCTAAGTTGTTTTTCTTTCAAGAGTTCATTTTCTATAAAATCATAATATTCCGACACACAATTTTCCAGTAAACCAGCCATAGATCTTATGCAATCCTTCAAACCAGTCACTGGCCCTAGACATTCTGCAAGCCTCTTAACCCAGTGGTCCAGATATATTTCTTCAATGTCACTACTAAATTTCAATCTCTCCATGTTGCCAAACAAGACCACGTCTCCCACTGAACAGAAACATTCACCACTTGCAGTTGGAGTCTCATATGATTCTTTTACCAAGCTTAGCACACGTGAGGCTAATTGTACTATAGCCACATTCGTTGGAGCACAAGTAAGACTGTAAGAGTCCTTTGCTTCATTTGCAAAAGGATGAAAAGCAAAACACTAACTGTCATTGTTTTCCCCGTTCCAGGTGGTCCCCATATTTGCTCCACAGATGAAATATGGCAACATTGCGTTTTACACAGCGACGCCATAATTACTGCCCTCTGAGATTCATTCAGATTCAGCAAAAGTTTTTGAGATAAAATACTATCATAACCAAAAGTACAGATATTGCAATTCCCGTTCACCTGTAAACAAAATAACCAAAATTATTAACATTAACAAAATTAGCATTTATCAGTGACCAAAGGGAAAATCTATTGATCAAATTTATACCATAGAATCCGAGCAAAGAATCTTTTTGATGATATTAAGATTTCTATGTGTGTGCAATGATTTCCATATTCTTTTTTGAGTTGTTAGATTCATCACAAAAACAACAAACATCCCGTCTTGAAAATCCATTGGTTTTGATGCCTTCACTTTTATAGATGTACTATCATCTTCATTATTTTTAACCAGCGAAAAAGCCCATGTTCTTCCCAAACGCTGTAAATCAGAAACGGATTCGGGTTTTCCATCTACTAAAATAAGCAGATCCCCAGCTAACGTATGGTAAGCATCTTTGCCACGTTCGCTAAACTGATTCTTCCAAGGACCAACGGTAATATCATAAAGCATGTTTTCACCACTTTTGGACTCGTTAAAAGCAATAATATCAGCAAATGGAGCTCTATACATGAGCTCCATAGAGGAAGCCAGCTCACAACGTGTTTCCTCTAACAAAGGATAAACAAAAGAACCAAAATAGTGATCTTCAGATTCAAACGTAAGTGGTATATTCTTCACCTACAAATAAAGCACTAATTCATCAGCAAGTAAAATCAACAAACCGAAAAGACCGGCCACTTGGATGACGGAGTCTTGTCTGGTTCATGTTTATGTTTCTTAAAACCATAATACCTTCAGGTTTAAAGCGGGTATTGAACTTTTGGAAAGTTCATAAGCTCATTTTTTTCTGCGCTTATCAGCTTGAGCTTATAAAAGCAAAAAAAATGAGCTTAAGAGCTTTCCAAAAGTTCAATACGCTCGGAATCTTGTCCAATGAGCTTTAAACAAACACCCCCAAAGTAAATGAGGGAAAAGTTGACTTGAAATTTTTTATATTTTTAGGATTTCTTATTTTAAAAAGGTGTTAAAAACTAAGAGGGTGTTTGTTTAAGCTTATATGTGGGCTTATGAGCTTATTTGTTTTTCGGCTTATATTTCATAAGCCCCAATTTTCCGGCTTATTTTGAGACTTGTGGGCTTAAATAACTTTATTATGATATGATAACTCATATAAGCCCATAAGTCTCAAAATAAGCCAGAAAATTGGGGCGGGTGTTTGTTTGGGCTTATATAGCCGGCTTATAGCTTATTTGGTTTTGGGTTTATGTTTCATAAGCTCACTTTTTGTGGCTTATTTCGAAACTTTTCGGCTTATATAAGTTTATTATGTCATATTGAACTTATATAAGCCGAAAAGTTCCAAAATAAGCCACAAAAAGTGAGCTTATGAAACATAAGCACAAAACCAAATAAGCAATAAGCCCAAACAAACACCCCCTAAAATATAAGTCGAAATCAAATAAGCTCATAAGCCTGCATATAAGACTAAACAAACACCCCCAAAAAATACTAAAAATCATGATAAAAATGTTAGGGTTTACAGAATAATAATAACATAAAGTACAGCAATAACTAAATAAATTACTAATAAAAATGAAAAAAATAAAAAGACCTTGTTCTTATAGAGATGTTGATTAAGAATATCATCAAGAGACTATGAAAGAATCAGCTTTGTAAACCAAGACCCTTTTTCCATCTTCACCTAAATCTTGATAAATAAATAAAAAAAATGTGTTTTTATGAAATGGGTTTTGATATTTTCTATATAAATTGAAAAGGGTATCTTTTTGTTTCGTACAGTCAAATGCAGAATTGTCAAGAATCAAGAATCAAGAAATCCATTGTTTTTAAGAAATGGGTTTAAAGGGGGTTTTACTAAAAATGGTATGAAAAGGAACTGAAAAGGTTTGAAATGAGGATGAATATGGTAAAAGAAATGAAAGACTTGTTACATGATTGTACAAGTTTTATAGAGTAATGTACAAACTTATACAGCGTATCAAATTTCCCATTTTATTTCTTGTCCTTATTTTGGTTACACGTGTGGGTTTATTAGTATTTGACATGTAATAATGCGTCAAACATATTTTCATTTTTTTTCTTTAACACTACCGTTATCACGCATCAAAAAAGACCCTCACTCACCTTCCATTCTAGCATCATCTCACCATTATACTTCTCTTCACTCCTTCTCACTTTTCACCCACATTAGTCACACTACCCTCATCTTTCAATTAGATACTGTTAGCTTTTATAAAAAGTGATGGTCATTTACGTTTTTATATTTTTACAATGTGTCGTTGTTTATTAAATAGAATAGTCAAAGGGCGCATGGATTAATATAATATGTATAAGTTAGTCCAATGTTTAGTCCATGTTAAAGCCCATAGAAAGCCCAAAGCTTCTTTGTAAGAAACTATAAATAGCCTCCATCCTCCTCATTTGTAAGGTGGATGAAAGTGGATGATCTAGGCCTTTACAAGTGGTATCAAGAGCCAAACAACGATCTAGGGGTGAGTTTCTTGAATTTTCGTCACTGTTCACAACAGTTCCTTCAAGTTAGAAGGACTGTCTTCGAGTTAGGAACCGAGTAAGATCCCAAAACTTCGAGTTAGAAGGTTACAACTTCGAGTTAGAAGGCTATTCTCCGAGTAAGATATTAACACATTCGAGTTAGAAGGTTGTTTTCCGACTTAGTTCATATTTCCTTTGAGTTAGAAGGGTAAATTTCGAGTTAGATCTTTTGTACCTTCAAGTAAGAAGGTTTTTCTGAGTAAGGTTGTTAATCTCTTCGAGTTAGAAGAGTGTTTCTAAGTTAGGTCTAATACCTTCGTGTTACACCCCGTGCCCGCTTAGACCAAAAATTAAAACTTTTTACGCGAAAATGCTTGACTTTTATGGACATCCGGTCACTCTTTTGACAACTGAAAAAAATCGGTATACATTCAAGACTTGAGACTATTTTTAAATGAAAGTACACTCAATTACCTTCAAAACGACGGGTGACACGACCCGTGACGACTTACGGATTAAAAGATATGAATTTTTTAAAATCGCCAAAATCTAAAAATCCGCTCGAACCGCCAGCTGAGATTTCCCAGCCGCCGGCTGGGGGTCCAGAACGGGCTGAACCGCCGGTTCAGACCCTGCTGTTCTCCGAAATCATTTTCAAAATCCCGTCTTGGAAACCCGACCTCCCGAACTCGTTATCGAACCAAACTTTCGAGATTTACTTAGTATATCAATGAGCTCATTTTCATACAAAAACATTTACCGAACGACTTCCCGAAAGGGTACTTTACAAATGAGACGGGTTATGCAAATAACTCGTTTTGACCCATATTCACTACAATCAACCCATACGACTTCCGGTTTACACCAAACTTGACCAACATCAATAACTTAACATATCAAACGTGTTCCAACAACACTTGACCCGTTTACTACCCAAAATGGGTATATATACAACTAAACCAAACGCCCCTTTAACTTTACACATAAATACTTAAAACACACTTTGACTCATCGTTAGACTCCCAAATCGTCACGACCTCTTTGACATACATTTTGACACATGACTACACTTTACAAATCAATGAAGGACCAACGGGGGTACAAGTTTGACTCGAGCTCGGTATTCTACCTAGCTCTTAAGGTATATTATCTTCCAATTCCACTTCCAAATCTTTATGCTACAACCCATGAACCTTCCTTTCGTCGCGCATAAACCTACAAAACATTTACAACTAAAAGAATAAGCTTACGCTTAGTAAGTAACCCAACATAAAACACATATCATACGCATACTTTCACATAAGCATCATAACCGCTTTAAAGACTTCTAAACTACAACATCCAAACCATATCACACATATCCTCATAACATAACTAATATCAAAACACAACAACCATAACTAACTACATACCTTAATTAGTCCCAAGCTCATAAGCTAACATACTCCTAGCCAAAATCACTAGCCACCAATTTCCAACTTACAACCATTCTAATCCAAGTCTCATGGTCTCACATAATCATAATACAAATATGATAAATACATACATAACACATGTTTTAGGGAGAGTTACTTACCTTCAATCCAAGCTAACTATCACATCATTATTTCACCACCATCATCATCATCCTCACTAGTCACCATCATCACATCATCACCATCATTTTTCCTACTTCATAATCATCATACACAAATACTTAACAACACATAATCAATTATCTATAACTACTAACATACCTTTTTCATACTTGGCTATCATATGATCATATATTGATCATATGATAACTAACCCATAAAATCACTAACTTTTAATCACTATAGTTTAACCCATAAACACTATAACATTTAATTAGCCTAAAACCATCTTTTACTTAAAATCCCCAATTTAGAGTATATGAACCCTAATTCATAAATCATCAATTCAACATGATTGAAGTTACTTACTTGTACAAGGATCATCACTAGGGTTGAATTCTTGATCTTGGACTTAACCTCTACACTTGATCATCAATACTTGCATTTCTTCCTCTTCTTTTTCTCCTCCAAGAACCAGCCTCTAACTCTCTCTCTAAATAATGGTAGGATGTCTAGAATGTCCTGGATTTATCTAGCTAGATTGCATCTTTGGCTAAATGACACAACTAGTCCCTTAAGCTCCCTTTTTCCGACTTTGGCCACAAATACTTTATAACACATTTAGTCCTTGGCAGCTTAGGTCCTTGAGATCTATTTTCTTTATAATTGGGACACAACATATTCATATAGCCATATTATACATACTTGACAATCGGGTGTGACCGATACACAACTCCCGTTGACCAACCAATCAAATAAAGTCCTTAACATATTTCATCTAGGGTGGGGCCTACTCAAAACCGGGATACGGGTCTAACAATTCTACCCCCTTGTTTAGATTTCGTCCCCGAAATCTATCATTCATTACTAACCTACACTTAGTCACATAACTCGTCTCATCCCTAGCACCTTAATTCCTAGTTTACTTAGTGCAACGATCTAAGTGATCTTGCAACTCCATGCATACTATATCATATCACATATCCTCAATCCCCATTACTTCTCGCTTACTTCTATACCATACAACTCTTGCTTAGACTTTACATAATACAAGACATACTTATTACAACTAATCATCATTCTAATCCGCCCTATTACCGTTACATCATCATCTCACTCGCTTTATCCGCTACTCTCATTCTTGACTACATGATACTTAAGAAACTCGTGCTATTTGACTTTGCATAATTACACTCGACTAATACGTTCACATTCTATTATTTTCATTCATCATATTTTGTACCACGCCGCAAGGCACATCATATCATCATTACAATTTCTTCATCTCATCAAGGTTTCTCCTAAGTCTCAACTAAAAGCCATGGCCTAATTCTAATCCTCCTATCTTAGTCCTTATAATTTCTAACTAATTCTAAACTTCCGCTTTCTACTTCTCTAACCCTAATCGTGCCGTGTCGGCAACACATAAGCCCACTCATTTATACTTCCTCATTTACATGGAGAGGCGTCCCAATCGATGTAAATCAAGAAATATAAACTCATGGTTATGTACTCCCGACACAACACTACTACTCCTGTTTCCCAATTTAACTTTTATTATTCCATCATGTTTATACTTCATATTTCCTTTTTAGACTTGGATCCATATCATTAACACATTCATTATGGGGATATTTTTATTGCCAAGGATGTAGGCAACCCCATTTGTCGACGAAGGCAATACGTTTTCATCCCGAGGGATCTTTAACATTCATCCCGAATGATTCCTTATCATTCATTTACTTGGTCATCCCGAAGGATACCACCTTTAACATTTATCCCGAAGGATCATTAACATTCACTCTTTATCACCTTAGCAATGGATCCAAGTCATAAGCACCTCACATACATCATTACATTCATATATTTTAGTGAACGCAAGCGCATAGAGCATATGAGCCTGCTTATTATAATTACACACTTCTATGTGATTACACGTCTTACCACAACCTACATTATTTAATCATCGTTAACTAATTCCGCATCTTTACAATTACTCTTTTAGTCTCA
This sequence comes from Artemisia tridentata subsp. tridentata, assembly GCA_021014915.2. Classification (NCBI taxonomy): domain Eukaryota; kingdom Viridiplantae; phylum Streptophyta; class Magnoliopsida; order Asterales; family Asteraceae; genus Artemisia; species Artemisia tridentata. Next base: position 14,734,196 of record CP139506.1, on the reverse strand, counting down.
CTCGCTTCCTTTACATGTAAACCTTACATAGATCGTCAACTATAACACATTCATTCATTATTGATAATTACCGCTAATGGCCTTAGCCATAATATAATTATTTCATGGCAATACCTTAACCTCATACATGCCCATCTCATTATAGCTATTAGTACTTAGGAAATTTTACTTTATTTCATCATTTACTCAATCACTATGCCTTTTCTCATTTTGTAACTTTACCAAGTTCATCACGGACTTATTATGTATAAATTTATGTCATTTCTTCACCGCACTATGCTATAACACACATTCAACATTACCACACGTTCATAATTATGCTCCTAATACTTTGACTTTCCACTAACCCATCTCTAACACCTCATTAATGATCATCACACTAAATATAATTACTTATAAAGCCATGCTTTGGTCATCACTATCACGCAAGCCATGCACTTTCATTATTAGTAACATTTCTACAAACCACTACACAACTTATTACATCCATTCGCCTTTGCTAAACTACCATAACGCACAATTACATAATCATATAACAATCACCGATAATATCCGAGTGTACGGTAATCTATCATTTAAGCACGTTTAGTCCGCCATGGACTTACATTACGCTCACACCAATACTATAAACATGAACAACTCCTAACACCTTACGCTCATACAACATATCACGTATTCCACCTCATAACTTAGACAATCAATGACTCGAGTTTAACTCATTAATTCTACCATTAGTAAGTCCACATTCTCAATATTCACATTATATCCAAGCAAAGCCTAATCCCACTATTGCTATAAGCGCTTTCACATCGCACACCTAAGGCATCTATTTTTCGCTTCTAATTCATTACTTCTATATTTCACTACATTCACATAATCATATAATAATTACCGATACAACCCGAGGTGCACGGTAATCCTATCACTCACACATCAAGTCTTCCACAACATATATCACATAAAACACATCCATAAGTTCCCATCATTATACTCATATAGCAATCACATAATTCATTTCAAAACTCAACATTCACATCCTATAACTTACATAATATTTGCCCGCATTTCTTAAACTTAAACTTAACGCGTCTACGAGTGGTTTAAGTCTAGGCAATCCTAAAGAAAACCTAATTTACTTAAACCGAAGCTCTGATACCAAGTTGTTACACCCCGTGCCCGCTTAGACCAAAAATTAAAACTTTTTACGTGAAAACGCTTGACTTTTATGGACATCCCGTCACTCTTTTGACAACTGACAAAAATTGGTATACATTCAGGACTTGAGACTATTTTTAAATGAAAGTACACTCAATTACCTTCAAAACGACGGGTGGCACGACCCGTGACAACTTACGGATTAAAAGACATGAATTTTTGAAAATCGTCAAAATCTGAAAATCCGCCGGCTGGGGGTCCAGAACCGGGCTGAACCGCCGGTTCAGACCCTGCTGTTCTCCAAAATCATTTTCAAAATCCCGTCTTGGAAACCCGACCTCCCGAACTCGTTATCGAACCAAACTTTCCAGATTTACTTAGTATATCAATGGGCTCATTTTCATACAAAAACATTTACCGAACGACTTCCCGAAAGGGTACTTTACAAATGAGACGGGTTATGCAAATAACCCGTTTTGACCCATATTCACTACAATCAACCCATACGACTTCTGTTTTACACCAAACTTGACCAACATCAATAACTTAACATATCAAACGTGTTCCAACGACACTTGACCCGTTTACTACCCAAAATGGGTATATATACAACTAAACCAAACGCCCATTTAACTTTACACATAAATACGTAAAACACACTTTGACTCATCATTAGACTCCCAAATCGTCACAAACTCTTTGACATACATTTTGACACATGACTACACTTTACAAATCAATGAACGACCAACGGGGGTACACGTTTGACTCGAGCTCGGTATTTTACCTAGCTCTTAAGGTATATTATCTTCCAATTCCACTTCCAAATCCTTATGCTACAACCCATGAACCTTCCTTTCGTCGCGCATAAACCTACAAAACATTTACAACTAAAAGAATAAGCTTACGCTTAGTAAGTAACCCAACATAAAACACATATCATACACATACTTTCACATAAGTATCATAACCGCTTTAAAGGCTTCTAAACTACAACATCCAAACCATATCACACATATCCTCATAACATAACTAATATCAAAACACAACAACCATAACTAACTACATACCTTAATTAGTCCCAAGCTCATAAGCTAACATACTCCTAGCCAAAATCACTAGCCACCAATTTCCAACTTACAACCATTCTAATCCAAGTCTCATGGTCTCACACAATCATAATACAAATATGATAAATACATTGTAGGTCCACACGTTATGGATCCAAGTAGCCTTGTTACTTGTTAGACGACTTGAATAAATTTAAATCAATCTAAGTGAGAAACTCTAACACGGATTGTTAATGCTAATGCGGAATCTTAACACTAACAATGAAGAACACAATAACTATAACTAACTTTGTATATTACTAATTCTTTTAATCAATGTGAGTACAATCTTCATCGTTATCAATACTAAATGCCTTAGGGTTCCTTTTATACACCAAGGAAACCCAATATACAAAACGTGTGGAAGGATATACGTATCTTCTCTAAAGATAACTACGTATCCTTTCCTAACTTATAGCTAACAAACTTTCCTAACTTTCATAAACAGACTTAATGACTTAAGTCAAACAGACTTAACTATTAATACTGCTACCAGACTTAACAATGAACTGGCAGACTTAACTATGACAAGACTTAACTAATATAACTAACAGACTTAACCACGTAACCAGCAAACTTAAGTCTGTTCTTCATATTAAGTCTTTTCTTGATAATTCCCAACAATCCTCCCCTAACTTGATCTTCATGTTTCATGAACTTCAAGTTCCTTCTAAAAATGCTTTTGAGGATTGAATCTTGAACTCTTGGAATTATCTCTAACACTTCAAAACTTCAAATCTGATCTTTATGCAGCAACTTGACTTGAATAATCTTTTCACCATCTGATATGCAATCCATCTGATCTTCACAGCAACCATGACTACTTGTACATCAATTCTTTTAAGTTTCATACTATTCTCATCACTTCCAGGTGTGTAAACTCTTGTGAGAGGTGAATCATTGAAAATTAATGGATTTGATGTCTCTTTACCAATAGCCATTAACTACTGGAGTAGCCAATGTTTTGGTGTGTAAGACCATGGTACATTGATAACCATATGATTTTTAGTAAACCATCAACTATCAACAGATTTGTTTTGTCTTTACCAAAAGCCGTTTGCTTTTGGACTAGCCAATTCTTTGATGGAATGCACCTCATCTTGGTGAATTGATTACCATGTATGGTTTTCCATAGCCTTTACTACAAGCCATACCTTGTGGGCTAGCCAACTCTTCACTATCTCAGATATGGTGAGTTGAATACCATACAATTTTTGGTAAATTGCCAACCATAAAAGTATTTGAAATATCTTTACAAGAGCCGTTTGCTCTGGATTAGCCAGTCCTTATGTTTGTTAGACATGGTGGACTAATAACCATTTGTTTTGTTAGTGCTATGCACCTTCACCAAGTGAGAAGTTCCTTTAATCTCACTTAACAACTTGAAAATTCTTTCAAACACTCTTAAACACTCCAATATGGTTCTTTTAAAGATTTTTCCTTAATCAAATCAAGCAACTGCTCATAAACTTCATCCTTCTCATCAGCACGTAACTTCTTTTCCAACATTGCCTTGCAGACCCTTGGTGATAAAGGATATTCCACTTCTGCAAGCATATAGATAGTTTCACTTTGTAAAGATAAACAATGTACCTTACATGTATGAAAATATCTCCAACTGACAATCCTTTGTTGATTTGTCAGCTTCCAAAGTTCATCTTCCTCTAAAGGTGGCTCAAACATTACTTTTAAATCTCCCCAAAAGACCCTTTCAAACTCTTCTTCAGGTATGTTGTCCCCATGTCTGATATTCACCAACTTGTGCAAATCCATGATATCTTCTCTACTCACATCATTCAATATTGCTGGAAAGTTAAGGTATACAACATCAGTGTTGTCCTCCCTTATGATCTGATAAGCAGCTCTTTGTCCAGTCCTAATTATATGATATTTGACAATTTTAGTTGGTTCCTTAGAGCTTTCAGGAATTTTTCCCATAGTACAACCCTCAGATGAAGGTTCTTCTTCTTCTGATTCATCTTTTTCTTGTACTTTCTTCTTGGATTTACTCTTTCTTGCTATACTTTTCCTCCTTGTAAACTTTATGACTGGCTTTTTGACTTCTTTCTTTTCTTCCACAACATCAGACACTTTCTCAGCCTTAGATTCCTTTTCAATTTCACTTGATGCTTTCTCAACTTCAGATGGTTTTTCAACTTCAGTTACCTTTTCTTCCACTTTCTCAGCTTCTATAATTGGCTCAGACTCTGTTACTTTCTGTCTCTTGAAACTTCTTCTCAAAGAATCTTCATAATCCACTGGCCTATAGCCTTGATCTCTCTCATATGCACTCACATATTCAGCTTCAATTTCCTCAAATGATTTTCCTCTCATCTTTTCCCATGTTGAATGCATCATGTTCTTTAGATACATCTTCATACCATGCATCTGTTCTGCTTTAGACATCCTTTTGGGAACTTTGGTTTTCTTCTTAGTTTGCCTTATCACAGACATAAAATCCCCCAAAGTTTCCTCATTCCTTCTAGAATTTATAAACTCTGCTAGTTGTTTGGCTCTCTCCTCAGCAGTCAAACCTGGAATAGCTTTAAGTTCCTCAAACTTTGCCCTCAACTCATCATCTTTTTCAATCATTTGCATTAGTGGATCATCATTAAACTCTTCTGATAACTTTCTTGCAAGCATTTCATCTTGTCTTTTCTGTTCTTCCTCCTTTTCTATCTCAGCCTTTTCCATTTCTTGTATCCTTGCAATCTCAGCTAGTGATGCTTCCTCTTCTCTTTCTTGTCTCTTTGATTTCTTGGACTTAGGAGTTTCCATCATAATTTGTTTTCCTTCCCTTTGAGTTTTAGGCTCCTCCTGATCAGCAGACTTATCCCCATGAGCAGAACTAACAACCTCACCAGACTTTACTTGATCACCAGACTTAATTTCCTCACCAGCATTAACATCACCAGACTTAATCTCACCAGTATTAACTTCACCAGACTTAATACCCTCAACAGACTTAACCAATTCTTCATCAGATTCTTCATCAATTATCAACTTCCTTTTTGGATATCTGCTTTTCTTCCTTTGTTGTTGAATTTTACTCAGAGATTGAGCTAATGTTTCTGCTGCTTCCCTTCCTTCAGGACTTATATCTACTTCATCAGTTGGTTTATCCTTAGCTGGTGTCTTAAAAACTTGTTCTTCCTCTAAATTCCTCCCCTGTTTGGAAGAATTTTCATCCTCACCTTCTTGGTCATAAAAAACAACTCCTTTCTCCTTCATAACCTTCTCCAGCTTTTTAACCCTCCTGACCAAAGTTAGAATAACCCTACTCTTAGCATTGTTTGCCGTCTCCAATGATTCTATTCTCTTAACCAAAGCAGGCACCAATGTCAGAAGATCCTCCACAGTCATAAGGTTGGATTCCTCCTCCTGAATAGGACTTGGAATATGGGTTTGTTGTGGTGGTGAAGATGGTGTGGGTGTAGGTACTCTTGGTTGGGATGGTGATGAACTTGGTTGTGGTGTGGGTGATCTTGGTTGTTCCTGGGCTTGCTCCTCATTGGTTTGCTCCACTTGTTCAGCAGTAGATGTACCTGCAATGTTAGTTGCACCAGAAAGCATAGCAGGCAAAAGTGGCCAATGTGCCCCAGAAAAACCCCTTTTCATATTAGCAAAGATTTTAGCTGTAAAAGCCACACACACATAGTTCTGCATTTTATCTTCAGTTTCAAAATTTAAAATCATTTGTAGAAATCTTGGGTACATTAAGAATTTATGTTTGCTGTTGACATTTGCTACCATGCCATCAAAAATGAGTTTTGAAAAATTAAAAGACCTTCCAAGTGAAAGACAGACCAATGCAGAAGCAATGTTGCTTCCAAATTGATCCCATCCACCACTCTTGGGACTTAGGCAATGGAGCAAATAATGAAGTAAAAATCTCCACTGTGGTGTAAAATAGCTTTTCCAAAAAGTAAAAGTACCATCAGTGGGATAGCCTATGGTTCTCATACCCTCAAAAAGGTCATCATTAGACAAAATATATTCCCCTGAGGCATCATCTAATTGAAGATTGCTCCTAATGGATGCCTCAGAGACAATGAAGTCATGTGTATCTATAGTAGCCCTTAACTGTGGTGTACCATCAGCAAGAGTTTCAAAGGTAACAGACCCCCAAAACTGCTTAACTAGAGAAGTATAAATTGTAGGATTATGAGTTAAGGCGTACCGAAGGTTAGAACCTCTTAAGAAATCCACAATTTGCTCGAAACCTCCACTTTGATTTGGTTTCTTCAAGAAACCAACCTGGTTATGCTTGTCACAAAACTTTAGTGAAGCCATAGTCGAGAGAATGATTAAGTGCTGGTTGTTAATCTAATTAGGGTTTGTACTGGTAGTAGAAAAATAGAGTAAATCTTGGCCGTGTGTAAAGATTTTAGAAATTATAAGTAAATAATGGATAAAGATGAAAAATAAATTAAATAGTATCCATATATACCTCTTTCCCCCAAAGATATCAACGGTCATATTTAAATAAGATAAAAAATCTTTATTTGAATGACCAGACTTAACGGTAATAAATTAATACATTTTACACTACCAGACTTAAAATTGGTCAACCAGACTTAATCACTGACTCACCAGACTTAACCAAGGAATCAAACAAACACTCATAAAAAGCAATATCAAGGCTTCTGATCTTCACCAATCCATGTGTTTTCTGCAAATGTTAGTCCCAACACCAAGAAAAACATAAAAACCAACAATTTTACAATTAAAATGAAGAAAAATTTGCTACCAGAATTAAAACTACTAGAGGATTTTTTTTATTTTTTTTAACTAACTTGTATTAAATCTACTACAAGAATTAACTTCTAAGACTACCAGAATTAACTCCTAACCAGAATTAACTATTAATCAGAATTAACTACTTATCATAATTAACTACTTAGTACTGGTTCTACAAACTTTACATTTAGCCTCCCCTTAAATGTAACCTCCCCTTAAACTGAGCTATGGGTTCATCATACCAATATTAACCACTAAGTAATTAAACCTAGGTCCATCAAAGGCTTTGGTTAATAGGTCTGCCACATTAAGATCTGTGTGTATCTTTTCCACTCTAATTAGCTTCTTTTCAAAGCAATCCCTAATGAAGTGATGCCTTATTTCTATATGCTTAGTTTTAGAGTGGTATACCGGGTTCTTAACTATACAGATAGTGCTCTCATTATCTATGTGAATTATAGTGTTCATAAAGTTCAAACCATAATCCAGCATTTGATTCTGAATCCACAAGACTTGTCCACAGCAATTGGCAGCTGCTACATACTCAGCTTCTGTTGTTGATGTAGCCACAATGGTCTGCTTCTTGCATTGCCAGAAAATCAATCTTCTTCCAAGGAATTGACAATCTCCTGTTGTGGATTTCCTATCAAGACTTGCTCCAGCATAGTCACTATCTGAATAGGCTTCCAGGTCAAAAGATGATTCTCTAGGATACCAAAGGCCCAAATTGGGTTTGCCCTTTAAGTACCTAAAGATCCTCTTCACAGCATGAAGATGTGAAGTCTTGGGAGTAACCTGAAAACGAGAACAAGCACACACAACATACATTATATCTGGCCTAGAGGCCGTTAAATACATTAGAGAACCTATCATGGATCTATAAAGATGCACATCCACATCCTCAGCATCTTCATCCTTTGTCAATGGCACCTTGTTCTCTATGGGAGTGACTGCAGTCTTCACATTGGTAAAGTCAAACTTCTTCAAGATCTCTACAACATATTTGTCTTGAGAAATAAAGAGGTCATCTTCTTTTTGCTTCACTTGCAGTCCTAGAAAAAATGTAAGCTCGCCCATTGAGCTCATTTCAAATCTTCCTTTCATTAATCCTTCAAACTCCTCACACCAAGACCTTCTAGTAGAGCCAAAAATGATATCATCCACATAAACTTGTACCAGAATGATATCCTTCTTGTCCCTTTTTATGAATAAGGTCTTGTCTATCACACCTCTTTTGTACCCATGCTCTTCAAGAAACATTGAGAGTGTTGCATACCAAGCTCTGGGAGCTTGATGGAGACCATACAATGCTTTTATGACTTTATACACCTTGTTGGGGTGAGCTGGATCAATAAAGCCAGGAGGTTGATGAACATACACTGGTACAGATTCTGCCTATCGTCACACTGGAAATGCGTGACTATATGCATATAGTCACACACGTTTTTTTGGGTGTGTGTGACAAAAAGTCGCGCCACCGTAGGTATCATATGGTCACATTGTTTAGTTTGTGGCCGTTTTCATCGAAAAAGAGTGACCAAAACCCGAATATGTGTGACTAATTAGGCACAAGTTTTGTTGGATTCATCAGTATGTGTGACTATTTCCCATCCTATGGCCACACGAAAATATAATAAATGTGACGTTTGTGATGATTTAGTCACACATCGTGTGTTGTTTTTTTCGAGTTAGTCACATACAATTTAAAAAACAGTGGCCAAAAGTGTTAATAAGTGTGACCATATGCTGTTTAAAGTGAAGAAATGTGTACTATTGATCATCCAATGGTCACATGAATTCTTAGTTTGTGTGGCCTTTTGTAATATTTAGTCACACAAAGCATGTTTGCTTTGGGTATTTAGTCACATACAATTAAGCATAAAGTGGCCAAAAGTGTTAATAAGTGTGACCATATGCTGTTTTAAGTGAAGAAATGTGTATTTTGTGTGACTATTGATCATCCAATGGTCACATGAATTCTTAGTTTGTGTGGCCTTTTGTAATATTTAGTCACACAAAGCATGTTTGTTTTGGGTATTTAGTCACATACAATTAAGCATAAAGTGGCCAAAAGTGTTAATAAGTGTGACCATATGCTGTTTTAAGTGAAGAAATGTGTATTTTGTGTGACTATTGATCATCCAATGGTCACATGAATTCTTAGTTTGTGTGGCCTTTTGTAATATTTAGTCACACAAAGCATCTTTGTTTTGGGTATTTAGTCACATACAATTAAGCATAAAGTGGCCAAAAGTGTTAATAAGTGTGACCATATGTTGTTTTAAGTGAAGAAATGTGTATTTTGTGTGACTATTGATCATCCAATGGCCACATGAATTTTATGTTTGTGTGGCCTTTTGTAATATTTAGTCACACAAAGCATGTTTGTTTTGGTTATTTAGTCACATACAATTAAGCATAAAGTGGCCAAAAGTGTTGATAAGTGTGACCATATGCTGTTTAAAGTGAAGAAATTTGTATTTTGTGTGACTATTGATCATCCAATGGCCACTTGAATTTTATGTTTGTGTGGCCTTTTATAATATTTAGTCACACAAAGCATGCTTGTTTTGGGTATTTAGTCACATACAATTAAGCATAAAGTGGCCAAAGTTGTTAATAAGTGTGACCATATGCTGTGTAAAGTGAAGAATTGTGTATTTTGCGTGACTATTGTTCATCCAATGGTCACATGAATTTTTATTTTGTGTGGCCTTTGGTACTATTTAGTCACACATCGAATTAAACAAAGAGTGACCAATAATGTTGGAGCAGAGTTGCTACTGCTAGCAGTACTAAGGTAGTCCTGCTGAAGCAGAGTTACTGCTGCTAGTGCTGCTGGAATGTGTATATATATTATATATAAAACAATATTAAAAAACACAAGAAATTTCAAATTGAATTAAACTCGAATGTATATAACTGGACAGAATATACAATTGTAATGTCGTACTTAATTAATCAAATATCTAAAGACTTTTGAACCTTCACCCCCTTAGCAGTTTGCCTTAACTCGTTAGCAGATATATATTGTTTCTTCGGTGGTGCCTGTGGTACACATTTAGTCACATGGTTTGTTGGTGTAACCTGTAGTAAACAAAAGACGCTTCTATCAAACATTGAATTACATATGAATAATTATATATGTAGGTTGAAAAAACACATGTACGTACCACCTCTTCAAAAATAACTTGATCCTTTGGCCATGCAACGAAACTACCTTCAACATTCTTAACTACTTTTAACCCATTATTTGCTACGTCCGGTACGCATGCTGCATCAACTAACGATTCATCAATCGACACTTTGTAGCAATCACTTGGGAGTGGTCGGTTATGCAGCACTTGCTTTCCATGAGACTGGTATACGGTACCCAAAGCAACAATATTTGTTTTCTTTATAATCCACAGTTTGCACTTAAGTGTCTACAAAAAAAGAATTTTTATGTATATATCAGAAATTATTTAAACAAAAGAATAACAAGAAACATGTTGAAATACATACTGTTGGCAGTGCTTGTGTTAGAGACACATCTTGTTGCGATTGGGAATCTGGAGACCCGTTTCGCCGCTTCTTTTGCTTTGGCTTATTGGGTCCGATAGTTTTAGCAAGTTCCTATATGTATATATAAAACACGTTACATTATTTAAACAAAAGAGTAACAAGAAACATGTTGAAATACATACTGTTGGCAGTGGTTGTGTTGGAGACGACACATTTTGTAGCGATTGGGAATCTGGAGACCCGTTTCGTCGTGACTTAAGGTTATGCTTAGGCCTGACAGTTTTAGCAGCAGGTTCCTATACGTATATATAAAACACGGTACATTAGTCGATCATGTATGTAAAATTCAAAAATCAAAGGGCGATCTTTTATTACTATACTTACCATTGTTTCCGTTACCTTTTTAGAAGTTTCAAGGCCATTGGATTTCTCCTCAATTCCCGCATCTTTAGGACTTACAACACCACTTGTCTGAGTGCCATTGGAGTCACCTGCAATATTGTCAATGGCCATTGGAGTCACCTGCAATATAAATTAAGAAATACAGTCACTCATCAGTTTATGTTCAATGCCTAGTATCATTAGCATCAGTGGTGTTAGCATTAGAAAATGAAATTGTTAACAACATAAAAAATGGCTTACAACTGAGGCTATTGGCGATGGTTCAGTTGGCAGAGTTATATTCATCCCTTTATTATTCAACTGTTGCAGAATTTGAGAAAGCATTATATTTGTGTTTTCCACCTCACCGGATAATTTATTGACTTGCACATCTTTTTCGGTCATCTCGGCGGACAATTTCTTGATCAATTTATCTTTTTCTTCACGCTCGCGTCTCTCATTATCCAGTTGAGTTTGAAGTAAGGCAATTTTTTCATTGGCTTCTTGTTTTCTTCGAGGAAGGCCAAAATACTCTTTGTATGTTACTGCACCTCCCACTCCTCTGGCATAACCGCCCTTTTCCTTACCAAATACAAATGTCATGGCATCAGTGCCATCATCAAAACCCGATGTTCCTTCCTTGATCTTGTCATCAGCTTCTTTCTGCACAAAAAATATAGGAAATGTTGGGATTAAAAGTCTTCTTGATGATGTTAGAGTAACTGCTGATATACAAGATACTACTGCTAGTACACAGTTAAATGTTGCTGCTATATAAGCATAATAATAGAATTAGCAGTCAAACTTACAAGTTCATCTCCCTTTGATTTAATATCATCATTTGGGTATTCGCCGTCTTTGTTTACCCTTCCTTTCACCCACATTACATCACGGGGGGGGGGGGTTCTTCATCCGCTTCAATCTCTTTATTTTGGATCTAATAAACATCAAATGCATACCCATATGTAAAGTTAGACCAAGATAAACGAAAATATGAGGATGCTTACACATGTACAGTTAAACCAAGATAATCGAAAATATGAGGGTATTAATGCAAATGTGCAAATTGGGCAATGTAAACAGATTCATTTCTCATGCTGATCGTCTCTTAATTGGTAAAACAAACATTGTGTAATCTTACCATTTTCTCTTTGACATAAGCATATCCACCTCGTCCCATTTTATGCTGATAAATATTTTGGGAACGCGCCATTTTACCTTTCTCAGATTTCTCCTAAAAACACAAAATCATAAGGCGTTTAGATGCGGTAATGCTGCAAACTGAAAATAATAAAATGACATATACACTTAATTAAAGATGACTAATTAAAACCTTGTATGCTTCGGTGGTCGTGTATTTAACATACTCGACCCAGTCTTCTGATTTCATTATTGTAGTATACAAGTTCGGGACTTCATTCAGTTTGGAAGGTGTATTTAGGTTGGGCAAAATGTAGTTGACTTTGAGCTTCCTTCTGTAATTCCTTAGCATTTTACCAAGACTAATCATTATCAATTTTCTGTATTGGACGTCAACAACAAAAAATTTCTGAAAAGATTAACACAATGTTGTTAATTAGTTGCACATAATGTAACTGCATACATAAACTTATGTAGTACTGGGTTACAAAATAGTATATATGTACCAAGATTTCATCCCATAGTTTATCTCTTGCTTCTTTATTCACCTTCTTCCAGTGTAGAATCTTCACACCTATCTGCTTACGAGCCACATCTCCTAAAAAACTCACAAACACTGCTCTGTTTTCCCCTGTTACCCTACCGATTGCATCGAAGGTTACCTTGAGCTTTATTGCACCAGGTTTGTCATGCTTCGCGCGAAACTTTACTAGCCTGGTTGAGCCCCTCTTAGCTACTATCTCAGGTGTTTGGTTGGTTACAGGCTCATCTATATCTTCTTCATCAGAAGACTTTTCGGATTCATATTCTAAGGCGTTATCATCATGTACAATATGATCAAGAGGAAGCAAAGTATGGTTATCAACAATGGGTTCAGTTTCCATGACTCTTGAGCAACAAAGGGTAAAAGAAAATGATTATGGCTTAGCTTGGAGAGTAATGGTGAGAGAAGATTAGATTTTTGTTTTTTATTTGCAGTCTTTTTTTTAAGGAGAGAAAAGAGGCTATACACCAAGAATATGAATCGTTTGTGATTCAAAAAATTTCGATCCAAAAATTTGCCTCCAAGTTGTAATTTGAAATTAACAATTGAATTATTTGAAAATTTTCCCTTTGAACCTGTTAATTAAAGCATAAACTTGAATAAATCAAATTTTTGGCTCCAAATTTTATAGAGTACTATCTTAATAATCGCAAATAATGTATCATACTGTGCAACCATCACATCAACAGTACAAACTACTACCCATTTTGGTTTCATTGTTTGCGTGCTTGTGTTTGCCATAAGAATGTGTGTGTTGATTAGGGTTTATTGATTTTTGTGTGTGTTTACAAATGACCGGGTAAAGGGATTAATTGCTGGTTGAATATTGAATTTGTGGTTTGGTTTAACTATAGCTGACGTGGCAAGATTTGTTTAAAAAAAAAAAAAAAAAAAAAAACTAATGGTGATGAGGTGGCGGTGAAATCCGGCTAGCCGGTAAATAGGGATGGCAACGGTTCGGGTTCGGGGCGGGTTTTAGTATACCCATAACCGAACCCGTTTATAATATACCCGTACCCGCCCCATATCCCACCGGATACCCGATTAATATTATCCATCGGTTTTTCGGGTTTCCCCGCGGGTATCAGTTATCCGTACGTAGTTTAATATTATATGGACAAAATTGGCGGTATTAAGATTAAGTCACGCTAAAATCCACCGAAAAAACAAAAGAAAATACTCTAACCACTCCCAACAATAACTCAGCTTTAAACTTTAACACAATGCCATGTCAGCGTTAACACACTCACCCTTAATTAACTGAGCTTTAGTTATACACAAGATGTTTAACGAATGAGCCGAGATGATATGGTTGTATACGAGATGTTTAACGAATGAGCCGAGATGATATGGTTGTATATATACAAGATGTTTAACGAATGAGCCGAGATAATATGGTTGTATACGAGATGTTTAACGAATGAGCCGAGATGATATGATTATACACGAGATGTTTAACGAATGAGCCGAGATGATATGGTTGTATACGAGATGTTTAACGAATGAGCCGAGATGATATGGTTGTATACGAGATGTTTAACGAATGAGCCGAGATGATATGGTTATACACGAGATGTTTAACGAATTGAATGAGCCGAGATGATATGGTTGTATACGAGATGTTTAACGAATGAGCCGAGATTATATGTTTGTACATGAGCAACACACCCAACAATAACTCACGCAACCTTTCGACCCTGTTTCATCATTTCTTAAAAGAGTTTAATTTCTAGACCAACCCTGATAGCTGGATGGTCTTGAGGCAACTCACACAACCTTTCGACCTCTGGATCAGCACGATTATGCATCTGTAGCATAATACGAGTTATCTCACCTAGCAAATTGTTAATCAATTTGAGTTCTTTTTCTTGTTCATTGTGTAATCGGGTGAGGATAGCCTTTTGCACCTCTGCTAGTTAATTTGTTAGCCACAGTGTTTGTGTTAAAATTAGTGATACTTGCGAGAGAGTTTTATAAGAAGTTGTGTGAGAAAACGAAGTGTTGTGAAAGTGGCTTTGATAGTGGAAAGCCGTTAAACTAGCCGTTGGAGGCTATTTTAAAAATCAGATTGAAAGTAAAAGTAACCGTACGAGTATTATTCAAATTCAAACGTAAAGTAACAGTACAACATATTAATAACGAGCGGGATATTTAAAATTTAAAATTTCAAATTCAAATTAAACAAAAGGGCGGGATATATTTAAAATTTATCAATTCAATTCAAATTCAATTCAATTTATAAATTGAAAATAAAGTATCAAATACAAATACATTAAACATGAAATAGAAATACATTAAACATGAAATAGAAATACATTAAATGTCAAATAAAAACTACGTTAACATAAACAAGATTGATTAACATAAACAACATACGATTAACATAAACAACGGACGATTAATAAAAACTATCATCTGAATCTGGGTAACCATCTTCAGAGGATTCGGAAGGTGTGAAAAAACCAGACTCCCACCTTTGCCTACGTTCTTCATCCTCCCTGGCTTGCCGCTCCAAACGATCAGCTTCCTCTTCTCTTTCAAGTGCTTCCATTTCCAGGAGGACTTGCATATCTGCTTCCTCTTGCCTAAGTTGTTCCTCAGTTAACCCAAACGGATTTGGGTCTTGGTTGGGAACCGGTTCATTTTCAGGTTGATTATTCACCGGAAAATTTTCCGGTTGGAAAACCGGAAAGATATGCTCGGGTGGAGTATGGAATTTTTCATTTTCGCTAGGTGGGCTTGGAAACTGTTGGCCAAAATCCTTTTGGCGAGGTGGGCTTGGAAATTGTTGGCCAAAATCCTTTTGGCGAGGTGGGCTTGGAAATTGTTGCCCGAAATCTTTTCTGGAAGACATCTTGAATTTGAGATGCTTGGATCTTGAGTATTTGAGAAGTTTGGAATGTGTTTCTGTGTGACTTGTGCGCTTCAGAAGCATTGGTATTTATAGGGTACAAATGCACACGTTTTATTAACGTGACTTTGAATTTTAATTGTTGGGGCTAACCTGCGTTAACGCAGCGTTAATATGTTGTACTTTATCTTACGTTTGAATTTGAATTTGAATTTGAATTTGTTAAGGCTGAGTTATTGTTGGAAGTGGCCTAAATATACCCATACTTCTCAAACACATTCAGACTGCGATAGATATTAAAGCATGTATTTACATTAAACATGTACTAGAAAATATCAATTACCCTAATAAAAAAGTCAATTAGTCATTAAAGTTAGCACACAAATTACATTAAACATCATTAATATAGAAAATATCAATTACCCTAATGAAAAAGTCAATTAGTCAATCCAACACCAAACACACTTCTAGATCAACTACCTAGTCAAATCCAAACCAAACACAAACCAAATCCGATCAATATTATCCATCTGTTTACTTTTGGCGCCTCTCGATGGTCCCTCTTCCCGCCTAAAGTATTGGGAACCGTTCGTATACCTCTCTAGCCTATTTGTACAACTCGACAATTTAAAACCGTTCATAATCAACCGTACCATATACAACTCCTTTGATATTTTCATTAGAAAATAAATTTCAAATTTCAATGGCTGACTCCTCTTCAACTCCTTCTTCCAACAAAAACAAACGCCCAAGGGATGATTCTCCTCTACCGATGCCTGAAAAATATAAAAAAATTGGCATATCCCAAAATATTTGGGAGAAATGTAGTAAAGGCCAGTATGGTGTTGAAAACGCATTGTTAGAAATTCACAACAAGCGTATAAAGATGTATGAAGAAAGTAACAAGAAAGATTTAGAGGTCATTGAGGAGCATCAGAAGAAAATTGAGGAGAGGAACAAAAAAATAGAAGAAGAAAGAGAGAAAATAGTTGATGTTTACAGAAGTATTGAAGCTAGTAAATATGTGTCTTAATGTATCTTTTCTTTATATATTTTGCCTATGTAAATGTAAACTTATTTTGACTTGGTTTAATATATGAATGCAGTTATTATTACAAGTTTATGATATTTGAATGTAGTTATTTTATTGTACTGCTAGGTAAACAATTGTACTGCTAGCGAAACGTTGTACTGCTGGGTATCCTTTTAGCAGTGGTTGGGAGTGCAGGGTAGTTTGTATCACTTTTTACTTAAAGGGTATAAACCCCCAATTGCTGCACACAATCACATTCACGCACACATTACTCTCTCTCTTCCACTCCCTAATCGAATTTTAATCGTCAAATTGCAAAACCCCCAAATCAAATCATAATGTCGAACCTAACTTTTACCGAACCTCATAATAATGTTGCCTTTTTAGAAAAATCCAATGAGTCTGTAGATTTTACTGAGATCATTGATTTCCTTAATGCAAGCTATATTAAGTTTGCATTAACAGTAAAACCTACTATATATACTTCCAACATTATCCAGTTTTGGTCGTCTGCTAAGGTCAATACTATTAATGGGGAAGCACAAATCCATGCCCTTGTAGATGGGCAGATGATTATCATTACAGAGGCGTCTATTCGAAGAGATCTTCTCCTAGATGATGCTAACGGAGTTGAGAATCTTCCAAATACTACAATCTTTGAAAAACTTGCACTGATGGGCTATGAGAGATATACAGATGCTTTAAAGTTCCAAAAAGGTAATTTTTCTCCTCAGTGGAAATTCTTAATTCATACTGTCTTAGTGTGTCTAAGTCCAAAGACCACTGCTTGGAATGAATTTAGCAGTAATTTAGCTTCTGCTATAATTTGTTTGGCTGAAAATACTCAAAGATTTAATTTCTCAAAATTAATTTTTGATAATATGGTTAGGAACTTGGATAGTTCTTTGGCTAAATATTTTCTATATCCAAGGTTTTTGCAACTCTTTTTGGACAACCAATTTAAAAAAAAGAAAAGTCACAAAAATGTTTCTCCCACTCCCTGCCTTACCAAAAAGGTTTTTGCTAATATGAGGAGGGTTGGAAAAGATTTTTCAGGGAGAGTGACACCTTTGTTTCCAACAATGTTGGCACTAGCCCAAACCCAAATGGGTGAAGGTTCAGCAATCCCAGCTGGTACCCATCACACACCCACAGAACAACAACAACAGACCTATAAATGTAGGACTAACACCAAGAACACTGAGCTACCTCAGGCAAGTGGTTCTATACCAACTGTTGCAGATGAGGATGTCACTGGGGGGGGGGGGGGAGAGTGACATGTTGGCAAGGGCTTGCCACTACTGTGTCTAGCTTAGCAGCAGCACAGGACAGTGGTAACATCATTAAGACCCGAACCAAGACAACTTCTAATGAAGAAAGTTCCTCTGGAACTGATTCAGGTGAAGGTCCCAGTCACATGGAAACAATGGGGGGTTCAGATGTTCATCCTAGGGGTGAGGCTGAACTTAACTTTTCCAGTGATCCACCTCTCGGGCTAGGTAACACAAGCCGAAGTGGTGAGGATAGTCTGCAACTTTTGAATGAATTGAAGGATACCTGTGCCAAGCTGTCTGCACAAATTGGTGATCTGCGAGCAATAGCTTCTTCCCAAGATGGAGTCATCAAAGCTCAAGGTGGGGAGATAAAGGCTTTGAAGAGAAGGGTTAGGTATTTAGAAGGAGTCAAAGGATCAAGAATTCCCAAACAAAAGGTTAAATCTTCTGAAGCTTCTAAGGATGCTCCCAAACAGGGGGGGAATGAAGGCAAAGTTTCAGGGGAGGATAAAGAGGGTGAAAGTATTTGTGAAGAGAGTGATCCAATGGAATTTCTAGTTGCTGATAACCAAGGGAATGAAGCGGTGATGGATAGGCGTTTGGGCAAGGTTACAACTGTTGATAGTGAGCCACCTATTCCTGCTAGTGACCTAGTTATTCCTGCTAGTGGTCCAGTTATTCCTGCTAGTGAGCCAGTTATTCCTGATATTCCTGCTATTGATAAGGTTAGTTCTCTATACTGAGACTGAAGTTAGTATTGCTGCTATTGATGTTAGTGCTACTGAGACTAAATTTATTCCTGCTATTGATAAGGTTACTGCTACTCAAGGTGATGATGATATGACTATGGCTCAAATATTAACAAAGATGAGGAGTGCAAAACCTAAGAAGAAATTTAAGTTTCAGTCACCTAGTCAACAACAACAACAACAACAACAACATGATTACAGATGAAGAATTGACAAGACAAGTGGCTGATCTTGATGCTCAAGAAGCTGCTCAAGAAGCTGCTCAGATTCTTTCAGACAAGGAGTATGCAGAAAAATTACAAGCGCAAAAAAATGCAGAGTTAATAGCTTCATGGTTTGAGGAAAAGGCTCAGGTTGAAGCTGATTGTGAGTTTGCTAAAATAGTACATAAAGAAGAGCAAGATAAGTACTCAGTAGATGAAAAAGCCAGGATGCTGAAAGAAATTTTTGATGCAAAAAAGAAGAAGTTTGCAGCACAAAGATATGCAGCTCAGAATAACAAGCCACCCACTCAAAAACAAAGAAGAGATATCATGTGCAGGTATTTTTTTTATTTTATTTTTTATTTATTTTTTTGTTGCAAAGGTAAATTTATATTAATATCAACAACACCCAATATGTACATCATAAACATCTACTCATGTGCAGATATTTGAAGAATGTGGCCAGTTGGAAACTAAAGGATTTGAAATTCTTGGATTATAAAAGCATTGAAGAATTGTATGCAATTGCCAAGAGAAACAATGAACTCTTCTTGAATGACAGTTCAAAGAGAGTAGGTGAACAGTTGGAAATAGAAGGCAGTAAAAAGAGAAAACAAGAACAAACTGAGCAAGCTGTTGCTAAAGAACAAATGCAAGCTCACACTGAACTTGCAGTTGACTCTGTAGGAGAAGCCATGGATGCACAACCTTTAACTGTCAAACATCCCATTGTTGATTATAAGTCTGGATCTCATGGGGAAACAATTTATTACGATATTAAGAGGCATGATGGTTCTTCTAGAAGGTTTGTAAGCTTTCTTCACATGGTTCATGATTTTGATAGACGAGATATGATAGCTCTATAGAAATTACTCAAACAAAGATTTGGTAATAAGACACCAGAACAAGCTTATGATAGAGAAGTCTGGAATTATTTGAAGGTAATGTTTGAACCAAATCATGAAGATGAATGTTGGAGAAGACTAACGCACAATACTGTTAAAGAATGGAAAATTTTTCAACGATGTGGAGTACATGCTTTAACTGTGAATGAGTTGGTGATCTACATGCTTGTAGAAAAGGATTACCCTTTAAAGTTTCACAAAGACATTCTACATCAGATGTTGCGTGGGAAGAAAATACTCAAGCTTCAGCTTAATTATGATAACATGGCATATGAACTGCTCAAGAAGATGGAAGAGTATCTAGGACCCAAGAACAAGAAATAGAATGTATAGTTATTACTACTAGAATGTATAGTTTGACTTAAACATGTATAGTTATTACTGCTTATGAGATAAACATGTGTAGTTATTACTGCTAGAATGTATAGTCTGACAAAATATGCTTACATAAATGCTTACAATCGAGCCAAAACATTGATATTTTTAAATTTTTGACTATTGCATAAGTTATCAGAAATGTGTGACCATATGTATCGAATTGTGACTACACTTAAATAATGTGTGACAAAATTTGACTATTGCCTATAGTCACATGATTGTGCTACAATTAAATGTGTGACCATACACATTAGGAATTGGCAGGCAAACACACACTTAACTTTAGACACACATATTAACTTACGTGACTATTTGTATCGAATTTTGGTCACACTTAATCATGTATGCCTATGGTTTAGTGTGACCATATATGACATTTGGTCACACATCTCAAGTGTGTGACATATATTTGTCACTTTTAAATGCATATCGTGACTATGCTTCAAACTTACTTTTCAGTTGTCACACATTTCAAATTCACATGTGGCTAAATTTTCAACAAAAACTAGCAGTCACGCTTAAATAATGTGTGACAAACTTGAGCATATGATTTAGCCACATACACAATTACTTCGTGTGACCATATATGGATTTTGGTCACACTTTTCAATTGCGTGACATATATTTGTCACATATGTATATATATAGTGTGACTAATGTTTCAACCTTATTTGTATCCGTCACACGTCCCAAATTATAAGTGACTAAAAAATCAAATTTTTTTTACCAGATACGTATAGTCACGAAAATATTCAAATGTGTGGCTGTAGCCTCATATGTAATTCGGCAATGGTCACACAAGTCGGATCAAGTGTGGCTGTTTATTTTATTCTCGTACATTTAGTCACACAAAAAAGCGACTGTGTGGCTGTTCGAAAAAAAGCATGTGTGACTAAATCCCATTTTTGTACTAGTGATATACTTCTTCCTCAAATAGTGCCATACAGAAAGGCACTCTTTACATCCATCTGATAGACTATGAACCCCATATATGATGCATAGGCTAAAAATAACCTAATAGCCTCAATCCTGGCTACAGGAGCAAAAACCTCATCATAATCTATCCCCTCCTCTTGTCTATACCCTTGTGCTACCAATCTTGCCTTGTTCCTAACAACTACCCCTCTTTCATCCCTTTTATTTCTGAAGACCCACTTTGTGCCTATCACTTTAGCCCCATTAGGTAGATCCACCAGAACCCAAACTTTTTGCAATTTGAACTGCAACAACTCCTCTTGCATTGCTTCTACCCAACTCTCATCTTCAAGTGCTGCAGAGACTTTGGTGGGTTCCTTTTGAGAAAGGAAACAAACAAACAAGCAATGTTGTTGGTCCTTGTGGTTGACCCTTTGCTGCTTCTTGATAAGACTGATAAGTGCATGAGATTCAGGAAGCTTTTGCACTTTACTTCTGGTTTGAACAGCTGATTTTGGATCACCAATTATCTGACTTTTGGGATGAACTTTGTGAATTCTGAGTGTTTGTGCTGGACTTACGTCTACTTCAGTGGGTGTTGATACAAAAGTTGGGCGTTCCTTGTTTGGATTCCTGTTCCCGTATCAATTGGATCTTAATGCTTGAGACCTGCGCACTAAGAGAACAAAAAACACCGTTAGGATTATCGTGGGATTGTCTCCCACGATTATCCTCCGGCGTGAGAGTAAGTAATCGGTTTTAGGGTTTTAGTGAAGAGTTAGGGTTATGATATGATACCTTTAATGAGAGCCGAGATGCCCTTTATATACACACGAAATCCTTGTTGGTTTCGTGTTCCTTACCCTTCGGCGTATCCCGCCCTATTTGGTCCATTGATCCTTATCCCGTAAATAAGAGATCCTATATCAAGGCCAATAATAGATTTCGGATTTGGGCCGTTGTAAGCCCAAATCTTTATCGTGATAGCCCACGCGTGATGGGCTTGAGTATTGGTCGGGTTCGTGACCCGAGTGCAGACTATACGTCATCATGTCCCCCCAGTCTAGTATGCGCAAGGTGAAACTGCGGATGCTAGACTAACAACTGTAGCGAAAAAATATTCCAGAATGCGTAGCGGGGAAGTTTCAAGTGTTTCCCGCCTAAAAGCAATACGATGAATCTAGTCCAAGTAAATCCGAATATCCCTCGTAAATCGTGAGGGGTGGGTGAAAAAGTGTTTCACCTCTTGATCTCCCAGCCACACGATTAGAGCAAGTGGGTTACACATGTCAATCATCCATGAGGGCATGTAACCCTATATAAAGTGTTGTCTCCATTTCACTGTGGCTATCACAGTAAAAACGTCCATTTCCACCATTGTTAAAACCTCTAAACAGCGAACAAGAAATCAAAAACTCTTAAGGTAATAGTGCGTGCGCTGCAGGATCCATTGAATTCTAAACATGGTTCTTCAATTAACCGACTTTACATCCGATATAACCGAGAATGAACTTCGTCAGTTCACCTCGGATTATTATATCCCGATCGCGTTGCACCCGGTGGTTCCGGTGGCGATTGCGCCCATAGCGAACTTCCCTGAAGGGAAAGTAGGGGTATACACACGCTTCTTTGAATTCGCTAACCAACGTGTTCCCATTTCTCTATTCTTGTGCGATGTTTTAAACTACTATCGTCTCCATATTTCCCAACTGCACTGTATAGGTGCAGCAAAAATAACAAATTTTGAAGTAAATTGTCGCTTGTTGGCGATTAACCCCATAATCCATCTATTCCGCGCGTTTTATCACTCGTCTTGGTCAAACAGGTGGGTGTCCTTTTCCAAGCGCGCAGGGCGACTGCAGTGCTATACGGAAAAGTTAGACGCACTTAGGAATTGGAGGGAGAAATTCTTTTGGGTTGATGATGCATTGTTTCCATGGGATTTTGAGTTCTATACCCAAGATTCATTACCGAAGGATGAGCGCCCCATCCCCGGAGCGTATAACGCAGATGATGCGGAAACGATTAATGCCAATCGCATCCCTATCAACGCTTACCCAGAAGAGTTTTTGGTGCATATGGGCATTAGTCGCAACTACTTCGGAGGTCCTGACGAGGTGCCAACCTTTTTGGATGAGGATAACCGGGGTGGGTGCTTGTCCTTTCTTCCTCCTTCGCTTAGTAGTGTAAGCGCTCTTTACTATTGTAGCTTTTGTAACCCTTTTTGTGTTTGTTTGTGGTTTGTTGCACAGAGATGGATCTATTCAGCGTGGTGCGCTTGACGAGACCCAAACAGGTGACCGTAGGAGTGCGCCCTTTAAGAGAAGGTGAGGAGCCAGTTTTGGAGGCTACCGTGGGGCGCACTATGGAGATCGTACAGGAGGAACCAGAGGATGTCCCCCCAGTTGTTTTAGAGGCGATTCCTATTCGCAGTTTTCCAACTCCTGGGGTAGAAGTCCCTGTGGTAGAGCCATCGCACACAGACTCGTCAGAGAGTGTGGGGATTGCTATGGCTGAAAGTGGGCCTGAGGAAGCTAGCCAAGGGGTGAAGCGCAAGAAAGCTTCTTGTGATGATGGCGCGGGTACATCTAAAAGAAGGCGTCATGTTATCTCTGGCGGGCAAGCATCATCAGAAGAGGATGCGTCGCCAACTGAAACTCCTCCCCCCAAGTAAGTAATGAGACTTGTATCTTTAGATCTTCAGTTCTTTATTCCGCGTTGATACTATAGGGTAACTTTGTTATTTGCGTGCAGTGTTGAAGCTGCTGATGATAATGCTGCGCGTGTTGGGAATTCGCCACCCAAGGTGAGTCCTTCACATACTGATGATCTTGCGCAGAAGAGCCAAGAGACTGAGCCGAAGGCATTTGAGGATGTGCCAATGGACCATCTGATAGAGGAGCTAGGTTTGGCTGCTGCGCACCAGGCCTCCATAGTTACACAGCTACAATCAAGGTATGCTGGTGAAGGTAGCCGCTATGTGCAGAAAGATGAGGAGATTGCGCTTCTGAAGGCACAGTTGGCTGATGCTCAGGCTGAGGTAAAGGCAACAGATGCGTATGCTCAGAATCTTGCTGAAGAGAAGATGTCATTACTTGCCCAAGTGAGCCAAGAGCGTGCTGGGTTAACAGATTACAAGGCCACTTGTCTTTGGGTCTTGAAGTACATGGAGCTTAACAAGAATGCTCACTTCTCTATATTGGATGAATTTCGTAAGGCTGTGGAGGGGGTGCTGGAGAAGCAGGAAGTTAAGCTGCGCAATCTCAGTATTGAGTATGATGAAGAGTTGTACCCACACCTAGTATCTTCAATTGTTGAGCGCAGGTGGCTTATCAGCCATGGTTTGCGCCTTGCTGCTTTGAGTACTCTGGAGTCTCAAGAGGTGAGGGGGGCCTTTGGGGATGTTGTTGAGCGTGCGTTGGCACGTGGCAAGGCGCAGGATATAGAGGAGCTTTCCGAGAGCAAGTTATTAACAGTGCCTGCCGCACAAGTACCAGGTTATAATGCTGATGCCTATGATGAGCATGTCGCTGCTATGGAGAAGATGAAGCTGTTAGATTTTCCTCACATTGCTCAACTGGAGCGCGATCAAGATTACCCCATAGGTGTTATTATGGAGGGGTTAACCTTGGCTAGGCACGAAGCAGAGGACGCAGAGGCACAACCTGATTACTTTCTTAAGCCAGATGTGTCGCAGCTGCAGGTACCTATCTTTGCTCGTCCTCGCAACATCTTAAATCCTTTTGCCCTCGAGAAGGAAATCCCATTGAAGGAATCCTTAGAGGCCCATGCCATGAGGCTTGCGAAGAAGCAGGGTGTGAAGGGGAAGGCCATCCTTTGTGGTATTTGTGCTGCACATATTCCAAGATCTGATGGAGTACCTGTTAGTGTACCGACAGTGTCGCCCAAGGATCATGATCTCCTGAAGAAGCTTGAGGAAGCTGGGAGTGCTGCGTACCATGTTAGCATTTCAGAGCTTAGACGCTCCCACAGCCTTTAGATTGTTTTGACTTGGTGATGTTTTGTAATAGGTTAACATTTTGTTGCACATGTGCATGTTAAATCTATACTTTGTATGAACTCGTAGTCCATAATAAAATGATATTTTGAAAATGCGATTGTACGCATATTGTATGTGATTTTGGTTATGATGTTTGTACTTAGTTATCTGTCTTTGCGTACAAGACGTCTATGTTATGTCTAAGAATCAAACCGTTATATAAACGCATTTTTAAAAAAAAATTTACAGGAATCTATAATCACTTATAACATAATCGTGTATGAAATTCAAGACTTAATGTCAAGCGCGAATATATATGAAATTCACAAGTGTATGGGCTGACATGCAGCGTACTGCGAATACCATATCAAGGGGTTAAGAGTCTTAACTCCTAATTTGTTAAACACGCACAGTGTGCATTGTTGTGTATCCGTCGTGGGATGCACAATGAACTTACTCCAACGTCTTGAGAGTAAGGTGTTTAACAAGGATGCGTGATCCGATGTTGATGGGTTTGCAACCCTCTTACTCAACGAGTTATTTAGTAGGTTTACTCATCCTTTACCATCGTGGGTTTTAATAAGTGCATGCACGCCATGTAGGAAAAAGGTAATATAACAACAATATTGAGACATAAATAATATGTAAACAACAAAGTAAAGTGTGTCGCGGAGTTAGCTAGAAACCGCGACATTTAATTAATACTTGCAAGTTTTTGGAAAAAGAAAGACATTTGCCTAGATGAAACAAACATGTAAATACACGGATATTTATTGATCACTTACTAAAGTGTGGGAAGTGTCCGTGGGCGGGGTCGTAACCTTTCCTAAAGATAGCATCTCTTGAGATTATAAATATTCCATGTGCGTTGTAGCTCACGGCCATCCATGTCACGCAGCTTGTACGCGCCTTTTCCTAGTGCTTCAACGACCTCATAGGGTCCTTCCCACTTTGGTCCAAGTTTACCTGTATCTTCTGTGTGGCTCGCATCATTAGCGCGATATACAAAGTCGCCTGGTCTGAATGAGGTGCTTCGAACTTTAGCATCGTAGTATCCCTTCATTTTTGACTTGGCTTTTGCCTCACGTATAGCTGCGCGTTCACGC
This sequence comes from Artemisia tridentata subsp. tridentata, assembly GCA_021014915.2. Classification (NCBI taxonomy): domain Eukaryota; kingdom Viridiplantae; phylum Streptophyta; class Magnoliopsida; order Asterales; family Asteraceae; genus Artemisia; species Artemisia tridentata. Next base: position 14,708,209 of record CP139506.1, on the reverse strand, counting down.
CTTTCTTCCAATAGGTCCAAGTCTATACGCCGTTCGTCGTCATTGGTTACGACATTAACTTCCGCGGTACGAATAGTTGGCATCCCAATTTCAGCTGGTATGACAGCTTCTGTCCCATAGACAAGAGAAAAGGGAGTGTCTCCATTGCTAACTTTGATTATCGTGCGGTGCGCCCATAAGACATGCGACAATTCATCCACCCATCTTCCTTTGTGTTTGTCCAGGCGCGCCTTAATTCCTTCGCCCAGACTACGATTTGCGCGCTCAACCAAACCATTGGTTTGTGGGTGTTTAACCGACGCGAAGTGTTGTGTAATATTTAGTTTTGCGCACCAGTCTTTGAACGGGTTATCGCAGGATTTTTTTCCGTTGTCTGAAATGATTTCCCCAGGTAATCCAAAGCGGCATACAATATTTTCCCAAACGAATCGTTTTACTTTATTACCTGTGATTGTCGCCACTGCTTTTGCCTCAATCCACTTAGTGAAGTAGTCTATAGCCACAATAAGAAATTTCAGTCCCCCTGCTGCGACAGGGAAGGGACCCGCAATGTCGATACCCCACTTATAGAATGGCCATGGCGAAGTGATAGGCATTAGCTCTTGTTGTGGTTGGCGCGGGATGGGTCTATGAACTTGGCAGTCGCTGCATTTATTTATCACATCACGCGCATCGCGATGCATAGTGGGCCAGTAGTATCCTGACCGCAAGGCTCGTGCTACGACGGACCGTGGTCCTGAGTGCATACTGCATGAACCGGCGTGGATCTCTCGGAGTACGTAATCTGCCTGAAGAGGTCCAACGCACCGAAGCCATGGTTGTAGAAATGAGCGCCGATATAGGATACCATCTCGAAGTTTGAACCTCTGCGTTGTGCGCCGTATCCGTCGAGCGTCCTTCTGCTCATGGGGCAATATGCCTTTGCTTATAAATTCTACAATAGGGGTCATCCACGTAGGATTCTGCTCCTCTATTACCCTGGATATCTCCATCTCTGAGATGGAATGATTTTTTAGGATCTCCACCAACACTTGTTTTGACAGGTGCGCAAAGCTTGTAGATACGATCTTGCTTAGCGCATCCGCTTTTTTGTTTTCCCCTCTAGGAACTTGTTTAATGGTAAACCTGTCAAAACCTTGGATTAGTGACTTGGTCTTGTCGAGGTATTGAACCATGTTATCTGGTGCGTGGTTTTGCGACCTTACAACAGGTTTTACCTCTCGAGGGATCTCAAGAGGCTTGCAATCCCCACCAGGCAGTGTACCTGACCGATGTAGTATAGTGTAGTGGCAAGTACCGGGGGATTGATCGTTCTCTAGGGGAATAGTGTCGTTAGGATTGAAAAACTACTCTAATAGGTCTAAGGGTGAGGGAAAATTCTTTTTGTATTTTTATATTTTTTTATAAAAGCAAGTAAAATCTCGGGTTTGAAGGAGTGGGCGGAATTAGTTGCTAGCCAACTAACCCAAATAACTACAATTGCAAATAAAATAAAATAACTGAAAATGAAAAGGTTGTGGAACTTATATGGAGAGAAATGTGTTTACTTAGATTTCCTTACTCCCTAACTATCTTTTACCGGTTGATTAGTGTGTATTAATTGCGTGGATGACGGGTGTATTCCTTAATACCAATCGTGGGGTGGCGTACGTACTTCCCCAACTCTACAAGCTCCTACTTCACTCCTATGTCGAGCCGGCTAAGAAGCTCCTAACATGGGATCACTAGAATTCGCTCATGCATTAAATACAACCATAAAAACCTTAGTACGCATTGGTTCATGTTTCTTAAGACGTTCAAGCAAGTTACCGTATAGGAGGTTAGCCAGTTTTCTTAAGCCTAACATCGATAAACAATCATCCAATACAATTAATAACACACCAACAACCAATAATCAATAGTTAGGTTTCATTAGATCTAAGCAAACACAAGATAAATCTAGCCTAACATGTTAATTAAAAGACAAGAACAAGATATAATCAAACAACACATAGACATATTGAATGATTAATTGATTACTTATCTTCAATTAAACATGGGAGATCCAAGGGTATAAAACCCTTAAAAATGGCAGAAAATTCGTCTTAGGGTTTCTCCTCACAAAGTTGCACCCTAATGACTAAAAATTGCAAAACTATATATAGAATTTAGGGGCTGACGGCGTCACGTTGTAGGAGGTGACGCCGTCACCTCGCCGCGGCTAGGGTTCCCGGATGGTCTTCCTGACGCCGTCCCTCTTTAATCCTCCAAAATCCACTCTGGCGCGTCAAGAGTTGACGCCGTCACAATTGTGCTTGACGCCGTCTCTCTTTAACTTAAACCGTAACGGCCTTGATCACCTTAAAGGGTGACGCCGTCAGACTTCCATTGTAAAACTTCCTGGCGCGTCACGTGTATTTGTCATATCCACCTCTTTTGCCAAGCCGTGACGCCGTCAGGAGCAATCCTTGACGCCGTCACGTGTACTTTTCCAGCAGCTTTGGAGACTATGTCGTTTTCTTCACTTTTATGCTCAAAAAACGTCCAAAATGCTTCCTTTTCCAGATTTCTTCTCCAAAGTACCTAAAATGACAAAAGGAACGATTTAGGGCAATATTTGATCAAATAAATACGATTTAGGGCTTAAATGACCCCCTAAAAGCGGTTCACTTTTCGCTTCATCAAATACCCTTACACTTGAGATTTGCTTGTCCTCAAGCAAATGCGCTTTTATTCTAATCAAAATACAAGTTAGGGGTCATTTAACGCTAATATAAAAGTAATTACAACAAATAGTCGTTCCCCTTTAATCATAATAAGCACGGAGATTACACACTAGCACCTCACAAGTAGTGTTTAGATACTCACATCTCTCAGGTGTCATAAAAGTATATCTCATAAATGAAAACGGATAATATCTCTCACTACCTGTCTTAGCAAATAGATTACCATAGGCTTGGAAAAGGATCGAAAACCTCCTCCACTAGGCGTAAGCACCTAAGATAAACTATCAAAGAGGGCTTTTAAACGGGTTATAACGTTAGGTGTAGGGATCGGATATGATAAACACGGTTTTGTTGGATAAGGGATATTTTACTGGTGGCGAGTTAAAGATCTTGGTTAATTACATGTACAATATGGCGTTGCTAAGCCAAGACTAGACTCGACTTAAGCTAAAAACAAAATAACAAAAACATAAAATAAACATAAAATGAAACGGGATGGTAGTCCGTATGTTTTTTTCTACTTTTCTTTTTCTCATTTTTTTGTATTTTTCTTGATTTTTTCGATTTTTTTTTTTTTTTCATACTCTCTTGCCCTACCATCCAAAATAATACATCGCAGGGGTGTTGCATTCCCCTTACACTTGAACTTTTACATAACTTTACAATTAACTATTCTAATGACTCGAATTAAAATAATCGAAACACTTGGAGTACTTTTAAAATATTTAGCACATATGTGGGTAATAATGTTGTTCTTCCCCATTACTCAATTACACTAGTACTTTACCCATGAGTCCCAATCGTCCCAAAACAATATGTACAAGGATATGACTCGACTTAGCAACCATGTAATCAATTAGATAATTAACTTGGGGTTTAAACAAATGTTGTCACAATAATGCACTAAAGATGAGTGCATACAAGGTAGGCTAAGGCGATTTGGGTGTACATTTAAGTGGGGTGTAAACAAATTCTTCCTTTAAGTAAAATACTTAAAGTTAGAAACGAAAAGATAGGCTCTGAGGGGTGTACTAGGGGTATCGTGTACTAAAAATGAGTACAACGCAAAGGGTGTGGGAGAATTACTTGACCAATGTAGCCAATGTAATTATAACAAAAACACAGGTGTAAAACAATGGGTTAATCCTAATGCCTCTTGTCATGTAGTAAATCTAACTACACGAATGTAGTCTCACTTGTGGCCTCGGAATGGTCCTAACGCAAGTTCTAGAATCTAAGTGCTACCGGTACACACATCATAGCATAAATGCTTTTCCTACCAATTCTAGGGGCGAACCTCACATATTTGGGGGGTGGAAAATTTTTTAGTGGTACGGTTTTGTGCTAGTCATATAACTCCTATCCATGAGACGCTCATTAAGATCAAAGTTTCACTCCTATATGTTGTAAAAAAATTTAAATTTGGCACTAAAATTGCCTTAACAGGTATTTCTCTCAGTTTTATTACACATCTACCATTAAACAAACGAAAAATCAAGCGTAATTGCATTCTCTAAAGTATCGTACTTTACCCCCCCCCTTACACTTAAGATGAACATTGTCCCCAATGTTCAAATAACAAGATGTAAAAGTAAATAAGGTAAAAGAATGAAATCAAATACTCCCCTGATTCGTTTGGTGGATAAAGAGGTAACATGGTTAGATCTTCTTCCAAGAGAAAGTAGAAGCTCCAAGACTAATGCATCGCCAAAAGCTAGATTCCACATACATCTCCTTGTCCAAAATGACCTGTTAAACCTGAGAAAACAAACACGAAAACCTGCATAACATCGGCGGGATAAATCTATATAAGGATATAATGCTTGTGGAATGATTATTTTGCAGATTCTTGGAGTTTATAAGTTAGAGATTTAATAAAAACTTTTTATGATTCCGGTAGAAAAACAAAACTTTCAGAAATTTCAGAAAATTAAAACCTGACGCCGTCAGAAATGATCTGACAGAATTCTCATGTTAAGTTTCCGGAAAATTTCTGGAAAAACCTATACCTTACTTCCTGGAATTCCTGCAAAACATCATTATGACTCGATACAAGCATTTGACTCAAACAATTACTAATATGTATGTTAATTTAATATTGTTATGATTCATGTTCATTTGTTCTAATAAACCGATTTGGATTTCCCTTACACTTATCTTTTGCAAAATACCTTTATATGTAGTTAAGACGAAGTTAAAAACAAGATAAAGCATTTTCACAATTTAGTTTTGAACATGAATCAATAATAATAAAAATTAAACATACATACGGAAGCAAATAAAATCAAACAAACAAATAAATAAACACACAAAGCAAATAAAGCTTGGGTTGCCTCCCAAGAAGCGCTTTTCTTTATTAACGAGTCTTGTAGCTAGACTCAAAGTCACCGTACATTACGTGACTCCATCATTGGTCACGGTTTCTAGGCCATTCTCATGTCCGGTTTTATATTCCGGTCCTAATTTCAAACAATCCTTGTAGAAACCGGATATCCTTTCCATAACATAGTCTACTCCTTTACTTCTATCTCCATCATTCCTATAGTAGACTGCTTGCTTAAGCTCCTTCTCATCATTTGACAAGTGTTGGAATTGCCCTATCTTATATGGCATTTGGTAGTTTACCTCATCGGTCTCATCCTTAAATCTAACTATCCCTAAGGAAGGTTCATAAGTCATTCTAGAGACCTCAACAAATGGTTTTCCAAAAACTACTTGAGTTAAGCATGCATCGACTATTGGGCGGATATCTTCTACAATTACAAATTCGGTGGCATAGGTGAAGTTTTCTACATAAACCGGTAATCCCTTAACTCTTCCCGTGAAGTTACTCATCCAACCCTTATCAGGGAGCATCCTATACCCAAGTTGATTTTTCATTATCAAGTTGTAGTGGGCTCTAGTCATGATGTTTATGGGCGATCTAAGGTCGATTTAAGCTTTCCACACATGTAAATGTCCGATGTTGCATGGTATGTTGAGATTAGAAGGGTCACCCATTTCTATAATTGGTCTACCTATGAAGTATGGTGTCTCGGGGTCATCGAATAAGTCTGTATGATATGCGCGCTCTTCCTTAGTGGGTAGTCTATTGAAGTAGTCCTCATCATCATCTACTTTTTCAATCTCACTTTTCCTAACTTCTTTATCAACCTCGACTTTCTTAACCTCATCCTCAGGTTCACTATTATCCTCATTCCTATCAATTGGTTTAATAGTGACAATGTTGACGAAGTGGACATGTTTGGATGAAGAGGGGTCTTTTACTTGGGGTCCACTATTTGTGTTCTTAGCGTCCTTATGTGGAGGTGATAGCACTTGGTTATTGAGGGCTTTCAATAAGTTGTCAATTTTATTGGTCATCTCCGTTTTTTGTTGATTGAATTCGGATTCGAATCTAGCTATCCGAGCTTCTTGAGATGCCATAAATTTGGACATCAATCCTTCAAGATTATTGGTACTACCATAATTGTTGGAAGGATTGTTATTGAAAGTACGGTTCGAGGGTGAACCGCTTGATTGGAAATGATTAGGTGGGTTGGAAGAATTGGTTTGTTGTGCGTTTTGGTTTTGTTTCCACCTAAGGTTTGGGTGATTTTTCCATGAGGGGTTGTATGAATCACCGTAGGGGTTTGGCTCGGGTTTGAAAGTGTACCACTTGTCTCCCGCTCCGTCGGTACGTGATGCGCGTGATGTGTCGTTGCGGTTTAGCAGTTTTAATGCCTACTCAAGTTTTAAATTTATATTTAGCCGACTTATCAATAACACACACACTTAACGAGCAGTGTACCCGGTCAGTATGAAGATAATGGTAAGTAGAGTGTCGATCACTAAGAGTGGAACGTATTATCTCGTTATTCTAATCAGTATTTTAATATCCTAACGCAAGGGGGTTTCAGCCTGAGAGACTGGCACAGTTTTGTTTGCAATTAAATAATAAAATAAACAAATAGGCACGAATCAGCAAGTAGCACACACGTACACAGATAGATACTAGAGACAATAAGAGGGCTGTCCTTATGATTAAGTAGATTGTCACTTGTTTTATTGATAGCTTTATATGAAGTGTATGTAATTAACCCTTTCTCGTTGGTCCTATTCTCATCGGCGAGTAAACCCTTAATGACGACTTATGTCTAAAAGTTATTCCTAAGTGATCAATTTAGAAACAACCGTGGGAGCCACACCTTGTCCCGCAGTCGGGTGCCCGCAAGCCACTAATAAACACAGAGGTGGTCAATGCACTAATAAGTAGTAACCAAAGACATCAACATATAAACTTTAATTGATGGGAAAGCAAGTATTAAAGGGAGTGCAATCTTTCCGTTGTCACATTACACAAGCCACCAATCCTGATGAATTAAAGTTTGCTAAAACAATAAAACAAAACTACTTAATGAATTAAATACATGCAGCACCTTCTTACAGCTCTTGTATCTTCGATTTGGGTGTGTCTTGTGCTGCCTCTTGACTGAATTCGTCCTTCTCTTCTGTTCGGTCTTTTGGTTTTCGAACTTCCGAATCTCTTTAATGCGTCTGGTCTACGGGGTATTTATAGTTTGTGTCTGAGGGAAGATGCGGCGCATCTACTTAAGTAGATGCGGCGCATGTACTTAACTTCGCGTGGGGTCCAAGATTATAATATTCAGGAATATTCGTACACCGCCAGAAGATGCGGCGTAACTCTTTATTAGATGCGGCGCATGTCCTCTTGTATCTTGGATCGTATCTGGTGATATCTTGATAGAGATGCGGCGCATGTTGATAGTGAGATGCGGCGCATCTGGAGCAGAATTGACTTGATCTTCTTCATTTCAGTAGACTCTTCACTTTATGCACGTTTTGCTCCATTATTAGTCCAAAATCGCCAAGTTTCACCAAATGCTTGTTTTTACCTGAGAATTACAAAAGTAAACAATTAAGTATCAATCCTCATACATAATATAGTAAAACAAGTCAAATTAATAGGATAAATGATAGTAATAAAATGTACTTATTTGAGTTCATCAAATATCCCCCCACTTGAACTTTACTTGTCCCCAAGTAAACCTTAGATTAAAACTTATGAAAATGTATCCTAAAAGATGTTAGGATTTATTTTTTATAGTTAAGCATGTATTCGTTTATTTCATAATCACACAACTAAACACTTAACGAATTAGAAGTAAAATACAATAAGTCGATAAAAGCAAATCTAATCGTTTAACTGTCCAGTCGCGACGAATATTCTATCATAAGCTTGGCAAGTATACACATCTCCACCACTAAAGCTAAGGAATAACAAGTCTAAAGCGGTAAAAAGGGTTTTTAGGCTTAAGGGTTAATTATTCTCTTTTCACTATCGATCTCAAATTCCAGAAAAGGCGACAAAATCACAAATACATGATCGAATCCACGAACACGATACTTGCAATTGCTCAAATCCTTAACTCGAATAGGCTAAAGATAGGTCCAAACTTCACCAATAATAATATATCAAAAAGGGCGACAAAATCATAAATACATAGCCGAATCCACGACTACGATACTTAAGATTGCTCAAATCCCTAATCTCAATAAATCAAAGGTTTGGTTGGATAAAGAACAATACAGGGTATGGATAACATTTGGGATATAAATTGGTGTAAAAAAATAAAAATAAACAAAACAAATAAATTAAAATCCTAAGTGTGGTTAATCACTATCCCAACCATCCCATGAATAAGACTCATATCATTGAATAACTCACGCTTTAACACTTGAAACACACGCTTTAGGTAGACACGAATTATACTCAACAAAATCTTAATCAAAGAATAATCCTTAGTTGACGTTCCCATAACTGCCAACTCCCATTCAATCCATAAATATAATGTACAACAAATAGTGGTGATATCGACCACTTACATAACTTTACATCGTTGGTTAAAACAAACATCCAACTTTTCCTTTTTTTCTTTTTCTTTTCTCATTTTTTCGATTTTTTTTTTTTTAACATGAAACATAAACATAGATGTGTAAAATTTCACCACATCACCAAAACAATAATTCTGGATAATTTTTCCATACTTTTCATACTTTCAGAAATAACGCTAATAGTGAAAGTAGTAAACACACGAAAAATAAACTCAAAAATATACAATATTTACTTTCACTCCAATTTGCATTGTGCAATTTCCCGACCTAACCATAGATAATGAATCACGCACGCGAACACAGGTAATGTAAGGAAACACACTCTGCCTATAGCAATTAACCAACCACGGATTCTAATCTACAGGGTAGGCTAAGGTTTAAGGTGTAACGAAACATTTTAAACATAGGTGTAAGAAACGAAAGGAATGGCTCTGAGGGTTTTTCTAGGGGTATCTTACTCTAAAAGTGAGAGTAACAAAAGGGTTTATACGGGGGTTAACTAACCAGTGTAGCTAGTTAATAACACATAACATATAAAGGCTATTTGGTGTAATCCTAGAAATTTTACCAAGTTAGACAAGTCATTCCAATTAAATAAATAATACTCATTATGGTGGTCTCGAATAGTATACAAGCCAAGTTCTAAAGTTTACAAGTCACCGGCACACTCATAGATTTGTGAATTTTGAAAAATCACAATTTTTTGAAAATAATGTCATGTGTGCAGTTATGCAACTTAGATCTTAAACAAAAACATGCTAAAAAATTTTTAAGTTTTTAAGTTTGATATATTAAGCACAATTTTAAGCATAATTTTTGAAAAAGTTTAGGACAAGTAAGTGTTAAGTGTTCTAATTCTCCTATCCCCCCACTTAAGTTAAACAACGTCCTCGTTGTTTGTATAAAAGGTTAAAAACTGGAAATAAAAGAATTAGAACGGAAAAACTCCCCTGAGATTTGCTCGGTATGATCCTCCATTTGTATATGAGCAAAAATCAACTTCTTGTGGATTAGAACGTTAAAGCTTCATACTTGATTTATCCACAGGAAATCCAGGAAACTATAATACCACCAACACTTTAAAACACACCTAAGATAAGAAAGGTTCAACTTGCATAACACATTAGTAGTTAGGTAAAACAAAACTTAAAAAAAATTAAAACTGAAAATCATCAGGTCAGTCGATGCGCCGTATCTTATTGAAGAAGATGCGCCGTATCGAGCCTGGAATAAATACGGATCAGAATAAAGATGCGCCGCATCCTTAACCAGGGATGCGCCGCATTAAAATAAACTGATAAATAGTTTTAAAGTCGAAAATAAAAATGCAGAAAAATAAAATAAGATATGACCATTGAAGAGGATGCGTCGCATCTCAGGACTGAGATGCGCCGTATCTTCGTGCGGCCTGGACTGACTCGACTCAGAAAACAGAATAATAAAAGATAAATCCGGGTTGTCTCCCGGTAAGCACTTGTCTTTATTCCAGAGTCTTCAAGTTAGACTCACGTTCAGCTCTTTAGTATCGATCATTGAAGGAGTCGGAAACATCACGCTCCTTCATCCCCAATTTAGTAATATTGAACACTCCTTGCTCGTCCTTAATTTCCACGCCGTTCTTCTTTAATATCTGTATAAACAAAGTCCTGTCCCTTTCGGGCAGAGATGACAAAATGATAGACGGGAAATTCTTATTATCATACAGGCACAAATAAGCAAGGTGGGGTGGCAGTTCAATAAACACATCATTATTCAAATTCGTTTTCTCAACTACTCTCCTACGTTTATTAATTACTACACAATCATACCACTCATCATCAGAATCACTAACAATATCGCGTCTAAGTTCCGTAGGTACATTAAGGTCAATGAATTCCTCAAAGTCTTCATGATTAGGATTAGCTGAGTTGTTTTGAATCAATGTTTCTCCCATAAGTCTAGCTTCAAGATCGAGGTCCATACGCTCTCTTAATCCTAGCACATAAACACCTCTAATTATGCTTTTAACTGGATCTTGGCACTTATAGACTAGTTTATTATTCCCTGCCCTTAATGAAATTTTTCTCTTAAACACATCAATCTTAGCATGGGCAGTAGACAAGAAAGGTCTTCCGAGGATTAAAGGAATCTTAACATCCTCGGGCATGTCTAGTATAATAAAGTCTACGGGAAAAATAAACTGCTCAATTTTAACTAGCACATTATTAGCAATCCCTTCAGGTCGTTTTACTGTTTTATCAGCCAATTCAATAAGTAATTTAGTTGGTGCCAATTTTCCTAGTCCTAGGGTAGCGAATGTCTTAAGAGGCATAACACTAACACTAGCTCCTAAGTCAGCCAACACATTATTGAAAGATATATTATTAATAGAACAAGGTAGAGTAAAACTTCCTGGGTCTCTTTCTTTATGAGGCAAGGCATTTGAATCGGTTGCAGGGCTCTCTTCTTTCATTGTTGCCTTGATCTTCTCTTCAATTTTTGTCTTCTCTTTTAGTAGTCTCCTTAAGCTGATTGAAGAGTTAAAGAAAAATTCGGGTCTTGCACCATCATTACCATTCATCGATCTTCTAGGTATATTAGGAGTGACTTCTTCAGTAGTGCTTATGGCCTTGACATGATCCCTTGGATTTGTTTCAGTCGAGCTCGGTAAACTTCCATATCCCCTTTCTTGAAGAACTTTGCTCATTTGACCAATTTGTTGTTCCAATGCTTTGATCGAAGCTCCTTGATTTCTTGTAGTAGTGTCCGTTGAAGCTCGAATTTCCTTGATCATAGCAGTATTCTCTTCATGTCTTTTAGCAGCATCGGCCATAATTTGCTTTAAAGTATCATCTAAAGTCTGCCTCCTTTCTTGATAAGCGGGATTGAAGTTGTTCTTTTGATAGAATCCCGGACTAGCTTCCCTAAATCTTGCTGAAGGTCGGAATGGTTGTCCAAATTGGGTGTAATAAGCTTCTTCAAACGTCTCACTTTCATTCTTGTTCGGGCAATCTTTAGTGTAGTGAGGTCCTTCGCATTTTTCACATCCAACTTGGGCAGCATATGCTCTTTCATCTCGCTTCTTCATCTCTCTACTAATTTTATCCAATTGAGCTTGAATAGCAGCAATTCCATCAAAATTAGTGCTGCTCTTAGATCTAGTAGAGGTCCCATCGTGCCATTTCTGAGAATGATCAGCAGCTTCTTGGATCGCTTTCCTAGCATTAGTTGCACTCATCTGAGGTACAGCTCCCTTAGCATCCAAAATCTGTCTTGTAGGCACGTCCAATCCCTGATAAAACAATATTATTTCCTGCATAGGGGTTAGATAGTGTTGAGGACATTTTATCAATAAATCTTTAAATCGTTCCCAAGCTTGATAAAGGGTTTCATCAGGCTCTTGCTTGAAACTATTGATAGCCTCCATCTTCTTAGCAGTCTTAGCAGGTGGACAATATCTCTTCAGGAATTTGCTCTTCAAACCTTCCCACGTAGTGATTGAACTAGCAGGTTCATTCCTTAGCCACTTGTTAGCAGCTCCTTTTAGTGAGATTGGGAAGATTCTTAGCATGAGTTGATCGGTATTGACACTTTCTGTAGTAAACAAATCTGCAATCTCCAGGACCTTTTCAACATGCTCATTAGCATCCTCTTGTTCCGTCCCACTGAAAGCATTCTCTCTGAGCTCTTTGAGAAATTGTCCCTTCAACTCAAATTTTGACTTGTCATCAAACTTAGGTCTAGCAACTCCTGAAGTGTAATCAGCACGGGTATTGTTCATGTATTCCTCCATAGTAGTGTTTTCGCCCATTGTTTCTGTTTCAACTTCCTCTTTTTCTTCAGAAAAGTAATCAAGCTCGAGTGAACTTGAAAGATCAAAGCTTCTTGTGTTGAAAAGCCTTTTAAGCGAATGTAGTGCTCGTTCAGGATCTTCGAAAGGTTGAATCAAGTTCTTCGTAGAACTCCTGGTCATGCACTTCCTGAAATCAATCACAAAAGCATCAGTAGGGTATGCTCGAGAAAGTAATATATCAGATAATTAATAACGAAAACGGAATACGAAAAATTAAAGTTACTGATATCTGCAGACGATGCGCCGTATCCAAAAAGTTGGATACGCCGTATCTTAATACGTTAAAATTTAATCAGACTTTTATTCAGAAAATAGATACGCCGCTTTAGAATTTATGAATGCGCCGTATCGAATTAATTAATCAAAAATCAACTTATCTAATTAAAATTAAATGCGTCGTATTAACGAAAGTTAATGCGCCGTATTTTCGTTACGTTTAAAAATAAAAGATTTTTGATTCAGTAAGATGCGCCGTATCGACAGAGATCGATACGCCGTATCTGTTTAATAATTCGCAAACTGTTTTTAATTAAAATAATAGATACGCCGTATCTTCAAAAGAAGATGCGTCGTATGGCGTTAATGTTTTTTAGAAAAAAATTTCTTATTAAAAACAGATACGCCGTATCTTGGGGAAAAGATGCGTCGTATCGAATTAATTAAACGCGTTGTATTAAAAAAATTAAACGCAATACGCCGTATCTGAGAGATCAGATGCGCCGTATCGTTTGATTTAGCACAGTACAACGATAGCAGAACAGAAAAATACGAAAAATAAAAACAAAAATTAAACACACAAACAAAAATAAACACACAAAAATAAAAGAAAACAATTAACACACAATACAACAAATATGCAAAATAGTACAATGATGCAATTAATCTAAAAAGAAAAATAACCTAATTAAAATACTAATCAAATTAACAGATAATAACAATTCACTCCCCGGCAACGGCGCCAAAAACTTGATGCGCGTGATGTGTCGTTGCGGTTTAGCAGTTTTAATGCCTACTCAAGTTTTAAATTTATATTTAGCCGACTTATCAATAACACACACACTTAACGAGCAGTGTACCCGGTCAGTATGAAGATAATGGTAAGTAGAGTGTCGATCACTAAGAGTGGAACGTATTATCTCGTTATTCTAATCAGTATTTTAATATCCTAACGCAAGGGGGTTTCAGCCTGAGAGACTGGCACAGTTTTGTTTGCAATTAAATAATAAAATAAACAAATAGGCACGAATCAGCAAGTAGCACACACGTACACAGATAGATACTAGAGACAATAAGAGGGTTGTCCTTATGATTAAGTAGATTGTCACTTGTTTTATTGATAGCTTTATATGAAGTGTATGTAATTAACCCTTTCTCGTTGGTCCTATTCTCATCGGCGAGTAAACCCTTAATGACGACTTATGTCTAAAAGTTATTCCTAAGTGATCAATTTAGAAACAACCGTGGGAGCCACACCTTGTCCCGCAGTCGGGTGCCCGCAAGCCACTAATAAACACAGAGGTGGTCAATGCACTAATAAGTAGTAACCAAAGACATCAACATATAAACTTTAATTGATGGGAAAGCAAGTATTAAAGGGAGTGCAATCTTTCCGTTGTCACATTACACAAGCCACCAATCCTGATGAATTAAAGTTTGCTAAAACAATAAAACAAAACTACTTAATGAATTAAATACATGCAGCACCTTCTTACAGCTCTTGTATCTTCGATTTGGGTGTGTCTTGTGCTGCCTCTTGACTGAATTCGTCCTTCTCTTCTGTTCGGTCTTTTGGTTTTCGAACTTCCGAATCTCTTTAATGCGTCTGGTCTACGGGGTATTTATAGTTTGTGTCTGAGGGAAGATGCGGCGCATCTACTTAAGTAGATGCGGCGCATGTACTTAACTTCGCGTGGGGTCCAAGATTATAATATTCAGGAATATTCGTACACCGCCAGAAGATGCGGCGTAACTCTTTATTAGATGCGGCGCATGTCCTCTTGTATCTTGGATCGTATCTGGTGATATCTTGATAGAGATGCGGCGCATGTTGATAGTGAGATGCGGCGCATCTGGAGCAGAATTGACTTGATCTTCTTCATTTCAGTAGACTCTTCACTTTATGCACGTTTTGCTCCATTATTAGTCCAAAATCGCCAAGTTTCACCAAATGCTTGTTTTTACCTGAGAATTACAAAAGTAAACAATTAAGTATCAATCCTCATACATAATATAGTAAAACAAGTCAAATTAATAGGATAAATGATAGTAATAAAATGTACTTATTTGAGTTCATCAGTACGCGAGGATGCGTCGTCCGCAAAAGCTTGTTCGGGGAGTTCCACGCAATCACGAGTGTCATGGGGACCACTACATAATTCACATGAAGAAGTGATTTTGTTCACTTGGCTTGAAGGTTTAGGAGCCTCGTAGGATTTCATAAGAAACTTGACTTGGTCTTCAAGTTCTATGATCCTACGGTCGAAAGTGCTTGAATTGTTCGAAGGCAAAGATATTGCCTTGACCGTTTTTTTCAAATCACGGGGATCACTCCAACTCTTGTTGTCATAAAGAGCAAGATCTTCCAGGAGAGCCCATGATTGTTCCGCACTTAGATCACGTAGCTTACCACTGGCCGATTGGTCAATGGTTTGCCTCGTGGAGAGATTGATATGGTCATAGAAGATTTGGACTTGGAGCCAAAGTTCTATGACATGGTGAGGGACTTTTTGGAGTAAGTCCTTGAATCGAGTCCATGCCTCGTAGAGGGTTTCGCCTTGACGTTGTTGGAACATCAAGATATCATTCCTTAGCTTGGTAGTTCTTCCTGGTGGGAAAAACTGAGCAAGGAAACGAGTGGTGAGATCATCCCAAGAGGTGATGGATCCTGCGGGTAGACGCTCTAGCCATTAACTAGCTTGGTCCCGCAGAGAGAATTGAAAGAGACGCAGTCGGGTCGTCTCTCGAGTGGCAACATCAAGGTCTATGGAATCAACGATTTTGAGAAAGTCCTTGAGATGTTGATTAGGATCTTCGGAACGAAGTCCATGGAATGCGCATCCGCTTTGCACCAACCGGATGGTGTCGGATCGCAAGGGAGTGACATTGGCTCCTTGAGTGAGCTCAATGGTGTTTCGATAGCCATGGTGGCTAGGACGGGAGTAGTCTCCTAAGGTACGGGCTCTAGGAGGTGGGTGCTGTTGTGGTGGTGGGTTGTTGGGATCGAGGATATTACCACCTTCCATGATGTCGGATGTAATGGTTACGAACAATGAAATTGTGAAAACGTAGTGAAAACGTAGAGTGGGGTGAATATTTACCGTTTTAACTTAAAACTGTTGTATCAAATTTCCAATTCGGCTAGTTCTAATATGAACACTGTCTGTTGTAGTTTATGTCTACAAGTTGTCACACAAGTATTATCACATAATCACAACACAAGCAATCACATAATGCAAATATAAAAGTAAAGAGATAAGTAAAAGAAAGCGCAAACCGAACACGATGATTTATAGTGGTTCGGTCACGGAGCTCCTCTCCGCCCTACTCCACTCCCCGAGTACCCAACTCGAGAGTTACTTCACTAGATCAACAAGCTCCCTTTCTTAGGCGGAGAAAACCTTTACACGTCTCTTACTTCCTTTTCCGGTACTAAGCTAAACACCGGGTTCTTTACAAGGGTACAACCACTCCCATCGTCGCTTATACAATTTCCGACACTAAGCTAGATGTCGAGTTCTTTACAAGGGTACAACCACTCCCGTCACTCTTTGTATTTTAAGGACTAAAATACTAACCTCACTCTACTGATCTAAATGATACAATTATGGTTACAACAATGATCCATGATATAAGTGTATCATGGATATGTATACCTACTCTACATGAACTTCCATTGACGGGAAGTCTTCAATCATTGAGGATGTCAAGTGCCCTTGAATCGTCATATGTTGGAATGCTACTTCAAGATCTTCTGACCTTCATGAAGTATGCTATGCTTGTGATGAATGATGACACATGATCATGAGCTTGCTTCACAGGATCATTGACAGTGTATGCTTACAACATAATGAAAGTTAGTAGCATTATGATCATTATGAAATGGATGATTAATGTGTGTTTCTACATGATTTACTAATGATCTAAATGTATGCAAAGGGTAGAGGAAATGTGTGTTTGAGTTGGATGAACAATGGGTAAACAATGGGCTTCTATTTATAGCCAACAAGATTTTTGCCCCGCGGATTTGAAGGATCCCTTTATTTGGATCCGCGCTTTATGTCATTTGGATCCGCGGGTGACAGCTAGCAAATCTTACTAAATCTTATGAAATCTTCAAATGTCAACTATGTAACTTGAGAATCTAAACAAGATATTATACAATCTTACAAAGATTTCACTTGTGATGTATGCCATGATGTCATGGTATTATTTAACTAATAAAGTTTCCATTTTAAGAAATAAACATGTAAACTTGTATATGTTATTCCTAGTGAACTTTGTAATGTGTATATGTATGTAACATGTATCCTAGTGATCATGTAGCATGTATAATGAGGTTCTAAGTAGAATGATTAACCTTTTTAAAATACTTAATGACCTAACCGTATTTTAAACATTCTAATGGTTTGTTAAGGGTTTGATCATAATGCCACATAACAAACATGTACGAACCTGTGTTGTATCATACGAGGACTCGAGAGATGTTGAATGTATGTTGAGACAAGATAAGATTACAAGTAACTTGTACATTTTACGTTATGTATCAAGTTACATGTTTGTCATCAATCAAAACAAACGAGATTGCTTGCACTAGCAATCTCCCCAACGAGACTGCTTGCACTAACAATCTCCCCCTTTTTGATGATGAAAAAATATGTAAACGTAATAGAAAGTAAAATGCAAAAAGTTACTTGTGTCTGTAATTACTTACTTTATCCTTGTGTCCGTTTCTCTTTCTCCCCTTTTCTCCTTGTGTCCATAATTACTTACTTTCTCCGTTTACACCTTTCTCCCCCTTTTGTCGAAGCAAAAAGGGTGTGTCCTTGGAGTTAACTTCATTTTTCCCCGAAATGGCGAGCTTGCATCATCCCTAGTGAAGTTAAATAGACTACTCCAATCTCCTATGGTTGTTGCGTCTCCTAGGTTGTAAGCGGATCCATGGATCAAATTAAGACTCTTAACCTACATCAAGGTTAGTGGTGTGCAACATAAAAAGAATATATATGAAAAATGCATGATGAATGAAATGCAAATAGCCAACGATACACGTGGGTAATCTATGTTGGACTATGTAGACCTATCTCCTCCTTTTTGTCGAAACGAAAAGAAGATATGCGTAGCGGAATGTGGTAACCAATCCTTGGTGATTACTCCTCCTAGTTTAGAGTACCAAGTATGATAATGCAATGATAATGAGAACTTTAAGGCTCCCCCTTGGATAATACTCCCCCTAATTGGAGTGACAAGGTTAAGATGTATGATCCTACAAAAAAAATAGTTAGAATATGATATCCTCCCCCTTGATGTATACTCCCCATTGCTAGAGTACCAACGTATACTTTCCAAGGATGGGAAATGCTACAAAAAAATGAGTTAGTTCATGATGTCCTCCCCCTTGATCTATACTCCCCGTTGCTAGGGTACCAACGTATATGATCCAAGGATGAAGAATCCTACAAAATAAAGGTTAGTATAAAACAATATTTGTCCTTGGACAAGTATGTGATATACACCAATGCGTGTATAGGATGCATCCTAAAGAATGCTTGACGAAAGCTCCCCCTTGCTCTAGGGCGTCAAGATGAACCTACAAAACAAAGGATTAGTGCACTAGAAGCTATGTCTTAAGTCATATACGACCAATGTGTATAGACGATGCAATATGAGTGCTAGACTGATAATCCTCCTGATTTGAGAGCGTTAAGTAGCACCTATAAAAGAAGAAAAATAATCGATGCAAACTTCATCCTATGATGAGTATGCTATATACGTTCGAGCGTATATGATGATGAACCTACAATGAAATAGTTAGTGCAATATATTTTATCTCAAGGAAAAAAAATTATGCAAATAATCTAATCATAAACAAATTACCAATTGTGATTGTCTAATCAAAGAAAAATATGATGCAGCATACTAATTATGATATCAATCGTGATTATCTAGTAAACCATGTTATAAAGAGTGTAATCTTCTAATAAGAATTACATTTACAAGAATATATTCCTACAAAACAATGCCTATGATGAGGATATGAAGTGAAGTTAAGTTAGTGACGCTAGTGTTGGTGTTAGTTTACTAGTGATAACTTAATTGATAACTAAAGGTTGATGCAAGTAGGTTTTTCGCTAATCCATGAGGTTGATGATTAGTGAAAAAGATGATGGAAGGTGGTGGTTTTAAAGAATGCAATGAATTCAGAAACTCTAATGTATAGCAAATGCTATAAAGGTATTGAAGATGGTTAAGGTTATGATATTATCATCTACCAAAGATGATGAATCGTGCCATAATAAGTGCTCGAATGGAAATAAGAGAAAGTGAAGACAGTGATCACTTAGGAATAGAAATTTCATATGCAATAATTAGAAATACTAGATACCTATATGCGGATGAAAATGACATCATATGATGAGAGTGTTGGTTGAAATAACGTGTTGAGAATGAGGGTTTTGTTTGCACTGACAATGACGTGCTTGATATGTATCAAGAATGAAAAGGATGAGATCCTATGATGGTGTTCTAGACACTGAAGATGTTCTAGAAAATTAAGTTGTGAGATTAAGATGAAAATTCTAGATTCATTGGTTACGAGAAGGTTGTTTGGTTTCTGAATGGTTAAAAGCTGATCAGGTACCCGCGGATTGGGCGGAACCAAAATTTTGGTTCCGTCATTCTTATCGAAGGGTTCCGTGGGACCAAAATCGATTTGGTCATGTTTTGTCGTTTTTGATCAAACGAAGGTTCATGCTAAGGTCTATTCACTTATAACTACTAATTTGGTTTCACTAATCCTAGTCAAATTCTAAGGAGACTTAATGTATCTCATTTAAGAGGTTTGTCAAACACATTATGTGTTTTTCTTTTAATGAGATATTGGTGCAGAGCTGTGATGTTGAGCTAATAAGGTTAGAAACACTTTGTGATTTTGTGAATTGATTTAACTAAGTGATTTGAACCTACTTGTCGGTATTTGGGAATGTAAGAAACATGAGTACATGTTCTTTAATGTGAAAAGACAATTATGTGAATGAATTTCTCTCCTCCTTAATTGGTGGACATTCAACATAATCTATGATGCATTAAATGAAGAATGAAGGTAAAGTGTTTAGGATGTTGCAGATTAATGAAAGCGATGAGCTTAGCAATGTTTTAGTGGATATTGGTTAGCATACAAAGAACTTCATCCGTGAAGTTACGTAGCTCTTCTCTATCAATGCGAGATGATCGCACGATGAGGCATGTGGTTTTCCTTATGGGAGATGTATTGTTTTAACTAAAAGATGATGGAGATATTGTTAGGTGAGCGGAAGCAACAATACGATTTGGAGAGAGGTATATTGAAAGATATCCAAACACAAATTTCAAACCTCTAAAACTTAATCCTATTAGCTTTTAAAGCTATATGCAAGAAAATGGATCCCATAAACATATTACTAATCTAAGTAGCAATAATGAGATAACAATTATGCAAAATAAGCATAACAAAGAGAAATAACAAATAGTTTGTTATCAGCCTACAAGACAAAAGTCTTAATGACAAAAGATGTGAATATCATATGACAACATCTTATAAAAACAAATAATCTACTACTAGACACAAAGATACCACATAGCATAAAGACAAATAATCATATTGCAAGATAGCATTATTTTAGATACTACATTGTGAAATTGTTTTTAAGTTAGGCTTAGTCACTTAAGCATACTTACCCATTAATTAACACAATGATCTATGTATAAAATAAAATGACTTCTAATTGTTCATCATACCAAGACCACTTAGACAAATTGCACATATGGCAAACAAATAGTGTGACAAAGAAGTGAGACTAAGATTCA
The DNA here is from genome assembly GCA_021014915.2 of Artemisia tridentata subsp. tridentata. Lineage (NCBI taxonomy): Eukaryota > Viridiplantae > Streptophyta > Magnoliopsida > Asterales > Asteraceae > Artemisia > Artemisia tridentata. The sequence goes on along the minus strand of CP139506.1, from coordinate 14,687,716 downwards.
TGCAAACCATTATAACATTTAGGAGCATGTACCATTTAGACTATCCTACGAAAAAGTTCAATGATTGTCAACTAAAGACAAAGACTATCTAACACCATATAGTAAGTGTGAGTTAACAAGTAATACGTTAATCTTGCGAAATAGCATATAACAAAAGAATGAACATATCATACAAATCATACATCATATAAGCATGCAGACAAAACCTTTCTAAGGTTTACACATTTGACAATGATAACATCAAGATATCAAAGAAATATCATGTAATCAATACACGTATATGTAATGCAAGTGATTTTATTAATAAACTAAAGAAAAATCACATCTACTTATTGTTTGATTAATTATTCCTAAGACAAGATAATTCACCAATACATGACTTAATGAGACTCAACTATTTCTATAAAAACTAGTGTGATGAAGATGTCATGTTATACACGTAAATTTGACAAATATGTGTCGATAGATTTTAATCATTGTGTTTGGAATCTAAGGTTGAATGATCTAAAGGATGACATCCTTTAAGTTGAGTTTAAGTATGAGTTATGCAAGTGATCTAAGATCAAGACATGTGTTTGTGTGTGGTAACGGGATATGTCATGAACATTCTGAAGAAATTTCTTTGGAACAAGAATCTAAATAAAGTGACCAACTTTAATAGGTTTTGTGTATGCTTCAGAGATGTGAATATGCACAAGGTTTGACCAAGGTTTAATGTACGCTTGAAAGGAAATAGATACGTATGGTATCTTTCAACAAGTAAGATTTAACTAGTGCTCAATAAGGAAGATAGTTCATAGAACTAGTGGATGTTTGTTTTAAGATTATTTGCCCGATGAGGTGTAATGAAATCTCTTGTAACATAACCGTTCATGTTGCAAGAAAATAATGATGCATAGGATATACATTATCCTTTTTTAACAAGATGAAAAATAAACACATAATGTTTTTCTGAAACATCATGTTTTCCTAAATGAAGATATGAACACAAAGTATTTGAATTGGATAGACTTATCCTAAATAAACTAGGTTTCAATATTATGATAACTAGATGATGACAAGATAAACTTACTTGAGTTTCTTTTGTATACTCCTCAAGATTCATTGTTATTTGGGATGTATGAGATTGGCTTTGAGATTTCATTATAACATAAGTTGTTACAATGTTGATTCAAGATTTAATGAAACAAAGTATTACCAATACTTTGATGACTTGTGGTACTACTTAATGAATGTGAGCATCATGCTCATTTGATGGTGAAGTTCTAATTCTATAGGTGGCAAGGTATTGATGAGTTGATTCAACTTGCATTTGATTTGGTATGAGTGTTGGACTAAGGGCTTTTTGAGCAATGCACTCAATGGCGTAAATTATGGTGATGAAGGAGTTTGTTGAACTTTTGGGTTTCATGAATGTTGAAGATTACAAGAATTGATACTAATTCTTGTGGTTCACTAGCGGATGAAGTGTTTGGTTATGTTTGTGAAACCTAGGGGCTGAAGGTGATGAAGACTAATTCTTATGTTCCATTGGTTGGTATAACTAGTGTGTGATGTGATCTAAAGCTTAGGGTCTGAGATGTATCACATAAGTGAATGTGTTGGGATAATGGTGAAAGTACAAGTGTACTTAGGTGATAGGATAAGTGTTTTAACATACGTTGTTAAAATACTTGGGAGTTGATTCTTTCAGATATGACTTTTAATGACTACATTTGTAAGTCAAAATATACTTGAATACTTCGGATGAAATACTTAAGTTTTCAATCTTACTTTGAGAAAAGGATAGCAAGACTTGATAATTACATCTATAACTTAAGTGTGAGTTATGACTCGATGTAAATCCTCATCGTCTTGAAGGATGACATGTTAACCAAGTGAGGCAACATATGTGAATACAAGATAGCATCTACAGACATGAATTGGGTTTGTAATCTGTGATATATTTGCAAACAGTGAGTCTGGATTAGTTTGGAAGTTGTCAATTTACAAATCAAGCTAGTGAATGAGTAAAGGACGGGAGGATGCAGTGAATGTGTGTAATGATCACAAATACTCAGTGGTTTACCGAAAAGGTACCTTGGAGCATTTACATGAAATTTGCAACTGTGATTAGATATGATTATCCTATTTGGTGTTTGGTGAGATGTCCTAATCCTAATTTGAGTGAACATTAGAGATAAGAATCCCAAGAATTAGAATCAATAATCTAAGGATCGGAACTAGTCGGGAATTTTGAAAAAGTTACTGTTGACACCCACGGATCCAATTGACAACAAAGGCGGAGCCAAAGTTTGGGAGCCGTGGAATCCGTGGGTTCTGGACTGGCGGATCCAAAGCTAACTCTTGGCGGATCCAAAATGAGGGATCCGTCGGATCCGTTGAACAAAAGTACTAAAAACAAACAGAGAGATATGCAAAATTCGCGTTTTTCGACCAAGACCTGAAAATTCTCCTGGAACATATCTATTAGCTAATATGTAATGCAAAACTACTAAAAATGTTTATTCTAACACACATACACACATAGTTTAATCCGATCATATTAACTTACCTTAAATGAGAGTTAAGCCAAACAGTGGCTTAAACCCGGAAACTTGATAACAACGAAGTGTTATCGTCCTGCATGATATGGTTAGTTCACATGAAGGTTTAACAATAAGATAATATCCTAAAAGCATAACAACTTAACACATCATTGTTTCAAATTGTTTGTACCAAACACTTTTTTTTCAAAGATACTACATGTTTACTCATTATAACACTTGAGCAATTAAGTGAGAGTTTGTGCAAGTCAATACTTTTCAAGACATTTCACTTAGTACACATTTCTAAGTAAGTTATGCAAGGATTTCACATAATATAATCAAACAATAGTATCTAAGTCTAAAAGTAAAACAGACACAGTTTATCAATGTATTACACAATATCTAGCAAATGTTCTATTATGCATAAAACAAGCAATTGATAAACAAGCAAGTAAGTATCATGGCAAGACACTTATGTATTACAAATAAACAAGTACAATCACACTTATCAACAAGCATATCACATATATGCAAATAATATAGAACAGTTAGCCAAATAGCATAGCATAGATGAAAGTATACTTTTCGTCACTTTGCGTTTAAATATGACTATGTATGCCAAGCTTAATTTGTTTCCTTTATATTACCAAATTCTTTAGTTTCAAAAGAAATCATATTTATGAGCAAAGGATACCAATTTACATTGCTCGACTCAAAAGTTTTAACTTACTGTGTCTAAATAAAACTTAACATTCTGAACAGGTTATAGTATTTGATTTGTTTTACCTACTTCAATTTAGATCTAGGCCATGAGACTATTTTTAAATGAAAGTAGACTTAATTCCCTTCAAAATGATAGGTGGCGCGACTCCTACGGACTTACGGTTAATTAGTTATGAATTTTTGAAATTTGACAAAAAACTGCATACTGCATAGACGGATCCGACGGATCCTTTTTGAGGGATCCGCCATTTGTAACATTTGGATCCGCCGAGACCTGTAACAGATTCTCCTAAACTCATATTTTGACATAGCGAAAGTGTGTGGGACTTGCTACACTTAATCTTAGGCATATATTACAAATATTAACAACATTTCTACCTATGTGACTTATCTAAACATTACGGAGGTGATTTTTCAACTAACTTAATGGTTATTCCAAACACTCCCTTCAAAACGGTATTTTTCGTAAATTAGTTCTGAGCACATAATTTGACACTTACAAATTCTTTTGAGAAACATTTTTCTTTTATTTTTCAAGAACACCTTCAAGCTTGTATACAAAGTGATATTTAACAACAAAATTTCAAAGTATACTTAGCTAAACATTTTTCATATTATGTTCTGCTTCAGAGGTAATTTGATACATGGATCTTACTCTATTTTAAAAACCATTTGTTTTGAAAATGAGAGCCAACCCGCTCTGATACCAATTGTGAAAACGTAGTGAAAACGTAGAGGGGGGGGGGGTGAATACGTTTACCGTTTTAAAACTTAAAACTTGTTGTATCAAATTTCCAATTCGGCTAGTTCTAATATGAACACTGTCTGTTGTAGTTTATGTCTACCAAGTTGTCACACAAGTATTATCACATAATCACAACACAAGCAATCACATAATGCAAATATAAAAGTAAAGAGATAAGTAAAAGAAAGCGCAAACCGAACACGATGATTTATAGTGGTTCGGTCACGGAGCTCCTCTCCGCCCTACTCCACTCCCCGAGTACCCAACTCGAGAGTTACTTCACTAGATCAACAAGCTCCCTTTCTTAGGTGGAGAAAACCTTTACACGTCGCTTACTTCCTTTTCCGGTACTAAGCTAAACACCGGGTTCTTTACAAGGGTACAACCACTCCCATCGTCGCTTATACAATTTCCGACACTAAGCTAGATGTCGAGTTCTTTACAAGGGTACAACCACTCCCGTCACTCTTTGTATTTTAAGGACTAAAATACTAACCTCACTCTACTGATCTAAATGATACAATTATGGTTACAACAATGATCCATGACATAAGTGTATCATGGATATGTATACCTACTCTACATGAACTTCCATTGACGGGAAGTCTTCAATCATTGAGGATGTCAAGTGCCCTTGAATCGTCATATGTTGGAATGCTACTTCAAGATCTTCTGACCTTCATGAAGTATGCTATGCTTGTGATGAATGATGACACATGATCATGAGCTTGCTTCACAGGATCATTGACAGTGTATGCTTACAACATAATGAAAGTTAGTAGCATTATGATCATTATGAAATGGATGATTAATGTGTGTTTCTACATGATTTACTAATGATCTAAATGTATGCAAAGGGTAGAGGAAATGTGTGTTTGAGTTGGATGAACAATGGGTAAACAATGGGCTTCTATTTATAGCCAACAAGATTTTTGCCCCGCGGATTTGAAGGATCCCTTTATTTGGATCCGCGCTTTATGTCATTTGGATCCGCGGGTGACAGCTAGCAAATCTTACTAAATCTTATGAAATCTTCAAATGTCAACTATGTAACTTGAGAATCTAAACAAGATATTATACAATCTTACAAAGATTTCACTTGTGATGTATGCCATGATGTCATCGTATTATTTAACTAATAAAGTTTCCATTTTAAGAAATAAACATGTAAACTTGTATATGTTATTCCTAGTGAACTTTGTAATGTGTATATGTATGTAACATGTATCCTAGTGATCATGTAGCATGTATAATGAGGTTCTAAGTAGAATGATTAACCTTTTTAAAATACTTAATGACCTAACCGTATTTTAAACATTCTAATGGTTTGTTAAGGGTTTGATCATAAGGCCACATAACAAACATGTACGAACCTGTGTTGTATCATACGAGGACTCGAGAGATGTTGAATGTATGTTGAGACAAGATAAGATTACAAGTAACTTGTACATTTTACGTTATGTATCAAGTTACATGTTTGTCATCAATCAAAACAAACGAGATTGCTTGCACTAGCAATCTCCCCAACGAGACTGCTTGCACTAACAGAAATGAAGAAAAAAGATATACTAAAGAAAACCTAGAAAAATAAAATAAAAATCTCACTAGAAAGGAATCTAGTGAGTAGACCTAATAAAATAAAAATTCAACCTAAACAATAACTATTCCCCGGCAGCGGCGCCAAAAACTTGGTGCGTGGTTTTGCGACCTTACAACAGGTTTTACCTCTCGAGGGATCTCAAGAGGCTTGCAATCCCCACCAGGCAGTGTACCTGACCGATGTAGTATAGTGTAGTGGCAAGTACCGGGGGATTGATCGTTCTCTAGGTGAATAGTGTCGTTAGGATTGAAAAACTACTCTAATAGGTCTAAGGGTGAGGGAAGATTCTTTTTGTATTTTTATATTTTTTTTATAAAAGCAAGTAAAATCTCGAGTTTGAAGGAGTGGGCGGAATTAGTTGCTAGCCAACTAACCCAAATAACTACAATTGCAAATAAAATAAAATAACTGAAAATGAAAAGGTTGTGGAACTTATATGGAGAGAAATGTGTTTACTTAGATTTCCTTACTCCCTAACTATCTTTTACCGGTTGATTAGTGTGTATTAATTGCGTGGATGACGGGTGTATTCCTTAATACCAATCGTGGGGTGGCGTACGTACTTCCCCAACTCTACAAGCTCCTACTTCACTCCTATGTCGAGCCGGCTAAGAAGCTCCTAACATGGGATCACTAGAATTCGCTCATGCATTAAATACAACCATAAAAACCTTAGTACGCATTGGTTCATGTTTCTTAAGACGTTCAAGCAAGTTACCGTATTGGAGGTTAGCCAGTTTTCTTAAGCCTAACATCGATAAACAATCATCCAATACAATTAATAACACACCAACAACCAATAATCAATAGTTAGGTTTCATTAGATCTAAGCAAACACAAGATAAATCTAGCCTAGCATGTTAATTAAAAGACAAGAACAAGATATAATCAAACAACACATAGACATATTGAATGATTAATTGATTACTTATCTTCAATTAAACATGGGAGATCCAAGGGTATAAAAACCCTTAAAAATGGCAGAAAATTCGTCTTAGGGTTTCTCCTCACAAAGTTGCACCCTAATGACTAAAAATTGCAAAACTATATATAGAATTTAGGGGCTGACGGCGTCACGTTGTAGGAGGTGACGCCGTCACCTCGCCGCGGCTAGGGTTCCCGGATGGTCTTCCTGACGCCGTCCCTCTTTAATCCTCCAAAATCCACTCTGGCGCGTCAAGAGTTGACGCCGTCACAATTGTGCTTGACGCCGTCTCTCTTTAACTTAAACCGTGACGGCCTTGATCACCTTAAAGGGTGACGCCGTTAGACTTCCATTGTAAAACTTCCTGGCGCGTCACGTGTATTTGTCATATCCACCTCTTTTGCCAAGCCGTGACGCCGTCAGGAGCAATCCTTGACGCCGTCATGTGTACTTTTCCAGCAGCTTTGGAGACTATGTCGTTTTCTTCACTTTTATGCTCCAAAAACGTCCAAAATGCTTCCTTTTCCAGATTTCTTCTCCAAAGTACCTAAAATGACAAAAGGAACGATTTAGGGCAATATTTGATCAAATAAATACGATTTAGGGCTTAAATGACCCCCTAAAAGCGGTACACTTTTCGCTTCATCATTATCCTCTTTAGCCACATATTCGCCCAACACATGGTTGGCTACTAATCGGGAATCCACATTTGCTTCTAGGTTGCGTACACCCATTCGAGTTGCAATGCGTAATCCAGCAATTAGGGCTTCATACTCTGCCTCGTTATTCGTAGCTGTGAATTCAAAGCGCAATGCGTAAGTGAATTCCATTCCTTCTGGATTGGTGAGGATAAGGCCTGCGCCCGACCCATCCACGCATGAAGATCCATCCGTGAACAGGACCCATAGTTCTTGTAATTCTACCTCGCTCCTTGGAGGTGCAGCATCAGTGTCTGGTTTTTCGATGATGAAGTCTGCTAGTATTTGCCCCTTAACTGCAGTGCGTGGTCTATAAGAGATGTTATACTCGCCTAGCAATACACTCCACTTTTGTAATCGCCCCGATGCGTCGGGTTTGGAGATAACTTTCTTGATTGGTTGGTCTGTGATCACCGCTATTGGGTGTGCTTGAAAGTACCTGCACAATCTTTTGGCGGCAAATACTAATGCCAAGACCAACTTTTCCATTGGGCTATAGTTAATCTCTGTCTTCTTGAGCGCTTTGCTTACAAAATATACCGGTGTTTGTACGGAGTTCCTATCTGTCAGTAGCACCGCGCTAAAATGCTCCATGAGTCGCAGACAAGTACACAATTAACTCCTCTCCTGGTCGGGGTGCGACTAGCTTAGGAAGCGCTGCTATATGTTGCTTAAGCTGTGTAAAAGCTTCTTTCGCTTCTGTAGTCCAATGAAAGTCTCCCTTTTTTGTACACTTCTTGAGTGTTTTAAAGAGGGGGAGTGACTTATCTGCTGATTTGGACAGGAATCTGTTCAACCCGGCTAGCTTTCCATTCAGAGACTGGACTTCTTTCAACGTGCGTGGTGAAGGGAGTTGGATGACAGCCTCTATTTTTTCTGGGCATGGTTTAATGCCATCAGGTTCTATCAAGTATCCAAGGAACATGCCTTTTGTAGCTCCAAAAGTGCATTTCTTAGGATTTAACTTCATGTTGATCTTTCGTAGTGTTCTAAATGTTTCTTCAATGTCGCGGACCACTTCGTCTTCGGTATGGCTTTTTATGACAAGGTCGTCAACATAGACCTCTAGGTTGTGGCCCACTTGCTTTTCAAATGCATTATCTACCAATCGCTGGTAGGTGGCGCCCGCATTCTTTAGGCCAAAAGGCATCTTTGTATAATAGTAGACACCTTGGCTTGTGTGGAAGGCTGTTTTTTCCTCGTCTTCTTTAGCCATTTGGATTTGGTGGTACCCTTTGTATGCGTCTAAAAAACATTTAAAGGGGTATCCGCATAAAGATTCTACCTTCCAGTCTATCTCTGGTAGTGGGTAGCAGTCTTGTGGACATGCTTTGTTGAGATCAGTGAAATCCACGCACATCCGCCAACTACCATCACTCTTCTTGACCATCACTGGATTGGAGAGCCAGTCATGGTAATAGACCTCTCGCATGATACCTGCGTCAACAAGTTTGTGTACTTCCTCTAGAATGGCTTTTGCGCGCTCTGGAGCCTGGCCGCGCTTTTTCTGCCGTACTGGGTAGTATCCTTGTCGGATTTTCAACTTGTGTTCTGCAATCGAGCGTGGCACACCAGTCATGTGTTTTGGTTCCCATGCGAAGATATCCAGATTCTTTTGCAAGAGCGCGTACATGGCAGCTCTGCCTTTATCAGACAGCGATCCCCCGATCGATACTTCTTGCTCCGGGTAATCAGGATGAATTGCGACCTTCAGGTTTGATACTTTAGCTGCGCTCTGTTCTGGTGTGTGCGTTGTCTCACATGTAATCGTTTTACACTCTCTAGGTGGCACGACGTTATTGTAGATGGTGACAATGCCGCCTTCTACCGGGAATTTGAGCATCCCATGTGCTGTGGACGGTACTGCGCGTATTGCCGAAATTCCTGGTCTTCCGATAATGCCATTGTATGGCGAAGGAGATCTGATCACCATAAAATTCATCCAGGCTGTCATGGAGTGTTCCTTATTACCAACAACAACTAGTAGTCGTAGTTGCCCCATGGGCCATATCTTTTCTCCCGTGAAGCCAGTCAACGACGTCGTGGCCGGGCTTAACTGTCTTTGTATCTCAGGTCGCAATCTTTTGAAACAATGCTCATACATTATGTCTGTTGATGCCCCTCCATCAACATACATGCGGTGGATATCGTGACCCCCCGCATTTATCTCGATGGTGAGTGATTCCGCCACTGCGTTGTTCGCAGCCAAGGTGGGGAAAGAGATTTCGCTTCCATGAGAAAATTTCTGGCTGACCTTTTGCCTAGTCTTTCGCTGCCATGATTGTATCATGTAGATTGTGTCATCCTTGTCCTTAGGTGCTTCTTTCTTGCTCCCGGTCTTCTGTTTGTCTTTCCCATCCTTGATGTTCTTAACTAGATGGTCCAATCTGCCTTCTTTTACTAGCTTATCAATTAGTTGGCGCAATTGGACACACTCATTGGTGGGTGGCCCTTCTGTCCATGATACTCGCAGTATCCGTTCCCTACGCGCCGATCTTTTGGGGTGCGCATCGATGGGGGTCTCGGAAAGTTCGCGCCTTCCGTCGCAAATATCTCCCTTGGAGTCTTCGTTAGTGGGGTATACTTGTCATTCTCTCGTCCGCCCCCTGACTGCGGTAGCTTTTGTTACGATTGCTACTCTGGTCATTGGATTGTCTCCTGGGCTGTTCTTGTGACCTATAGTTTGAGTAGCCTTTCTTACTATCCGCAGCGGCGGCTTCTCCTTGGATGAAGGACCTCGTGCGCTTCATAAGTTCGTCAAAGGTTTGGGGAACCCTATCATTTAACTTTTTGATAAGTTCTGGGTTATTGATTTCGTTCATAAACCCTGAGATCTTTAGTATTTCGGGGCATGCCTTGACATATATGCATTCGTCCTTATAGCGCTCCACATAAGCGCTTGTGGATTCCCTTTGGCGCTGTTTTACCCTAGCGAGTTCGACAGGGTTCTTGGCGCACTTCTTCCTCTGAGTAAAGTTCAAACGAAATGCCATCCGCAACTCTTCAAACCCATCGATGCTTCTACGTGGAAGCTTACTGAACCAGTTTCCCGCATTCCCTACTAATGTAGAATTAAACATGTGACACCACACAGGTTGTGGCCAATTTTCGATGGTAGCTGCTGATTCGAAATTTTTTAGGTGGTCGTCAGGATCACCTGTCCCATCATAAGTTTTAACATTAGCGGGCATGCGCCTTCTCTTATCTTCTGAAAAATCACTGATGCGCCGAGTGAATGCGTCAACCTTTTGGCGGCGCCAGGGACGAGACATATCTTCGTTCTCCTGGTCGCGGTATCTTCTCCTGGACTTCCAGTGTCCTGTTTCTTCGTCCTCGTTGTCCGAGGAGTCACTTGAGGATGAGCTTACTCTTTTGCGGCGCATGCGCCGACTATCCTCGGAATCCGAGCTTGAAGGGCTTTCGCTTGGGGAGCACCGTCGCCCAAGTCTATCATGAATCCTGCGACTGCCAAGCCTAGTGTGGACATTGGTGCGCCGTCCATCGTCTTCATGCTCCTCCAGATACTGTAAGTCGGCTGCTTCATCATCCACAACTTTCCTTCCGATCCTAGTAAACACTGGGTGTCGGCGGCTATCCTTCTCGCGCCTTTCCTTTTGGTAACGCGGTGGGGATGCTTCATGCTCAGATAGGCGTTCCTTTCGGTAACAAGGAACTGCTAACATCATGCGTGGATGGGTCAAAGTTGAGCCGGGCTTGCAGACTCTGGCTTGACCTCTTTTTCGCTTCCTCTCGCATAAGCGCAGCCAAGGTTTCATAGTTTTGAGACACGAAATCACTTGGCGCTAGTTCAGGCGTGACTCCTTCTAGTGCGAGGATGTCTGTTTCCAAATCAGGACCCTTGTTTCGGATAGGCGCATTTGGCGGCTCAGTGAGGTCTAATTCTGGCATAGTGAAAGGAGTGCGCTGTAGATCTTCCGCGCTAGTGGTTGTTGTAGTATCATGGGTAGTCCTTGTGAGTGGTCCTACTGTAGTAAAGGCCAGATCTGAGCATGATCCTCGGTTTTTTGGGCGCACTGGTTGTTCCAGAGGCCTGCTTAGGGGCTGAATCAGTTTGCTGCTTCTGCCCCTGTAGGTCATCATGCGTTTTCTTCGCCTGCTGATCGTCCCCAAACGGTCAACTAATATTGACCAAGTAAATGGTCAACAAGAGTCAAACAGCTTAAGGGCACAATACAATTTACCAAAGGAGTTTAGTGTATCCCCGGGTCGTTAAGTCCCAGCGAGATGTGAATTCTGTAATAAAACGAATCTGTGATCGGGTGATGATTGAACGAATAAGGTTTTGATTTGAATTACACTAAGGAAATGTGAAATAAAGCTAGAAAAATGAAAATTTAACTTTGAAAAATCTAAAATAACTTAAAACTTATTTTAAAACTAAAATTATATTTTTTACACTTTTTATCTAATTATTATTAATTATTTATTATTTAATTATTTTTTAAACTATTTTAATTTATAATAAATACTAAATGAACAAAGAAAAATCTAAAACTTTTTCTATAAATATTATGAGGTGAAAAGAAGCTAAGAAAATTATATGAAAAGTGCTTAATTAAAAATTTTAAAAAGATAAAATCTATTAAATAGAAACTATCACTTACTTTATATTTTATTTTTCCTAAGGTCTACAGAGATAATTATATTTTTCCTAGATTCTACTTAATAAAAGAGAATTTTGAAAATTAAAATTATATTTTTCTGATTATTATTCTATTTATTATGATTTAAAAACTATAAGAAATTAATTAAAAAGATTAAAAATAGCAAATGACTTAGGAAAAATATAAAAAATTCAATTTAAGTCTAAATTAATATTTAAAAGTTAGGAAAAATAAAACTAGAACTTATCTAACCCTAAAAAGCTGTTTTGGGCAAATAAGCAGTTTGCTAATAAGCCAAAAATAAGCTATACTTAACTAAAAATCACACAAAGCTGAGAAACAGATTATTACACCAAAGGAGACTTAAATCAACTTAAAAGTCACAATTTAGCACAAGGAATCAGCACTAAAACACCTTATCAGGTTCAATGTTGTGCAGAAAAGAAAGAGTGCAAAGCACTTTTGCAGCTGATTTAAAAGCTAGGAATAAGCAAATCTGGGGAATCCAAAAGCACAAGCTAAAAGCTCATACTATAAACTACCCACAAACTGAAAATGCCCAAAAGTTATAGGCAATTGCTATTCCAATTGGACCCTAGATTAGATGGGAAAAACTGAAGAAGCAGTGCAGAGCAGAACAAGGCAAAAAAGGGCAGATTGCAGAGTAGAAATAAGCTATCTAAATAAGCTAATAATGTAAATACCAGATGTTGAACTTAAAACTTACTGTCTAAACTAATTACAAACTAAAAATCAGATCTATTGCTCAAGTGGAAAAGCCAATAATAAGCCTAGATCAGCAGACAGAAACTGTGTTTAAACCTATTTTTGACTTTATGCAGATTTTGAAAAGTTGACTTAATCCAAATTTGATTGATCCTAACTGATTAAAGATGATGAAATAAACTGTAATATAAATGATTTAAGCTATATTAACAACTATTGCAACTACATGAGTGATTAAGCTAACTGTTAAGCTAATTATTGTGCAGAAAAATTGAATTGAAACTGATTTGACTTTTTAAGCTATTTAACTAAGGTTTTTGTGATACAACTACACCAATTTATCCTAAAGTGACTTAACCAAACTGAATGCAATTCTCTATACTGATGCGTGGTTTTGCAACCTTACAACAGGTTTTACCTCTCAAGGGATCTCAAGAGGCTTACAACCCCACCAGGCAGTGTACCTGACCGATGTAGTATAGTGTAGTGGTAAGTACGGGGGATTGATAATTGAAAAATAACTAATCTAATGACTCGGATTAAGATAATTGAAAAACTTGGAGTACTTTTAAAATATTTAGCACATATGGGGGTAATAAATGATGTTCTTCCCCATTACTCCATTACACTAGTACTTTACCCATGAGTCCCAATCGTCCCAAAACAATATGTACAAGGATATGACTCGACTTAGCAACCATGTAATCAACTAGATAATTAACTTGGGTTTAAACAAATGTTGTCACAATAATGCACTAAAAATGAGTGCGTACAAGGTAGGCTAAGGCGATTTGGGTGTACATTTAAGTGGGGTGTAAACAAATTCTTCCTTTAAGTAAAATGCTTAAAGGTCGAAACGAAAAGATAGGCTCTGAGGGGTGTACTAGGGGTATCGTGTACTAAAAATGAGTACAACGCAAAGGGTGTGGGAGAATTACTTGACCAATGTAGCCAACGTAATTATAACAAAATCACAGGTGTAAAACAATGGGTTAGTCCTAATGCCTCTTATCATGTAGTAAATCTAACTACACGAATGTAGTCTCACTTGTGGCCTCGGAATGGTCCTAACGCAAGTTCTAGAATCTAAGTGCTACCGGTACACACATCATAGCATAAATGCTTTTCCTACCAATTCTAGGGGCGAACCTCACATATTTGGGGGTGGAAAATTTTTTAGTGGTACGGTTTTTGTGCTAGTCATATAACTCCTATCCGTGAAACGCTCATTAAGATCAAAGTTTCACTCCTAAATGTTGTAAAAAAATTTAAATTTGGCACTAAAATTACCCTAACAGGTATTTATCTCAGTTTTATTACACATCTACCATCAAACAAACAAAAATCAAGTGCAATTGCGTTTTCTAAAGTATCGTGCTTTTACCCCCCCTTACACTTAAGATGAACATTGTCCCCAATGTTCAAATAACAAGATGTAAAAGCATAAAGTAAAAGAATAAAATCAAATACTCCCCTGATTCGCTCGGTGGATAATGTGGTAACACGGTTAGATCTTCTTCCAAAGTAATGTTGAAGCTCCATGACTAACGCATCGCCAAAAGCTTGATTCCACATACATTTCCTTGTCCAAAATAACCTGTTAAACCTGAGAAAACAAACACGAAAACCTGCATAACATCGGCGGGATAAACTCTATATAAGGATATAATGCTTGTGGAATGATAATTTTGCAGATTCCTGGAGATTATAAGTTATAGAATTAATAAACACTTTTTATGAAAACAAAACTTTCAAAAATTTTCAGAAAATTAAACCTGACGCCGTCAGGTTGTTAATCCTGACGCCGTCAGAAATGATCTGACAGAATTCTCATGTTAAGTTTCCGGAAAAATTTTGGAAAAAACTATACCTTACTTCCTGGAATTCCTGCAAAACATCATTATGACTCGATACAAGCATTTGACTCAAACAAATACTAATATGTATGTTCATTTAATATTATTACGATTCATGTTCATTTGTTCTAATAAACTGGTTTGGATTTCCCTTAGACTTAACTTTTGCAAAATACCTTTATATGTAGTTAAGACGAAGTTAAAAACAAGATAAAGCATTTTCACAAATTACTTTTGAACATGAATCAATAATAATAAAATTTAAACATACATACGGAAACAAATAAAATCAAACGAACAAATAAACACACAAAGCAAATAAAACTTGGGTTGCCTCCCAAGAAGCGCTTTTCTTTATTAACGAGTCTTGTAGCTAGACTCAAAGTCCTTCTACCCTATATAAGTGAGCTCGTCATCGAGGACGTCTTTAGGGTTAAGCTTGGATTGAAGTTTCCTATTGGTTCGCTTAGTACAATATATCTTTTCAAACTTCTCTCCATCCGGGTCATACAATGTCATCTTAATATGCCATGACCCATCTCCATCTTTGGGTGGTTTGTCCCAATCCCACTTATGATCATCGTCCTCACAATTTCACTTATTCATCCCTAGGTTAATTGGCAAAACTCCTAGGAAATCAATCATCCTCCTAAAAACTAGAGGGTCTTCAAACGGATCCAATTCGGTGTCCCTAGCCAAGAGTTGCTCTACCGTATGTGTTCGGTTAACAAAGTCCTCTTCTAGGTAAAATGGGCGTTGGGGTCCTATGAAGCCTCTATCTATCCAAGGTCCATATCTAGATGGTCTCCTATTTAATTCAAACCAATGGGGTGTTGGTTCATCACTAGTATCATAGGCATGTTTCTTCACATCATAGACTGACCAAGTATCTCCTTCTCCTACCGCTATCTTGGATTCCTTACAATCAATCATAGCACTAGCGGTCGCCAAAAATCCTCTACCTATCAACAAGGGGCATGTAGGGTGATGCGTGGTTTTGCAACCTTACAACAGGTTTTACCTCTCGAGGGATCTCAAGAGGCTTACAACCCCACCAGGCAGTGTACCTGACCGATGTAGTATAGTGTAGTGGTAAGTACGGGGGATTGATCGTTCTCCACAGGGAATAGTGTTCGTTAGGTATGAAAAATTACTCTAATAGGTCTAAGGGTGAGAGAAGATTCTTTTTGTGTTTTTATATTTTTATGAAAGCAAGTAAAATCTCGGGTTTGAAGGAGTGGGCGGAATTAGTTGCTAGTCAACTAACCCAAATAACTACGAATGCAAATAAAATAAAATAACAGAAAATGAAAAGGTGGTAAAACTTATGTGGAGAGAAATGTGTTTACTTAGATTTCCTTACTCCCTAACTATCTTTTACCAGTTGATTAGTGTGTATTAATTGCGTGGATGACGGGTGTATTCCTTAATACCATTCGTGGGGTGGCGTACGTACTTCCCCAACTCTATGAACTCCTACTTCACTCCTATGTCGAACCGGCTAAGAAGCTCCTAACATGGGATCACTAGAATTCGCTCATGCATTAAATACAACCATAAAAACCTTTAGTACGCATTGGTTCATGTTTCTTAAGACGTTCAAGCAAGTTACCGTATAGGAAGTTAGCCAGTTTTCTTAAGCCTAACATAGATAAACAATCATCCAATACAACCAATAACACACTAATAACCAATAATCAATAGTTAGGTTTCATTAGATCTAAGCAAACACAAAATAAATCTAGCCTAGCATGTTAATCAAAAGACAAGAACAAGATAGAATCAAACAACACATAGACATATTGAATGATTAATTGATAACTTATCTTCAATGTAGCATGGAAGATCTCAAGGCAAAAAGCCTTGAAAAAGCTGCTAAAATCGTCCTAGGGTTTTTACACACAAAGTTCCACAATAAGTTCCACACTAATGACAAAAAATTGCAAAACTATATATAGACTTTCAGATCTGATGGCGTCAAGTTATGGAGTGTGACGCCGTTACCTCGCCGCTTTTAGGGTTCCCGGATGGCCTTCTTGACGCCGTCCCTCTTTAGCTCTCCAAAATCCGTTCTGGCTTATCAAGGCTAGACGCCGTCAGAATTAGGCGTGACGCCGTCCCTCTTTAAATTAAGTCGTGACGACCTTGATCACTCCAAAGGGTGACGCCATCAGAATTCCCATGCAAATTTCTCTGGCTTATCATGAGTAATTTTCATATCCACAATTTTTGCCAAGCCATGACGCCGTCAAGAACAAATCCTGACGTCGTCAAAGGTACTTTCCAGCACAATTTTGAGACTTTGCCGTTTTCTTCACTTTTATGCTCCAAAAACGTCCAAAATGCTTCCTTTTCCAGATTTCTTCTCAAAAGTACCTAAAATGACAAAAGGAATGATTTAGGGCAATATTTGATCAAATAAATACGATTTAGGGCTTAAATGACCCCCTAAAAGCGGTACACTTTTCGCTTCATCAAATACCCTTACACTTGAGATTTGCTTGTCCTCAAGCAAATGCGCTTTTATTCTAATCAAAATACAACTTAGGGGTCATTTAATGCTAATATAAAAGTAATTACAACAAACAGTCGTTCCACTTTAATCATAATAAGCATGGAGATTACAAACTAGCACCTCACAAGTAGTGTTTAGATACTCACATCTCTCAAGTGTCATAAAAATAAATCTCATAAATGAAAACGGATAATATCTCTCACTACCTGTCATAGCAAATAGATTACCATGGGCTTGGGAAAGGATCGAAAACCTCCTCCACTAGGCGTAAGCACCTAAGATAAACTATCAAAGAGGACTTTTACATGGGTTATAACGTTAGGTGTAGGGATATGATAAACACGGATTTGTTGGATAAGGGATATTTTACTGGTGGCGAGTTAAAGATCTTGATTAATTACATGTACTATACAATGTTGCTAAGCCAAGACTCGACTCAATCTTAAGCTAAAAACAAAATAACAAAAACATAAAATAAACATAAAATGAAACGGGATGGTAGTCCGTATGTTTTTTCTCTTTTTCTATTTTTCTTTTTTCTCATTTTTTTGTATTTTTCTTGATATATATATATATATATATATATATATATATATATATATAATATATATATATATATATATATATATATATATATATATATATATATTTTATACACTCTTGCCCTACCATCCAAAATAATACATCATAGGGGCGTTGCATTCCCCTTACACTTGAACTTTTACATAACTTTACAAATAACTATTCTAATGACTCGAATTAAGATAATTGAAACCACTTGGAGTACTTTTTAAAATATTTAGCACATATGGGGGTAATAAATGATGTTCTTCTCATTACTCCATTACACTAGTACTTTACCCATGAGTCCCAATCGTCCCAAAACAATATGTACAAAGATATGACTCGACTTAGCAACCATGTAATCAACTAGATAATTAACTTGGGTTTAAACAAATGTTGTCACAATAATGCACTAAAAATAAGTGCATACAAGGTAGGCTAAGGCGATTTGGGTGTACATTTTAGTGGGGTGTAACAAATTCTTCCTTTAAGTAAAATGCTTAAAGGTCGAAACGAAAAGATAGGCTCTGAGGGGTGTACTAGGGGTATCGTGTACTAAAAATGAGTACAACGCAAAGGGTGTGGGAGAATTACTTGACCAATGTAGCCAACGTAATTATAACAAAAACACAGGTGTAAAACAATGGGTTAATCCTAATGCCTCTTATCATTTAGTAAATCTAACTACACGAATGTAGTCTCACTTGTGGCCTCGGAATGGTCCTAACGCAAGTTCTAGAATCTAAGTGCTACCGGTACACACATCATAGCATAAATGCTTTTCCTACCAATTCTAGGGGCGAACCTCACATATTTGGGGGTGGAAAATTTTTTAGTGGTACGGTTTTTGTGCTAGTCATATAACTCCTATCCATGAGACGCTTATTAAGATCAAAGTTTCACTCCTAAATGCTGTAAAAAATTTTAAATTTGGCACTAAAATTTCCCTGACAGGTATTTATCTCAGTTTTATTACACATCTACCATTAAACAAACAAAAATCAAGCGTAATAGCATTCTCTAATCGTACTTTTACCCCCTTACACTTAAGATGAACATTGTCCCCAATGTTCAAATAACAAGATGTAAAAGTAAAAAGGTAAAAGAATGAAATCAAATACTCCCCTGATTCGCTCGGTGGATAATGTGGTAACACGGTTAGATCTTCTTCCAAAGTAATGTTGAAGCTCCATGACTAATGCATCGCCATAAGCTTGATCCAACAAACATTTCCTTGTCCAAAATAACCTGTTAAACCTGAGAAAACAAACACGAAAACCTGCATAACATCGGCGGGATAAACTCTGTATATACGGATATAATGCTTGTGGAATGATAATTTTGCAGATTCCTGGAGATTATAAGTTATAGATTTAATAAAAACTTTTTATGAAAACAAAACTTTCAAAAATTTTCAGAAAATTAAACCTGACGCCGTCAGGTTGTAAATCCTGAGGCCGTCAGAAATGATCTGACAGAATTCTCATGTTAAGTTTCCGGAAAAATTTTGGAAAAACCTCTAACTTACTTCCTGGAATTCCTGCAAAACATCATTATGACTCGATACAAGCATTTGACTCAAACAAATACTAATATGTATGTTCATTTAATATTATTACGATTCATGTTTATTTGTGTTCTAATAAACCGATTTAGATTTCCCTTACACTTATCTTTTGCAAAATACCTTTATATGTAGTTAAGACGAAGTTAAAAACAAAATAAAGCATTTTCACAATTTACTTTTGAACATGAATCAATAATAATAAAAATTCAAACATACATACGGAAACAAATAAAATCAAACAAACAAATAAATAAACACACAAAGCAAATAAAACTTGGGTTGCCTCCCAAGAAGCGCTTGTTTTTGTTCGAGTCACGAGCCTGACTCTACCCTTATTTAACGGATAAAGGAGAGGTTTTTCCTACACTTAGGATTAAGTGCGGGTGATAGTAGCGATACACACCATCTTGGTGGAAGTATGCCGCGTGAGGAAAGAGTGGTGGATGAATTATATACTCAAAGGGGTGTGCTCCTTTCATCATAACCTTACTTAGTTCACTTTGGTCAATGGGTGAATTAAAGTTTTCTCCTAAAAAGGGATCATCTTCTATCAACTTCGAGAGATTCCTAGTTGGGAATCCATCTTGACCTAATAAACCCGGTTTAAACCCATAATGTTTCTTGTGATCAATCATGAATAGGTGATGTAAGTATGTAAGGTCATGGTTCACTCCTATATTAGCTTCCACTCCACATGGCCTAGAGTCTACTACCTTAATCTTAACATTACCCGGACTACATGGTTTGATGGGTGGATCGGGACCTAATTCAATTCCTAAGTTCACAACTAAGGATGGAAGATTAGGTAACGGTTTTGGTTTAGGCTCCGGTTCATCAAAACTAGGAACTTCCATAGAACTAAAAGAAAGGTTATGACTACAAGTATTCAAACCTATTTCTTCTAGTTTTGTTTCTTCCAAAGGTTCTACTTCAATTGGGGTTCCTATAGTCCCTTCTACTTCTTCCGGGTAAGTTACGGGCGGTGTGTATGCCTCGAATGATGGTAGGACTTGTGGGGTACTTTGTAGGTTTGTGTTATTTACCTCATCCTTCCTTGTCTCTATATCAATTATATCCACATCATGTGTTTTAGTAGAATCTAACCCAAACATGTTCCTAATTATCTCAAATCCTTCTCTAGCCATTTCAAGTTCTAAGTCCGATTCATAAGAATCTTCCCCGATAACATGATTACTATGTTTAATTTGCCTAAAGGATTCATCATGTGTTCCTTGAGATTCAAAGTCATTGATCATAAAACCTAGGTCTTTTTGCTCAATATGCTCATGTTCGGCTAAATCCTCCTCAATTGTTTCCTCAAGTTGTGATGTATACGAACCCATTAATTCATTAAACTTATGGTTCACGGTTAGGAGGCTTTCCTCAAAATTTTTCCAAAGGGTCTTATTAAAAGGAGTTGATCCTAACAATGATTGTTTAATAGAAGCCACACATGCACATAATTCATCAAACCTATCAAACTTTATACCCATCTCCTCTTGTATATATCTAAGATCACTTAAAAATTCATTGGAACAACAGGAAGCAAATCTATCCGTGTAAAGTAATTGTTCCTCTATTGTTAATGATCTAAATGGAATTTCATCCGCCATGGTGACAAATGAAAATGGTTATACAAACAAAGGGCACAAAGAAAAAGATAGACTAAAGAAATCTAATAAAAAGAAAATAAAAATCTCACTAGAAAGGAATCTAGTGAGTAGACCTAATAAAATAAAAATTCAACCTAAACAATAACTATTCCCCGGCAACGGCGCCAAAAACTTGATGCGTGGTTTTGCAACCTTACAACAGGTTTTACCTCTCGAGGGATCTCAAGAGGCTTACAACCCCACCAGGCAGTGTACCTGACCGATGTAGTATAGTGTAGTGGTAAGTACGGGGGATTGATCGTTCTCCACAGGGAATAGTGTTCGTTAGGTATGAAAAATTACTCTAATAGGTCTAAGGGTGAGAGAAGATTCTTTTTGTGTTTTTATAATTTTATGAAAGCAAGTAAAATCTCGGGTTTGAAGGAGTGGGCGGAATTAGTTGCTAGTCAACTAACCCAAATAACTACGAATGCAAATAAAATAAAATAACAGAAAATGAAAAGGTGGTAAAACTTATGTGGAGAGAAATGTGTTTACTTAGATTTCCTTACTCCCTAACTATCTTTTACCGGTTGATTAGTGTGTATTAATTGCGTGGATGACGGGTGTATTCCTTAATACCATTCGTGGGGTGGCGTACGTACTTCCCCAACTCTATGAACTCCTACTTCACTCCTATGTCGAGCCGGCTAAGAAGCTCCTAACATGGGATCACTAGAATTCGCTCATGCATTAAATACAACCATAAAAACCTTTAGTACGCATTGGTTCATGTTTCTTAAGACGTTCAAGCAAGTTACCGTATAGGAAGTTAGCCAGTTTTCTTAAGCCTAACATAGATGAACAATCATCCAATACAACTAATAACACACTAATAACCAATAATCAATAGCTAGGTTTCATTAGATCTAAGCAAACACAAAATAAATCTAGCCTAGCATGTTAATCAAAAGACAAGAACAAGATAGAATCAAACAACACATAGACATATTGAATGATTAATTGATAACTTATCTTCAATGTAGCATGGAAGATCTCAAGGCAAAAAGCCTTGAAAAAGCTGCTAAAATCGTCCTAGGGTTTTTACACACAAAGTTCCACAATAAGTTCCACACTAATGACAAAAAATTGCAAAACTATATATAGACTTTCAGATCTGACGGCGTCACGTTATGGAGTGTGACGCCGTCACCTCGCCGCTTTTATGGTTCCCGGATGGCCTTCTTGACGCCGTCCCTCTTTAGCTCTCCAAAATCCGTTCTGGCTTATCAAGGCTCGACGCCGTCAGAATTAGGCGTGACGCCGTCCCTCTTTAAATTAAGTCGTGACGACCTTGATCACTCCAAAGGGTGACGCCGTCAGAATTCCCATGCAAATTTCTCTGGCTTATCATGAGTAATTTTCATATCCACAATTTTTGCCAAGCCATGACGCCGTCAAGAACAAATCCTGACGTCGTCAAAGGTACTTTCCAGCACAATTTTGAGACTTTGCCGTTTTCTTCACTTTTATGCTCCAAAAACGTCCAAAATGCTTCCTTTTCCAGATTTCTTCTCAAAAGTACCTAAAATGACAAAAGGAACGATTTAGGGCAATATTTGATCAAATAAATACGATTTAGGGCTTAAATGACCCCCTAAAAGCGGTACACTTTTCGCTTCATCATAGGGTCGCTAACCATATCAAGGACGTGAAAATCGGCTAAAATGGTTAGTTTTCCTATGTGTACTAACACGTCCTTGACTACTCCAACCGGGTAAGCAACACCCCATCCGCTAAGCCTATTATCACCTCGGTTTCTTCAAGTTTTCCTAGTTTTAGAGAGGTGTAGAGAGGTAACGGAAGTAGGTTAAGGCTTGATCCAAGATCGGCTAATGTGTCATAAGCCTCCGAATTACCGATCTTGTAAGGTAGAACAAATAAGCCCGGATCATCTAACTTCTTAGGTAGCTTGTTTTGAACGAAGGCGGTCCCTTTTTCGCCTAACTTGAGCTTCATCTCATCCAACACATCAACAACCGGACTTTCAAGGTGGAGCTCCTTGAATTCATTGTCAAGGTTTTGAGTGGGAGGTGTCTCAACTATGTTGTTGACCAATTTGGATGTTATAACTTCTTGGTCATTTTGGACGACTTGGGTTTGTTTGAAACACGTGCTCATGGAATTGACCGAATAATATTGTGGACAAGAACTAGGGGACGAAACCGATGAAATAGCGTTGACGTTTAGTTTTGGGTTCTTGACCGTGTTGCTAGGGAGTGCTCCCATTTCTCGGTCATTGAGGGCTTTCAACAAAGTGTCAATCTTATTGGTCATCTCGCTTTGTTTTTGTTTGAAATCGGCTTCAAACTTGGCCAAACGAGCTTCTTGAGATGCCATAAATTGGGACATCAATCCTTCAAAGTTATCGGTACTACCATTGCCAGAAGGATTGTTGTTAAAAGTACGGTTCGAGTTGGAACCGCTTGATTGGAAACGATTAGGTGGGTTGGAAGAATTGGTTTGTTGTGCGTTTTGGTTTTGTTTCCACCTAAGGTTCGGGTGATTTTTCCATGAGGGGTTGTATTTATCACCGTAGGGGTTTGGCTCGAGTTTGAAAGTGTACCACTTGTCTCCCGCTCCGTCGGTACGCGAGGATGCGTATTCCGCAAAAGCTTGTTCGGGGAGTTCCATGCAATCACGAGTGTCATGGGGACCACTACATAATTCACATGAAGAAGTGATTTTGTTCACTTGGCTTGAAGGTTTAGGAGCCTCGTAGGATTTCATGAGAAACTTGACTTGGTCTTCAAGTTCTATGATCCTACGGTCGGAAGTGCTTGAATTGTTCGAAGGCAAAGATATTGCCTTGACCGTTTTATTCAAATCACGGGGATCACTCCAACTTTCGTTGTCATAAAGAGCAAGATCCTCTAGGAGAGCCCATGATTTTTCTGCACTTAGATCACGTAGCTTACCACCGGCCGATTGGTCAATGGTTTGCCTCGTGGAGAGATTGATATGGTCATAGAAGATTTGGACTTGGAGCCAAAGTTCTATGCCATGGTGAGGGACTTTTTGGAGTAAGTCCTTGAATCGAGTCCATGCCTCGTAGAGGGTTTCGCCTTGACGTTGTTGGAACATCAAGATATCATTCCTTAGCTTGGTAGTTTTTCCCGGTGGAAAAAACTGAGCAAGGAAACGAGTGGTGAGATCATCCCAAGAGGTGATGGATCCTGCGGGTTGACGCTCTAGCCATTGACTAGCTTGGTCCCGCAAAGAGAATTGAAAAAGACGCAGTCGGGTCATCTCTCGAGTGGCAACATCAAGGTCTATAGAATCAACGATTTTGAGAAAGTCCTTGAGATGTTGGTTAGGATCTTCGGAGCGAAGTCCATGGAATGCGCATCCGCTTTGCACCAACCGGATGGTGTTGGATCGCAAGGGAGTGACATTGGCTCCTTGAGTGAGCTCAATGGTGTTTCGATAGCCATGGTGGCTAGGACGGGAGTACTCTCCTAAAGTACGGGCTCTAGGAGGTGGTGGTTGTTGTGGTGGGTTGTTGGGATCGAGGATATTACCACCTTCCATGATGTCGGATGGTAATGGTTACGAACAAAGAAACGAAGAAAAAAGATAGACTAAAGAAAACCTAGAAAAATAAAATAAAAATCTCACTAGAATGGAATCTAGTGAGTAGACCTATAAAATAAAAATTCAACCTAAACAATAACTATTCCCCGGCAGCGGCGCCAAAAACTTGATGCGTGGTTTTGCAACCTTACAATAGGTTTTACCTCTCAAGGGATCTCAAGAGGCTTACAACCCCACCAGGCAGTGTACCTGACCGATGTAGTATAGTGTAGTGGTAAGTACGGGGGATTGATCGTTCTCCACAGGGAATAGTGTTCGTTAGGTATGAAAAACTACTCTAATAGGTCTAAGGGTGAGAGAAGATTCTTTTTATGTTTTTATAATTTTATGAAAGCAAGTAAAATCTTGGGTTTGAAAGAGTGGGCAGAATTAGTTGCTAGTCAACTAACCCAAGTTACTACGAATGCAAATAAAATAAAATAACAGAAAATGAAAATGTGGTGAAACTTATATGGAGAGAAATGTGTTTACTTAGATTTCCTTACTCCCTAACTATCTTTTTACCGATTGATTAGTGTGTATTAGTTGCATGGATGACGGGTGTATTCCTTAATACCAATCGTGGGGTGGCGTACGTACTTCCCCAACTCTATAAGCTCCTACTTCACTCCTATGTCGAGCCGGCTAAGAAGCTCCTAACATGGGATCACTAGAATTCGCTCATGCATTAAATACAACCATAAAAACCTTTAGTACGCATTGGTTCATGTTTCTTAAGACGTTCAAGCAAGTTACCGTATAGGAAGTTAGCCAGTTTTCTTAAGCCTAACATAGATGAACAATCATCCAATACAACTAATAACACACTAATAACCAATAATCAATAGCTAGGTTTCATTAGATCTAAGCAAACACAAAGAAAACCTAGCCTAGCATGTTAAACAAAAGACAAGAACAAGATAGAATCAAACAACACATAGACATATTGAATGATTAATTGATAACTTATCTTCAATGTAACATGGAAGATCTCAAGGCAAAAAGCCTTGAAAAAGCTGCTAAAATCGTCTTAGGGTTTCCTCCCAAAAGGTTACACACAAAGTTCCCCCATAATGACAAAAGATTGCAAAACTATATATAGAGTTTAAGGGCTGACGGCGTCATGTTGTAGATTCTGACGCCGTCACCTCGCCGCTTTTAGGGTTCCCGGATGGCCTTCCTGACGCCGTCCCTCTTTAGACCTCCAAAATCCGTTCTGGCTTATCAAGGCTTGACGCCGTCAGATTATGGCTTGACGCCGTCCCTCTTTAAATTAAGCCGTGACGACCTTGATCACTTCAAAGGGTGACGCCGTCAGATTTTTCATGCAAAATTCTCTGGCTTATCATGAGTAATTTTCATATCCACCTTTTTCTTGCCAAGCCATGACGCCGTCTGGGGAAATTCCTGACGCCGTCAAAGGTACTTTTTAGCCAATTTTGAGACTTTGTCGTTTTCTTCACTTTAATGCTCCAAAAACGTCCAAAATGCTTCCTTTTCCAGATTTCTTCTCAAAAGTACCTAAAATGACAAAAGGAATGATTTAGGGCAATATTTGATCAAATAAATACGATTTAGGGCTTAAATGACCCCCTAAAAGTGGTACACATTTCGCTTCATCATATACCAACTGAAACACAGAAATCTAAACTGATCCAAACACCCTTGATTAAAACTGAATTGCAATTTAACCCTATAACTAACTGAGTTAAGCTATACTATCTACTAATCTATGATTATCTAAATCATTAATGATCTAATGAGCATGAATAACAGACAAATAAACATTAATATAAGCTGGATACATTTAAGCAGGAAATAAGCTAGAAATTGAAAATGAAACTCACAACTATACCGCTGATCCTGAATGAACCAAGGAACTAAACCTACCCAGGCTTATCCAATAAGCCAAACAATACCCAAATATGCTCCTCTGAACAGCTTATCTTCCTGAATTGCTTATTTGACCAAGTAAGCTGACTTCAGTTGACTTTTTTTAAAAATAGAACTTAACACTAAATTATAACAAGTGGACTTTGTTTAAAACTAAAATAAGCTCATACAAGCTTATTTGAACAGAAATGGAAACTTAAACGGGTTTTGCACAACAATACTTTAACACACTGATTTTTGAATTAAAATTAAACTGAAATTACAATGAACATAGAACAAGATTCTTGAAATCAAACTTAAACTGAATTGAAAGTTACAATTAACTGAAATTAAATCGATATTGAAACTTAACTAAATTTAATTTAAAAATCTACACTACGAAGGTCTAAAAACAGTGACAAACTTTATTCTTGTGACTTTATTTCTTTAAATAGATATCCAAAAAG
The DNA here is from genome assembly GCA_021014915.2 of Artemisia tridentata subsp. tridentata. Taxonomy (NCBI): domain Eukaryota; kingdom Viridiplantae; phylum Streptophyta; class Magnoliopsida; order Asterales; family Asteraceae; genus Artemisia; species Artemisia tridentata. The sequence goes on along the minus strand of CP139506.1, from coordinate 14,661,080 downwards.
CTTGTCCTCAACCTTCTGATTAAATCCCACCACTCCTTTTGCTAGAATCAATCATAATCGTCCATTTGGATTTTTGGCGGGAAAACCGGTAGTAATGCATTTGGTCCTGATTAGCGATGGGAACAAGCATTAAATGCTATTTGGATTGTTAGGTAGCGTGTTGAGGAGGAGGGATGAGGTGGAGGAGAGTGGGTAGACAGCTGTGGTGATGAGGTGGTGGGTGGTTTCTGGTTTGGTGGTAAATGGGGTGGTTTTGAGGTAAGGGATAAGAGTTTGACTGGGGTCAAACGGTTTTGGGTTTTATTAATAAAATGGGTGGACTGGGTTATTTGGAGATTGGGCTTGGGTAAGTTTTGGGCTGGGTTGGATTAGGGGTTAAGGGTTTTATTGGTGGGTTGGGTTAAGGTTTAATTGGTTTAGGTTTAGAGTTTAGGGATTGGAAATGGATTTGTGTTAAGTTTAGGGACCACTTATGTAAATACTAAAAATCCAAGGACCAACTTCGCCAAAATCCAAAACTATTTCCAAGGGTCATTCATGCCAAGTTTCAATAGTACAAGGACCATAAAAGATAATTTTCCATTTTTGAAAACCGGGGGACTTGTTTTGCCATTTTTGAAACTTGAAGGACCAAAACTGCCATTTCTTTAAAACTTTCATCCAAGGACCAATATTGTAAAAGTTAAATAGCTTAGGGACCTTGAATGATATTTTTAACACCAGGGACTATTTTTGCCAATTTCTGAAAGTTAAAGGACTGAAATTGACAATTATGCAAACTATGTTCGTTTTTACCTGTTTTCAATCCTTTTGCACTTGCAACACATAAAAACACAATCAAATGATATTTCCTGTATTTTGAAGCATATCTGCATGTTTTTAAATGTTTTTGCAGTCTAAATGTGACAGAAATGATGAGTACTTAGACACTCATCACCTGTGGAGTCCGCTGATTTAGGTTTCCGTGCTTTGTCATTCTAGTTCTTAGTGTATGGTCCCACGGATGGCGCCACTTGTTGATACAAAAGTTGGGCGTTCCTTGTTTGGATTCCTGTTCCCGTATCAATTGGATCTTAATGCTTGAGACCTGCGCACTAAGAGAACAAAAAACACCGTTAGGATTATCGTGGGATTGTCTCCCACGATTATCCTCCGGCGTGAGAGTAAGTAATCGGTTTTAGGGTTTTAGTGAAGAGTTAGGGTTATGATATGATACCTTTAATGAGAGCCGAGATGCCCTTTATATACACACGAAATCCTTGTTGGTTTCGTGTTCCTTACCCTTCGGCGTATCCCGCCCTATTTGGTCCATTGATCCTTATCCCGTAAATAAGAGATCCTATATCAAGGCCAATAATAGATTTCGGATTTGGGCCGTTGTAAGCCCAAATCTTTATCGTGATAGCCCACGCGTGATGGGCTTGAGTATTGGTCAGGTTCATGACCCGAGTGCGGACTATACGTCATCAGTAGGTAGGTTGTTGAAGTCAGTAACTACCCCTTCTTTATCATAAGAAGCCCCATCAAAAATACCTTCATTTGGATTATCAAAGAACTCAAGGTCTGGCATCTCAGAATCATCAAAATCATCATTTAGAGTAGAATCAGGTTGAGCAGAATTAACAACATCACTACCAGTATTAACTAAGTTAGTACTGGTAGCAGAATTAATAAATCCACTACCAGTATTAACCAAGTTAGTGCTGGTATCCTTCTTCCCAAGGTGTTTGTCAGCCAAAGCATTCACTTCTTCTCTGAAGGATAAGATATCTTTTGAAACCTTTGTAGGAGAACCCCCTTTTTCTTTTGGTTGAGGCTTGTTCACAGTCTCCTTCCTTTTTGTAGAAGATTTCTTTGTTCCTTCATTAGCAGCAACATGTTTGACTTCTGTGGTAGGAATCAAAATAAGCTCATCTATTTCCTTGTCTTGCTCAGCATTGTTTGAATCAGATACAACTTGTGAACCTGCATGGTTAGTTACATCTATGGAACCTGCATCAGGGTTAGCTTGATTCTCCTTAGAGACAGGAATATAGTTCATAGAGTCAGTTAAATAATCAAGATCAAACATCCATCTATGACCTAGTCCATTCACATTGGGTTTTTCCTCAAGAAAATTAATATGAAGATTTTCCTCTACTTTCTTGGTCACTAAATTGTAAACCCTAAAGGCCTTACTATTCAGTGAATACCCAACTAGAAACCCCTCCTCAGACTTTCCTTCAAATTTGCCAAGCACACTCAAGGTATCAAGAATGGTCACATGGCACCCAAAAGGCCTTATATAACTAACAACTGGTTTATGGCCAAAAATAAGCTCATAAGGTGTTTTATTTTGAGGCTTGGTCACTCTAACCCTATTGAATATGTAGCAAGAAGTTGCTACTGCTTCAGCCCAAAAGGTTATGGGTAAAAGTGAGTCTGCTAGCATAGTTCTAGCTGCCTCAATTAGGGTCCTGTTCATTCTCTCAGCAACTCCATTCTGCTGTGGAGTTCTAGCATTGCTATATTGTTGCTTGATTCCTTTTTCACCACAAAACTCAATCATGCTTCTATTCTTAAATTCTGTGCCATTTTCAGTCCTAATGATCTTAACCTTTTGATTTAGTAGGTTTTCTATTTTCCTAATGAACCTTTGAATTAAATCAGAGGTTTCATCTTTTGAAGACAAAAAGAATACCTAGCAAAACCTGGTGCAATCATCAGTAATGACAAGGCAATAACTAGCATGGTTGATACTTCTAACAGATGTAGGGCCAAACAGATCCATGTGTAAGGTATGCAAAGGCTCAGTAACAATCCTATCTAACTTAGCCTTACAAGAAGCTCTATGCTGTTTGCCCTTATTACAAGCTACACACATATGGTCATTCCTAAAAAACCTTGGAAGGTAAGCCTCTAATTAAATTACCCTTCACAAGTGTGTTCATATTCTTGAAGTTAACATGACCTAACCTTTTATGCCACAATTTAGATTCATCCAATGTGGCTTTTGCAAGCAAACAAGCAGAACCTTTTGCAGGGTCATGTGCTTTCATATCAAAACTGTACATGTTGTGTTGTCTAGGAACTTTAAGAAGGATCTGACTTTCATCAGGCATCTTAAAGTCCGAAGTTAATACAAAACATTCAGTTTCACTAAAAAGCACCTTATGCTGCTTATCACAGATTTGTGATATTGAGAAAAGGTTAAACTGCCCTAGTTCTTTTACAAAAGATACATTATCAAATTCTAAATTGCCTACAACAATTCTACCTTTACCAGTTAGCTAACCTTTACTACCTCCAAATGTAACAGAACCTCCTTGGAATTCTTGAAAATCCATCAGATGATTCTTGTTAACAGTCATGTGCCCAGAGCACCCACTATCAAATATTCATTTGTCTTCCATGTTCTTCAGTGGATGTTCCTGCACAAAAGTAGAGAAATTAGTTTCTCTCTAGGACCCAAGCCTCTGAAGACTTGGGTCTGCCCTGTGGATCAACAAATTTATAGGTCTTGTATGAGCTTGATCCACTGTTGTTCTTGGATTCATAGGTAAGTGTATTCTTAAAAGGATCCCAAGACCAACATGCTGGGGTCTTAACAGCAGAATCCCCATTTTCCCTTACAGCACTTGAGCTTGAAGCTTGTGCTGTATTATTAGCAAAAGGACTCCTCACAGGTGAATGAGGTTTGTAAAAATTGTTTCTTTGATTATATGAGTTCACCTGTGGTCTATTTATTGGTTGTCTGGGTCCAGAATGATTAAACCACCCAGAATTAACACTTGGCCTCACAGAATTAACATTTTGACCAACAGAACTAACATTTGGTCTACCAGAATTAAAATTTGGTCTACCAGAATTAAAATTTGGTCTACCAGAATTAACATTAGGCATACCAGTATTAAATTGTGCTGGTCTAGTCACAAACTTATTAGCATGATTAATCCTGTTAGCATTATTCCAAACTGGTTTATCATTCATATGGCCAGCATTAACACTCTTATTCTTTCTAAGTTCAGCCTCTCTTTTCATCCTAACCTCATGAAAATCACAGTCCCTAATCAAATGACTTAGACTACCACACACAAAGCATCTTTTAGGACCAAAACTATGGTTTCTCTTGTACTCTCTTCTCATCCTATCAGGTTTTGGTGACTCTTGATTTTTGACAGACTTCCTAGGAGTTTTTATGTGAGTATCACAACTAGGTTTATCTGTATTAGGTTTGGGTGTAGTCACAACTGGTTCACTATGTTTGACAGATTTTGACTCAGAAGCTTCTTTAGGTGCACTCTCTGATTCTGAATTAGACTGCTCAGAGACATCTTTAGTGGATCCTTCATTGTCATTGGTTTGACAAGTAGAGTATTCACTTGATTTGTCATCTGACTTGCCTATCTCAGGATATTGAGGACCCTTTTTACCATACACAAATAAAGAGTCATCAAGGTCTTTCTTTTGTAGAGGAGTGTAATCTCCACTTAATGGAGGTGGCACCCCTTTAATATTATCAGTTTTAATGAACCTATTGTACACTGGTCTACCAATAGAATTCTCTTTTCTAAATTTGAACACAGATATGTCCATCTCTTCCTCATAGCTTAGAACTTCACTATCTGACTGTATCCCATAACCTAAGCCAATTTTACTTGTAGAGCTCATACTAGATGCTATTAACTTATCCTGACATTTAGCAGAATGGGTCCATTTGTCTACTCTCTTTTGCAATTCATCTCTTTCCCTAACAGCTTTCATGCCTATTCTTCTATATCTCTTAAGTTTTTCATCCTTTTCATATATCTCATTAGCTTGAAAGGTGAGTTTTTCATTTAAGGAAGCTTGTTTGTTTTGATAGTTGACTATTTGTGCTTCTAAAGTTTTAACAGCTTTAGTATAAGCAAGAATTTTTACTTCCTGATCACCTATTTGTGTTAACTGTTCATCACACAAAGCTTTAACATGATTATATGAATCAATGCATAATTTTGAGCACAAAGATACCTCATTACTGGAACCAATAGCCATAAGTGCATGGTTTGGCTCTTCATCCTCAGGTGTGTGTTCATCCCAATTCACAGCTCCAGCTTCCAATGTCATCAAGCTCATCTGATTCTTCTCCAGCTTGTCATTATCTTGAGAGACAGGCTCCTTCTTCTTTTTCCAATCAGTAGTCACCTTTTCCCTGCAATCTCTGGCAAAGTGACCATGCTTGTGACAATTGTAGCACTCAACAGTCCTCCTATTGTATCCCACTGGTAACTTCCCATCAAGCTTAATGTTCCTCCCAGTCTGCTTGTAAAACTTCTTAACCCTGAAAGCAATCATGGCAATTTGCCATTTGATATCCATTTCTTCAACTTCAACATCATTGATCTGTTCCAGATCCTCACTGATGAAGTCTTGATCTTCTGGTTCCTTAGCAAGAAGTGAGTAAATTACTTCATCAGCAAAGCCTACTGGAGCATCTCTTTCTTTTCTCATGCTGCTAGAAGAAGCTCCATAACCACCAGAATTAACACTGCCAGACTTAACCTTGTTAGTGTTGCCCTTGCCTTGAGAAACAAAAGCAACATTTGTAGAACTTGAAGATGCTTTTCCTTGGATTTCCTGTTCAAACACCTTGAGATTGTTGTACAGGTCATCAGTTGTCATGGTGTAAATTTCATCCTTCATCCTCATGGTCAATGTCACACTTGACCATTCTTTTGGTAGTGCTCTAAGAAACTTTTGGTTTGCATCTTCTTCTGACACAGCTGCACCATGAACCTCCAATTGTGATAGAAGATGTTGAAACCTATCATAACCTTTTTCCAATCCCTCTGAACTGGATACACTGAAAGCTTCAAATTGCTGTTTAAGAACAGCCTTTTGCATCTTCTTGGAGTTAGCATTCCCTCCAAATCTTTTCTTGATAGCCTCCCAAATTTTCTTAGCATCATTCATGCCATGAAACCTTCTCAGATGCTCTTTGGGAATTGCCATTAGCAGCATAGTCTTGGCCTTCTTCTCTTTTTCAACAGCCCGTATCTCTTCAGCAGATACTGGTGGTAATATCCTAATCACCCCATCTGTACCTTGTGAAATCCTTTTCTTCGAATTTCCATTCTGTATGACCTTCCAGACTTCGCTGTCAATATACTCCAGATAATGTTCCATCTCCATAGCCCAGATGTCATATTATTCTCTCTTTAGGATTGGGAGTTTTATGTTGGATATGGTTGTTGTTGCAGAGATGGGTTGTTGTTGTTTAGATGTGCTTGCTTCAGGTTTTTCTTCATCATGGATTGATCTTTCATCATCACTGTTGTGGATTGAGAAACCATCATTCTTGTTGGGATTTTCAAACTCAGACATTTTGTAGGGTTTAGTTGAGTGAATTTTGGGTTTGGTTGTTGTGTTTCTTCAAACTCAGGGTCTCTTTACAGGCTCTGATAGCACTTGTTGAAGAATCTTTTAGCCCATCTAGGATGTGTTTTACAAACACCATTGATATGAACAGCGGAATTAACGAACAATGATGCTTAACAAGATTGTGATTTATTTGATCAAGGCTACAAACAAACGTGTACAATCACACGTTTGCTACTCGACTCTCATAGGAGAGATCTACATTTTTCTATGATACTAACATACTGCCGCCTACACCCTTTATAAATAGGGTTTACACAAATGACCTAACTTTCACAGGAAGATATCTAATATATTACAATAAGTCCCTGTCGTTTCATGTTTATTCATTTGGACATATGTAGTTTTGTAAACATCAAATTATAATTCCCAACAATCTTCCCCTATTTGATGTTACAAAACTGTCTTCATGAAACAACCTTCAATGCTTCCTTAAGGTCTTCTTGAACATGTCACCACAAATAATAAGCTGCAACAATCTTCTTCCCCTTTTGTAATCATCGAATAGGGGTCTTCAATGCAACTTGAATCAAAACGCTTCCCCTTAAGTGGTTCATGTAGATGGTTAAACATCGAATCAACAACCTTCCCCTGAAGCCAATAACCATCTCTTGAATCACGAACTATGTAGGCCTTATGAACTGATTACTGATGAAGAAAACCGAATATAACGAACTTGATGAAGAAGTTGAATTTCCCAAACTTGCGTCTTATATCTTGCACTATCCATGTGACTCCAAACTTATCCCTAGAAGTAGGCTACCAGGACCTTTTGATAAATCCTCAACTATATGAGAAACTTGAGCACTACAATGTAACTCCTTTAAAGTGATAGCAAATGTGAGCATTAAGCATCCTAGATAATAGATCACACACTTTGCTAGATTCATCAAGTATTTGTCACCGCAATAACATACAAATAAAAAAACGCGCACATGTGAAACTCAACTACAACATCAAATAAACCATATTCACTTTTCTTCTTCAAATAATCACCAAAACAAGCCATAAAAATAAAATTCTGTCCGCGATCCATCTTGAGCTAGCAGTATAAATACAAAATCCAAGCAGACTTAACTGCTAAAGTGAGCAGAATTAACGATGGAGAGCATAATTAATTAAGTCTGGTCACCAGACTTAACAATTTACAAGAGCAGAACTAAAAATCCAACGGAGCATTATTAACTTCCAACAAGCAGACTTAACATAAAGTGAGAGAGCAGTATTAAATACCCATCAGACCAATACTGTACAAAAGTCCGCACCACACAAATGCTCCACCAATCGCATCACGTTATCCACCACGTGACAAACAATCCAAATTATCTATAACTACTAACATACCTTTTTCATACTTGGCCATCATATGATCTATTGATGCAAATAATGTTCTAAAAACGTTATTTATATCTTTCGATTACTTCACGTTTTGAGGATGACAAAATGTGAAATCACGATACGTTAAAATCAACGTAAACAAGTCTTTAATCGGAAGATCCCGTTTCTACGCAAATCACTCTTGAACAAAGTTACAACTTGAACTAGTGATCAAAGAAGTGAATTTATGCTTTGAAAATTCACATTTTAAATGGGACAAAACATTTTTTCAAAAATACACATGACAAATTATTTTTGAATTATTAAGAAATGTTTTAATGGAAAAATTAGTTTGAAAATCTTAACAGCTATTTTTCCCCCCAAAATCAGCTCCAACCTTCCCCAAATAAGTTTTCACCAGAAAAGACAAAATTTGGAGCGTCCTAGTCTACGACGGCTCCACGGTTCCGTTAAATTTAACGGAGCCGTGGGGTATTTAACGGAGCCGTCCGTACAAAATTTTCTGTAACGTTCATATTTTCTTTGCCTATAAATACCCACCCCTTTCACAGTTTTTAGGCATCCTTTCACACACAAAACTTTCTGAGTTGAATACTCTCTTCACACTTTCTTTCTTAGATAATTTAGGTTAGTTTTTCTTTTGTTCAAGAGTGATCCAATCATCCTTCAAGTGATCCTCTTCATTCCTCTTCACTTGTAAGAGAAGAACACAAGTATCCAAGTTGATACAAGGTGTTATCATTCCTCTTCATTATCAAGAGAAGAACACAAGTGTCCAAGTTGATACAAGGTGTTATCATTCCTCTTCATTAGCAAGAGAAGAACTCAAGGTATTCAAGAAGATACAAGAGTTGTAGTTGTTAGGTTTGTAACACTTGTTACATCCTTGTTGTATCTTAGCATACATCAAGATTATCTTTCTTTTGTGAGAGTGTGAGTGAAGATCATTGTGATCTTAAGAGATAGTGAAGATCTCTTAAAGCCATAGGGCTTGTGTGTGAGTGATAAAAGGATCTAGAGTAGTTAGATTAAGTAGAGTGAAGTGAGAGTTGATCTTTGTGATCGTGTTGAGATCGTGGTGATCTCTTGAAGCCATTGGGCTTGTGTGTTTGGTCACGTGGACCTTGGTAGATTGGTGCTAGCTAAGATTAGCACTCGACATTTAGCTTAGTGTCGGTAATAGGATAAGCGACGTGTACGGTTTTCTCCGCCTGAAGGGAGGTTGTTGACATAGTGCTTGAAACTCTCGAGTGTGGTACTCGGGGAGTGGAGTAGGGCGAAGAAGAGCTTCGTAGCCGAACCACTATAAATCCTTTGTCTCGATTTGATCTTTCCAACTCTACTCTTTACTTTCATTAGTTTATATTAGTTAGTTTAGTGTGTAGTTCATATTGGTGTCAATTGATTACACATAGAGTTCGAATCAAAGTTTCCAATAGCCAACTTTTAAAACAAGATTTTTAAAAGAATTTTAAACCGGTAAACTATTCGACCCCCCTTCTAGTTTCCCACAATTGGTATCAGAAGCCACGTCAGTCAAGATTTTAAAGTATATTGTATTTTAAAACTTGAATCGATCAATGGATTCCGACAAATATCTAGAAGGGCAATCTATGCAAAGACCACCACTTTTCGAAACCGATTGTTTTATTTATTGGAAAACAAGATTCGAAACATATGTGAAATCAAAAGACATTGATCTTTGGCATGTTATTACTGAGGGTGACTTTCAACCTATTCAAATGAATCTGGAAACTAAAAAGAATGAAATAGTTTCTTATGATAAACAAAGTGATGAACTTAAAAGGAAATTAGCCAAAAATAATGAGGCTAAAATGATGATTTATAATGCTTTGCCTAAAAAGGAATTTGAAAGAATTTTCATGTGTAATACGGCAAAATATATTTGGAAAACTTTGTTAGTCACTCACCAAGGTAATAACCAAGTCAAAGAGAACAAGGTAGATCTTCTTGTTCAACAATATGAACAATTTTCCATTACGGAAGATGAATCTATAGATAATGCTTTTGCTAGATTCAATACTATTATTACTAGTCTTAAAGCTCTTGATGAAGGTTACTCTAGCAAGAATTATGTTAGGAAGTTCCTTAGGGCTATACATCCTAAATGGAGAGTAAAGGTTACCGCCATTGAAGAGTCAAAGGACTTGGCGATGTTGTCACTCGATGAACTTATAGGAAACTTGAAAGTTCACGAGATGATAATTAAGAAAGACTCTGATATAGTCAAAGGCAAAAGCGAGAGAGTTAGATCTCTAGCATTGAAAGCCAAGAAGGAGTCTAGTGATGAGGAATGTTCGAGTTCCGATAGTGAAGATGAGGAATATGCATTAGCAGTTCGGGACTTTAAAAAGTTCTTTAGGAGAAGAGGTAGGTTCGTTAGGCAACCTCGTGGTGAGAAGAAGACATCACAAAAGAACCATGCTGAAAAGAAAGGGACAAGTGATAGGAAATGCTTTAGATGCGGAGATCCTAATCACCTCATAGGAGAGTGTCCCAAGCCACCGAAAGTCAACAACCAACGAGCTCTCATAGGAGGCTCCTGGAGTGATAGCGGTGATGATGAAGAAAAGAAGCCCAAGGACGAAACATGTCTAATGGCTCATGCTTCTAATGAGGTACGTTACGACTACCCTAATTTCATAGATGACAACTCGTCAATAGATGATAACATACTACATGACGAACATAATAATCTATGCAAAATTGTTTCAAAAATGTTAAGTAGAAACAAATCACTAAAGTCAAAATTGCATGAACTCGAAGTGAAAATTTTAGAACTAAAGGATCAAGTCAAAGGACTTGAAAGAAACAAAGAAATAGACGTGGGATGTGAGTCATGCATAAGTCTTCGATTAGAAAATGAAAAACTTAAGGAAAATGCAATTAGGATAACTAGGTTCAAAAAGAATACTGAAAATGTTTTGACAGATAAAACAAATCCTGTAAAATCTGTCAAACCTACTGATTCTGTCAAATCCCAAGACGGCACCACTAAAGGTACCAACGGTACCATTAAATTTAATGGAACCGTGGTACCGTCTGGTGCTGGGGACAGAACTGAGTCGAATCTCAAAAACAAATCAAGTCCTAAACCAACTCACATAGTTGTTAATGGCACAAAGGTCTCAATTGCTAGTATAGAGGAAGTTAAGAGATTTTACAAACCCATGTCAAAACCCAAACCTGGATTTGTAAAACCTAACACAAGGCCTAAGACTCCTCCACCTAGAAAAACAAACACTCCCAAACCTCGGTCAAGAACTCCTCTACCGAGACGTAACTCTAGAAGACAAAGTTTTCCAAGTAACTATCCTATAACTTGGAATGACTGTCAACTACAAAGTTACTTGCCATGGGAAATTTGTCCCCCATTTCAACATCCTAACCACATGCAAGAATGCATGGGATGTTTAATGCTAACCACTTTGGACCCATGAGATATTGGGGACCAAATGTTTGAATGTTTGTCTTATGCAATAGATATGCTTGGGAATTGACTTGGAGCCTGACGAATGGGTCAAGGATAGTGGATGCACTAACCACATGACGGGCAACCGAAGTTTATTCTCATCATACAAGGCATACAACGGAGGTAATGTCACTTTCGGTAGCAAACTTAAGGGCAACATTATAGGCAAAGGTACGATTACTCAAGACTCTCTTATTATTAGAAATGTTGAGCACGTAGATAACTTAGGTTTTAACTTACTTAGCATTAGTCAAATGGTAGATAATAAGTGTAGAGTCATATTCTCTGAAGAGGGTAGTGAGATTATTAAGAATGGGAAAACCATAGGCAAAGGAGTTAGGAAAAACGGCTTATTTGTCATGAAGATAGGAAATAAGCCTGAAGATAAGATTTGTCTAGCAACTATAGATGATCATACCACCCTGTGGCATAGGAGACTAGGTCATGCCAATATGCGTCTTATACAATCATTGGCATCTAAGGAACTAGTTAGAAACCTACCTAAGATTAAGTTCGACACACACTTTTGTGACGCTTGTAAAGTTGGAAAACAAGCTCATTCTAGTCACAAAGCTAAGAATATGGTCTCGACCTCTAGATGCCTAGAACTACTTCACATGGACTTATTCGGTCCATCCGCCGTACGGAGCTACGGAGGAAATCTCTACACCTTAGTAATAGTTGAGGAATTTGAAATCTTTAGTAAGAAAGTCCAAAATCAACTAGGATGTACAATAGTTTCTATTAGGACGGATCATGGTCGGGAATTTGATAATGAAGTGCAATTTGGAGTATATTGTGATGCTAATGGTATTACTCACAATTTCTCGGCTCCACGCACTCCTCAATCAAATGGGGTAGTTGAGCGGAAAAATCGTACTCTACAAGAAATGAGTAGAACGATGTTGAATGAACAATCAATTCCGCAAAAGTTTTGGTGTAATGCGGTGGACACCTCAACTTACATTCTAAATAGGATTCTAATTAGACCTATCCTAGGAAAAACCCCATATGAAATCATGAAAGGAAGAAAACCTTCTCTTGATTACTTTAGAGTGTTTGGAAGCAAATGCTTCATACTAAACACTAAAGATTACCTCACCAAGTTTGACCCAAAGTCTTACGAAGGTGTATTCCTAGGTTACTCCCAAAATAGTAAAGCCTACGTTGTCCTAAATAGAGAAACCTCGAAAGTCGAAGAATCACTCAACGTGACATTCGTTGAAAGTCCTCCACAATCTAAGACATCACCATTGGTTGATGATGACTTAGATGAGGATGAAGCCATTAAGGTTAATGGCAAGAAAACCCTAGAAGATGACATTGAGGATGAAATAGTTGAAGTTGTGATGAAGCGAAAAGTGTACCGCTTTTAGGGGGTCATTTAAGCCCGAAATCGTATTTATTTGATCAAATATTGCCCTAAATCGTTCCTTTTGTCATTTTAGGTACTTTTGAGGAGAAATCTGGAAAAGGAGGCATTTTGGACGTTTTTGGAGCATAAAAGTGAAGAAAACGGCAAAGTCTCAAAATCGGCTGGAAAAGTACCTTTGACGGCGTCAGGGATTGTTCTAGACGGCGTCATGGCTTGGCAAAAGAGGTGGATATAAAAAATACATGTGACGCGCCAGAGAGTTTTGCAATGGAAAGTCTGACGGCGTCACCCTTTAAGGTGATCAAGGCCATCACGGTTTAAGTTAAAGAGAGACGGCGTCAAGCCCATTTCTGACGACGTCAACCTTTGATAGGCCAGAGCGGATTTTGGAGCACTAAAGAGGGACGGCGTCAAGAAGGCCATCCGGGAACCTTAGACACGGCGAGGTGATGGCGTCAAGATCTACAACGTGACGCCGTCAGCCACTAAGTTCTATATATAGTTTTGCAATTTTTTGTCATTAGTGTGCAACTTTGTGAGGAGAAACCCTAAGACGAATTTCTGCCATTTTTAAGGGTTTTCATACCCTTGGATTCCCATGTTTAATTGAAGATAAGTATTCATTTAATCAATCAATATGTCTATGTGTTGTTTGATTATATCTTGTTCTTGTCTTTTGATTAACATGCTAGGCTAGATTTATCTTGTGTTTGCTTAGATCTAATGAAACCTAACTATTGATTATTGGTTATTAGTGTGTTATTTATTGTATTGGATGATTGTTTATCGATGTTAGGCTTAAGAAAACTGGCTAACTTCCTATACGGTAACTTGCTTGAACGTCTTAAGAAACATGAACCAATGCGTACTAAGGTTTTTATGGTTGTATTTAATGCATGAGCGAATTCTAGTGATCCCATGTTAGGAGCTTCTTAGCCGGCTCGACATAGGAGTGAAGTAGGAGCTTGTAGAGTTGGGGAAGTACGTACGCCACCCCACGATTGGTATTAAGGAATACACCCATCATCCACGCAATTAATACACACTAATCAACCGGTAAAAGATAGTTAGGGAGTAAGGAAATCTAAGTAAACACATTTCTCTCCACATAAGTTTCACAACATTTTCATTTTCATTTACTTTATTTTATTTGCATTTGTAGTTATTTGGGTTAGTTGACTAGCAACTAATTCCGCGCACTCCTTCAAACCCGAGATTTTACTTGCTTTTATAAAATATAAAAAAATACAAAAAGAATCTTCCCTCACCCTTAGACCTATTAGAGTAGTTTTTCAATCCTAACGACACTATTCCCCTAGAGAACGATCAATCCCCCGGTACTTGCCACTACACTATACTACATCGGTCAGGTAGACTGCCTGGTGGGGATTGCAAGCCTCTTGAGATCCCTCGAGAGGTAAAACCTGTTGTAAGGTCGCAAAACCACGCATCAAGTTTTTGGCGCCGCATCCCGGGGAATAGTTATTGTTTAGGTTGAATTTTTATTTTATTAGGTCTACTCACTAGATTCCTTTCTAGTGAGATTTTTTTTTCTTTTTCTAGGTTTTCTTTAGTCTATCTTTTTTCTTCGTTTCTTTGTTCGTAAACCATTACCATCCGACATCATGGAAGGTGGTAATATCCTCGATCCCAACAACCCACCACCACAACAACACCCACCTCCTAGAGCTCGTACCTTAGGAGACTACTCCCGTCCTAGCCACCATGGCTACCGAAACACCATTGAGCTCACTCAAGGAGCCAATGTCACTCCCTTGCGATCCGACACCATCTGGTTGGTGCAAAGCGGATGCGCATTCCATGGACTTCGTTCCGAAGATCCTAATCAACATCTCAAGGACTTTCTCAAAATCGTTGATTCCATAGACCTTGATGTTGCCACTCGAGAGACGACCCGACTGCGTCTCTTTCAATTCTCTCTGCGGGACCAAGCTAGTCAATGGCTAGAACGTCTACCCGCAGGATCCATCACTTCTTGGGATGATCTCACCACTCGTTTCCTTGCTCAATTTTTCCCACCAGGAAGAACTACCAAGTTAAGGAAGGATATCTTGATGTTCGAACAACGTCGAGGCGAAACCCTATATGGGGCATGGATTCGATTCAAGGACTTACTCCAAAAAGTCCCTCATCATGGCATAAATCTCTGGCTTCAAATTCGAATCTTCTATGACCATGTTGATTACCACACCATGCGGGCCATCGATCGAGCCGCCGGGGGCAGATTGCGCGACAGAAGCGCCGAGGAATCATGGGAAATCATTTATGAGCTTGCATCCGACGATGATGAATTGTGGCAAGTTTCCCACGACGTACGCTCGGCGGTCAAGACATATTCATCGCCCGATAAAGCCAATCAAATCACCGAGGAAAGTGTTAGTGAACTTGAGAAGAGGGTTGCATATCTTATGGAAAAGCAAAAGAGACCCTTAAGTCCACAAAAAGCAACAGTTAACTCGGTCTCAAGCATTAAGCAAATACCATTGTCCGAATCACCCCGGAGGGAAAAGACTAAATCCTTCCATAAGCACGCTCAACCCAACTCACCACCTCAGGAACTTAGTCCAACATTCGAAGCTCGAATGAGAGAATACATGTCAAAACACTCCGAACGGTTGGCAAAATTTGAGGAAGCTATCTACAAACAAAAGGAGGAGATGGAAGAAAAGATGGCTGAGATGATGGACCTTTTGAAAGAATACACAAAAACAAAAGCTCCTGAAAATGTGTTAGTACGAAAAGACGTTGAAGTTCCCAACACTAAATGTGCTGATGCCATCTCCGTCGTCCAAGAGGGCGTAAATGATGGAAGAGGGAAGTTGATGACTATGGAAGTTAACAAAATTGAGCTCGTCCCACTTAATGACGGAAACACCAATGCCTACAAACGCGATTCCGACAAGGGAAAGGAGGCGCCCTCTGAGGAGCGCCAATTGGTAGAACCGCCAAAGTCACAACAAGTGAGGCATTACTTGAAGCACGAAATAAACAAGGAGACCATAAACGATTGGGTGAGAGACTATCGACGTACTCATCTACCCAACAAGGAGTCCAAAAGGATGGAACCGGATGATGAAACTGACACATTACCCGGAGGGCAATTGTATGAGAGCCTCATAAGAAAAAAGTTAGTGGAAAAGCAGGAATTCTACGTGGTCTTCGAAATACCATGCAGCATTGGAAAACTCAAGTATCTGGATGCGGTAGCTGACCAAGGTTCCGACATAAATATGATGCCTTTATCCGTTTATGTCCAGTTAACCGACGAACTGCCATCCATCACCCGTACTATGTTGGTCCACAAATTGTATATGGATCACTAAGTAGTCTTGAATACCTAGTAGATGGTTAGGATAAATCTGAACCAATCTAAGTGAGAAACCCTAAGTGATTGTTATTGTTAATGCGGAATCTTAACATGAACAATTAAGAACACAAGCAGGGATATCACTAACTTCGTATATTGATATTCACTATTAAGAATTCGTACAACTCACACACGAACTAACAACCTTTAGGGATCCTTTTATAACACAAGGAAACCCTAGACGACACAGAAGATATACACAAATCTTCTATAAAGATACATACACGCATTGTATCTTTTCCTAACATAACTCTAACAAACTTTCCTATCTTCACGACCAGACTTAACTTTATAAGTCAACCAGACTTAAATGTACTACCAGACTTAACTTTACATAACCAGACCTAAATCACAAACAGACCTAACTTAGTAAACTACCAGACCTAAGTTGTCTGCTCTTGATACGCATCATAATTCCCAACAATCCTCCCCTAACTTGATCTTCATGCTTCATGAACTTCAAGTTCTTCTGATTTAGCCTTCTGAGGATTGAATCTTGAACACTTTGAAATGTATTTAGGTCTTGTTCCTTTCTAGCAGCTTGAATCTTGATAAGCTCTTCTGATATGGTCTTTGCAGCAACATTGACTATATGTACATCAATTCATATTAAGTTTCATATCTATTCTCATCACTTCCAGGTGTGTTAACACCTGTGAGAGGTGAATCATTGAAATTTAATGGATTTGATGTCTCTTTACCAATAGCCATTACTACTGGAGTAGCCAAATGTTTTGGTGTGTAAGACCATGGTACACTGATAACCATATGATTTTAAGCAAATCATCAGCTTATCAACGGATTTGTTAAGTCTTTACCAAAAGCCGTTTGCTTCTGGACTAGTCAATTCTTTGATGGAAAAGCACCTCATCATGGTGAATTGATTACCATTTATGGTTTTCCACAGCCTTTACCACAAGCCATAACCTTGTGGGCTAGCCAACTCT
Organism: Artemisia tridentata subsp. tridentata; assembly: GCA_021014915.2. NCBI lineage: Eukaryota > Viridiplantae > Streptophyta > Magnoliopsida > Asterales > Asteraceae > Artemisia > Artemisia tridentata. The sequence continues at coordinate 14,644,143 of CP139506.1, read as the reverse complement.
TCACTTATCTTAGATATGGTGAGTTGAATACCATACAATTTTTGGCAAATTGTCAGCCATAAACGGATTTGAGCAATCTTTACCTGTTAGCCGTTTGCTCAGGATTAGCCAGTCCTTATGTTGATGAGACAAGGTGGACTGATAACCTTTTGATGTGTTAGTGCAAAGCACCTCCACCAAGTGAGAAATTCCAATAGTCTCACTCAACAACTTGTGAAAATTCTTTCAAACACCCTTAGGCTACATCCTTCAAAGACTGCTTCTTAATCAAATCCAATAACATCTCATATCCTTCATCCTTTTTACTAGCATACAACTTTTTGCTCATCATTTCCTTGCAAACACTTGATGATAAAGGATATTCCACCTCTGCAAGCATATAAATATCAACATTCTTTAATGAAACACAATGTACCTTGCAGGTATGAAAATATCTCCAGCTGACAATGTTATGTTCCTCAGGAAGTTTCCACACTATATCAGACTCAGTTGGTGGCTCAAACATCACCTTCAAATTTCCCCAAAAGACTCTTTCAAATTCATCTTCAGGTGGATGATCTCCATATTTAATATTCACCAACTGATAAAGTTCTTGAAGATCCTCCCTATTCACATCAATCAAAATGCCAGCAAAATTCATATAAACAATGTTAGAATTATCTTCCCTTATTATTTGATATGCAGCCCTTCCACCAGTCATGATAAGTTGATACTTGACAACCTTAGTAGGTTCCTTAGTGCTTTCAATAGTCCCCATTGTGGCTCCCTCAGATGAAGGTTCTTCATCTAATTCTTCTTCAACAACTACTTTCTTGGATTTACTCTTCCTTTCCAAACCTTTTCTTCTTTGAAACACAATAGGCTTAATTACTTCATCTTGTACTTCTTCTGTTGACTTACCAGCTTCAGGTTGTGTATCAATCACTTTATCAGGTTCAATGACTAGTTCAGTCTCTTTAGCCTTTCTACCTTGAAAGCAATATTTCTGCACATCATCATAATCAGTAGCTTTGTAACCTTGATCTCTCTCAAATGCCTTGAGATATGCTACTTGAATTTCTTCATATGACTTCTTTTTCATCTGTTCCAAAGAAAGATGCATTTGATTCTTAAGATACATCTTCATATCATACTTCTTTTCTACCATAGACATCTTCTTAGGAATCTTTGATTTCTTTTGAAGCTTGAACTTTTCCAAAAATCCACCCAATGTATCATCATTACTCCTTGCATTAATGAAGTCAGCTAACTGTTTGGCTCGTTCATCAGCAGTTAAACCTTCAATAGTTAGCAGCTCTTCATACTTTGCTCTCACTTCATCATCAACATTGAGCAGTTTTGTAAAATCATCAGATTCTTCAGCCAATTGTCTTGCATAGACTGCATCTAACATCTTTTGTCTTTCTTCATCAGCAATATCTTGAGCCTTAATCCTCTCAATTTCAGCCTCAGATGCAAGTTCTTCTCTTGTTTTTCTTTTAGACTTCTTTGGCAATGAAGTTTCTTCATTACCAGAACTAAGTTCATTACCAGACTTTTCACCAGACTTTTCATCAGATATAGTCCCAAACTTTTCAACCTCTTCCTCAACAGACAAAATTAACCTTCTTCTTTTCCTATCCTGTTTGATTTTGCCCATTGATTGAGCCAAAGTCTCTGCAACTTCCAGTGTCTCTGGACTAATTGTGGTGACATTATCTTGAACAAGTGGTTCTTGAACTGGTGTTTGAAGAATATTTTCTTGTTCTTGCTCCAAATTCCTCCCCTGTTTGGAAGAATTTTCAGCTTCATCTTCCTCATCATCAAAAGAGACACCCTTTTTCTTCATTGCTACTCCCATTTTCTTTACTTTCTTCACCAAAGTCACATAAGCTTTTCTAAGTGCCTCATTAGCCTTTTCCAAAATGTCAATCTTCTTTTGTAGTTGAGGAACAATGATAAGAAGATTTTCCACAGTTATGGGATCATGTGCCTCCTCCCTTTCAGGACTTGGAACATTTGGTTGTGGAGGTGAAGATTGTTGGATAGGTGCAGATGATCTTTCAACTGATGGTGAGGGACCTGGTTGAGGTGATGAAATTGGAGAAGACCTAGGTGTAGCAGACCTAGATGATGCTTGGTCTTGAGCTTCATCAGGGTTCACTTGTGCAGCTCCAGAAGTACCTGCATTGTTAGTACCAAGCATAGCAGCAAGCAAAGGTTTGTCTGTCCCTTGAAAACTCCTTTTTAGATTTGCAAAAAGTTTGGAAGTAAAGGCCACACTGATGTAAGGCACTTTATCCCTAGTTTCAAAATTCAAGATCATTTGCAAAAATCTTGGATACATTAAAAATTTTGGGTTCTTAGCATTTTTCACCATTCCTTCAAAAATTAATTTTGAAAAGTTAAATTTCCTTCCAAATGATAAACAGACCAATGCAGAAGCAATTCTGCTTCCAAATTGATCCCATCCACCACTCTTGGGACTTAAGCTCTGAAGTAAATGATGTACTAAAAACCTCCACTGAGGTGAAAAATGACTTTTCCAAAAGGTAAAACTTCCATCTGTGGGGTACCCAATGCTATTCAAACCCTCCAAAATATCCTCACTAGACAAATCAAATTCTCCTAAAGCATCATCTAATTGGAGACTTTCCCTAATCGATACTTCAGTAATGGTAAAACCATTTTTATCTATGATTGCCCTTAAACATGGTGTCCCATCATCAAGAGTCTCAGAGGTAACCGACCTCCAGAACTGCTTGACAAGGGACTGATAAATAGTCGGATTATGAGTTAAAGAATAACAAATATAAGAACCTTTTAGAAAATCCACAATCTGCTCAAAACCTGCACTTTGATCTGGCTTCTTCAAGAAACCAATTTGATTATGCTTGTCCACAAACTTGAGATTAGCCATGGATGAGTAAATGATTTAGGTCTGGTTGACAAGAGAGGTAGGGTTTTGAAAAATATTTGCGTAGAAACAGAGTTGTGAGAAATAAAGATGATTTAAATTTGGAAGCAAATAAAGAATAAAAGAAGATAAATAATATCAAATTTTAAGCTTATATACTTCATAAATATCTTATTTTACCGAAAATAGTGCAACGGTAATATATTAGTAAAATCTTTATTTACTCTGACCAGATCTAACGGTCATAAAATTAACACTACCCGACCTAAAAAGTCAACCAGGCCGAATCATAAACTTACCAGACCTAACCAAGTGAGTGGACTTACACACTTATTATAGCGAATGCAAAGCTTTGCAACACCTCATTCCATTCTTTTCTGCAAGAATTAGTTGAAACAACAAGAAAGAGGAGACAATAACCAATTTTTGCAAGACACATGAGCTACCAGATTTAACACTTAAGGTTACCCGATTTAAAAACATTTAAAACTTGTACATTTGCCTCCCCTTAAATGTACATTACCTCCCCTTAAGTGTAAATCCCCCTTTTTTTTTTTTTTTTTTTTTTTTTTTTTTTTTTTAATCACTAATAAATACTTAACCAAAATAAAAACGAAGGTCAACTTTCCAAAAACACAATTAATAACTCTTTCCCTGCAAGTATTAACTCATACACCAACCAAGCATTAAAAGACATTAAACCTTGATTTTCCCTATAAAACCACCCATAGTTTTATCACAAATACCATCACAAACCAGAATAAAACCTTATAAGCATAATGGATCCATCCAACTTAAAAACCATAGAGATTTCATCCGATTCCTGGGATCCAAATGACTCATCTTCTGATACGTCCTCAGGAGGATGGGGTGGATACTTCCCACCAGGATATTCATCAATCACAAGAAACAAGACATTGAGAGAAGCAACTCTGAAACAATGGCTAGCTGCTTATGACCTGTCTGAAAAGGAACCAGACAATGAAACACCAAAAACTTCAAGACCAACTCCTCCTTCTGATGATAAAAGTGCCAAAGAAGAAGACCCCTCCAAGAATGATGAAGAGACCTTTCCTTCGAAGATTGTGCCTTCCCTGAGTAGTGGTTCTGTGCCACGTCCCCCACCAAGCAGCGTGATTCTTGCACTTCCATGCCCAAAAGCATGGAATCAGTTTGGTGGCAGAGGAGCCAAGAAGACCATTCCTGACTTCATGGGAAAAGGGAAGCAGAAAGTGTAGGTGGTGATGTTTAGCTGGTTTGGGAAAAATCTTTTGTCTTATGAAGCCTTGTAACTTGCATCCTAGAATGCAATTTCTTGTTATTAAATAAAAAGCTCTTTGGTTCTGATGTTTTAATTTTCCACATATGAATTACTTGCAAATAGAAAAGAGCTAACAACTGCAAAACCAAGTTAAGCACAAAATACCAAACACACATACTATAGAAAGCAAAATAAGTACTGAAAATAAGAATAACCAAGAAGAATAGCAAGATAAAGAACAAAACAAATATACAAACTATACAAAATTAAGAAAGAAGATCAGTTTTTCTTAACAACCCAGGCCTGAGTTGGCTTGAGTCCTTTTTGTGGAGCAAAAATACTTATAGTCTTGTATGAACTTGCTCCAGTGAAACCATGTTTGGACTTATAGGTAAATTCATTTTAAATGGATTCCAAGTCCAGCAATCAGAGAAATTATCAGCAGATCCCCTACTTGAATCTCTTTGTCTCCTACAGTGAATGAGCCTTATAAAAATTATTTCTTTGAAAATTTTCATTCACCTGAGGTTTTTGAAAAGGTTGCTTGGGTCTTATAAAACCAGTGTTCAATAACCATATTCACTTTTGGCCCCATAAAGTTACATTTTGCCTATTCACATTAAAAATTTCTGTAGCCAGACCCAATTTGGTCTACCAGAATTAACAAAAAAAGTTAGGTCTGGTAGTGTTATTTAGTTGAACAGGTCTGGGACAAACTGGTTAGCATGGTTAACTCTACTGCATTGTTCCAAACTGGTTTATTTGAACCATGAACCTTATTAACATTCATTCTCTTTTGCTCAGCCTCTCTTTTTCATTCTCTTTCATGGAAGTCACAATCTCTTATTAAATGACTCAAACTTCCACACACAAAGCATCTTTTAGGAGCATAAGTGTAACTACTCCTACTTTCTCTGTGACACTATTGCTTCTAGGTGACTCCATTCAATTTAACAGATTCTCTAGGAGTTTTTATGTATTGACAAACTAGTTTTTTAAAG